>JAUMHR010000079.1:13573779-13616685 GCA_032361145.1 Enteromius fasciolatus
TGGGGCTTCAAACACAGACAGTTAAATACTGTATGAACACTGACGAGGACAGAACTCAAAGCACATGGGGAACACAGCTGGCACAGGTTAACTCAATCAACTAAACTAGGACAGGAAACACAGGACCAAATATGGGCAAAGGCGGAGACATGGGGATCAAAACACAGAACAAAACTCATGCAGAGTCTGACATTTACATTAAATTTATATTTAGTCATTTTGTAGACAATTTCATCCAAAACGACTTACAAATGAGGACAGTGGAAGCAATCAAAATCAATGATATACAAGTGCAAGTCTTAGTTATATATATAAACACGCAAAATCCAGTTACTTAAAATAACAGAAATAACATTAATGTTTTAGGTCTGTGTCACTTAGGTTTAGATGTCATAACTTCCTAATGTATCTGTAATATAACAGATGCATGGTGATATGAGAAAATATGTTGTGAGAAAATTCATGTGTATGTATTTAAAGACCTTTCTCAACTTTATCGAATTAAATGATTAACAACAAATCATTATTTTCCCTGTATGCATGGTTTTCCTTTTGTTCTTTAGATTTCTTCAGATTAGCCAAATAGTGGAAGCTATGCCTTGAATGTGTTTAAAAGCATCTGTCAAATGAAGTCAATTAGTTAATTATCCAAACAGTGAAAGATGTTTAAGTAATTTCACTGCTGTGTATTCAGGCATTTGATTTCACTGTGTACATTTAATAGGTTCAGGTACTCTGATCCTGCTGCACTTGGATGAAGAATCCATGATTTTTGCAATGTTAAATGGCTTGCATTAGGAGCATCATGACAGGGATGGTGTAGACTAGCAGAGACGCAGCAGAGGCTGGCATCAGCTCGTGCTCTGATTACGCAGACTTTTAGCTGCTTTGTTTGCCTCAGACTCTACATCAGTTTCATTCAACAGCTGTGTAAGGGCAGGTTGTCTCTCTCTCCTTTGCGCTCTCATGGGAAGTCTCTCTGTTTTGCTCTTCTCACTTATTTATTTTTATTAATTTAGCACATCTGTTTATCCAAAGTAATTTTTTGAAACTACAGGAACACAAGAGTAATGAATCGGGGTTCAAACCCACAATATTTAGGTTCCCATCCCAGATCTTTAACCATTAGCTCCTCTAGAACTGTTTTGAACGTGTATTTTTAGATGAAACTGTCTTAAAGTTGTATTTATTTGGCTGTTTGTGCTTCAGGGTCTTAAATTATTATGTATCCACACATTAAAGGAATTTCACCCAAATATGAAGCCTTCAAAACCAAGAAACAGGTGTTAGGAAGAATGTCTGAGCTGCTCTATTGCAGACAGCAAAAGTGGATAGAAATGTATAATGTCAAGCTTAAAGCATATACTATAACTTTTTACGTGTTTTATGAAATATCTTTTACTCACCAAGGCTGCATTAATTTAATCAGAAACAGTAAAACATTAATATTAAAAAAATATTTTGTTCTATCATTTTAATTATAATTTCTAACTGAACTCTATTTTAA
Organism: Enteromius fasciolatus; assembly: GCA_032361145.1. Taxonomy (NCBI): domain Eukaryota; kingdom Metazoa; phylum Chordata; class Actinopteri; order Cypriniformes; family Cyprinidae; genus Enteromius; species Enteromius fasciolatus. Next base: position 13,575,287 of record JAUMHR010000079.1, read on the forward strand.
TATATTTAAACATTTATTTTTTCCTGTGATCAGTGTTTCAGGCTTCAGTGTCATGTGATCCTTCAGAAATGCTTATTTGGTGTTTAACATTTCAATGTTAATGTTGAAAGCAGTGCTGCTTAATATTTTTGTGAAAACCAATATGGCTTTTTTCCAGGATTCTTTGATTAATAACTTGGGGAAAAAATGAAATGGAAATATTTTGCAACATTTTAATTAACTTAAGGGCTAATCTCATTATAAGAATGAGTAAATTATGGAAGACTTGTATTGTTTCCTTTCACACAAACCAATTCACTATAAGACAAAACTATAAAAAAACACAAATAAGCTAATATGATATTCGGCGTTGTCTTGAATATGGCAAAATAATGTTTTTATCCTGTATGTACCCATCAGAGAGTATAACAGATACTTGGATCTGGATTTGGTGGCATTGCCGTGTCTTCTGACACAGTACACATGTGAAGATCTATTTCTACATTCAGTGCTTGGATCCAAAAGAAAGTAAAAAAAAAAAAAGAATATTAATGTAATGTGAAAGTTGAGAAATTCACACAGCCATGCCCTAGATAGTTATTAAAAAAAAAAAACTCTTTTACATAACAAAACATTTCATAACCTGCCAGATTTGCACGGAGGAACTTAGGGAGGGGGCCGCGCAGCACAGCGGCAGCTCTCCAGTTCTTCATGACTTGCACTTTGTTTGTTTTCTTTTGCTCTCCTCTGCTTTGGTGAAGGGCAAGGCCATATGGAGCAGAAGGACCAGCCCCATGAGAGAATCATTTTGCATGTGTGCAGGGTACATCACAGTGTGCATTACTTCCTGTCTCAGCTCTCTTTTCTCACCCAGTGCCAGTCTGGCAGGGGCTTACGACCGGACCTGTGCTATCCCAGAGGGCTTCTGCTTTCTGCAGGAGTTTGACAGTGTGTGAACTCTTTGATATACGAGAGCACTCTGCGTCTTCACAGGGTGGCGATGCGTTCGATCATTTGATTTTGTGCTGGTTGAATTCTGATGAGATCAGAGACAGTTGCTGTCCCATCAGCCTTAGCTGGTGGGTTTAGGAGTTGGTGTCTTGTGTTCAGGTGCAATGTGCATATGATGTGTCTAATTCTACTGTGTTAAAGGGTTAGTTCACCTAAAAATTGAAATTCTGTCATTAATTATTCACCTTCAGGTCGTTTCAAACCCATAAGACCTTTGTTTAAATTCTGGAACACAAATTAAGATATTTTTGATGATATCAGAGAGCCACCCGACCCTCCTTTGACAGCAACACAACTGAAATGATCCAGATCCAAAAAAGTAGTAAAAACAGTCCATGTGACATCAGTGGCTCTAATAGCAACACTAGGAGGATAGTATTTTGGCGCAAAGAGAACAAAAATAACATAATTTAACTCTACTATTGTTCCCACCTGACTTACGTCCTCCATTTTAGAGAGTATCACAACGTAATTTCAGTTGTGTTGCTATCTATGGAGAGTCAGATGGCTCTCTGATATCATCAGCAATATCTTAATTTGTGTTCCAAAGATGAACGATGGTCTTATGGGTTTGAAACGACATTTTCATGAATTTCAGTTTTTGGGCTTAAAGTCTGGGTTACATAGTATGGGAATAAATATATGTATATAACCCTAGTATTTTCACTAGCTAAACGTGTTTTGGATTATTACAATGGATAGAAAAATGAATAAAATGTAAACTGATATTTCCTACTGACAAGCTACAGCAAAAGAAAGAAACACCTAACTTTAAAACATTTTTAGATATTGAAAATGTTAGTGTTCTAATAGTGTTCTTTTACACTGTATATGTGTACATTTGTTCAATGTTTGACATATTTTTACTTTTGCAAAACAAGACAAAAACAGATTAGTTAAAAAAAAAAAAAAAAATTTATCCATATTTGATTTACATTGTATAAAGGGTATACAATGTAAATCTTGTATAACTCATTTATATATATATATATATATATATAATTAGCATTTATATATATATAATTTATTTCCCTTATTGCATAACCAAATAAAGTTACATGTAGCTTACAGGATCTTGTTTAGCAGAAACATGTTATGTGATTACATAGAGGGAAGATGTCCTGTAAAAGATGAAGTAGAATGTAAAGCAAAAATATGAAAAATCTCAATATTCTGGGAAATCTGTTGGCTCCTAAAAAACATCTCATCTGTCTTAAGTATTATTAAATATTCAACTCTATCATTAACCTTCTTGAACCCCCTGAAATACCCATAATGTAATGAAACTTTCCATTGACTTGCTTTTATACTGAGCTAATAACATGTTCTATCATCTCAGTACCCAACACACAAACCTTTCTGCATTTCTATATTTTTAAAGAGACATTATTTAGCATGTTGAGGCACTTTATTTTCTCTCTAATGCATTAGTGATTTCAGATTTTGCGGTTTTGCACCACACACACACACACACACACACACACACACACTATTTTCTATCATTTGGTGAAAACTATGAGAATCTCATTTCCCAGTCTTTGAGCGTGGCATCTGTTCCTAAGTGCTCAGAATTTATTATTAGCTTAGTTCAGCTCTGCCATCACACTCCAGTGATTCCATCGTTTAATATTTAGCAGCCAAATAACTCTCAAATGTGAGGTTAGATAACATTTAAAAACAATTACACTGGCTTCTCAAAGATCTAGTGAAAAAAGAACATTTCTCAGCTATTGATTTCGCTCAAAAGGGCCTTCGTGTGTATTTGCAATTGCTTTTTGGCTTATAAAACATGATCTATTATATCTGTTGTTCGTGGTGCCTATAAATCTTCACTTTACTTGAATCTCTGCAGCTTGGCACCAGCATGAAAACCCTTTATCCCCCCCCGTTGCTCATTAGATTGGAAATCAGCAGTGTTTTGGCCACAATAGGTGACAAATCATCAGCTCATTGGCTGGGACTGTATTGGGAACAGGTTAATGTAATTTTTGCCCTCAGTCACTGAGAGGTTAACAGTATTAGAAGGGGAACGATGCCCTCCTTCGAAGAGGAGCTTTGTACTGCTCTTGTAGCGGCACAGACCGATTACACTGCTCACGTCCGCATTGCAGCCCTCTTCTGCAAAGAGGCAGGCACTGCGCTGGGCATTGATGGCCTTAGTTAACAGACGCATACATACATGCTCTCACCCACCCACCACTAAAACCTCCTGCGTTCATAGTGCTGTCTGTGAAGTTCCTGTGTTTAGCCTGATGCAACAAAATGATCACTGAAAAGTCTTGCAGCACTAAAATGAAGGAAGTTTATAATGTGAGAAAATGTAAAGACGAAAATTTATGACCAACTGAAATAATATATGTAGCAGAAAATGCAGAGCAAATATGGAATTATATTTATTTTTAGAAAAAGGTTTCCTATGCTTGTCAAGGCTGTATTTATTTGATGAAGAAATATAGAAAAACAGTAAATATTATTATAATCAAAGAAGGTTTAATTTGAATTTATTTTATATTTGAAAATGTTGTTTATTCCTTTTATGGTAAAGCAGATTTCAATTTTTAATAGCCATTACTGTTCAAAGCAATAATGTTTTTATGCAAATGGTGATACTTTTTCACCATACTTTTGTAATCGTTTGAATGATTTTATGTCAATTTTGATTCATTTAGTAGTACAGATATGCTGAAGATACGTTTTATAATATTTTCTGTGTCATATAAACAGCAGTTTATTTCTATAAATAGTGTCATTAAGAATTGAGAGTTTGTTTACATGAGGGGTAGCTTGAAATTAATTTAGTTTTCATTTAGATTTTTTGTATCTGTCTGTAGTCAATAAGGACCAGGCGTTTGTAAAAAAACACTTAGCAAGAAATATATATCGCCATTGATTAATTGTATTGTTTTCCTCTTTTTCAGTTTTTTCCTTATGGTGATGCATCAAAGTTTGCTCAGCATGCTTTCAGAACCTTTGACAAGAATGGAGACGGCACCATCGACTTCAGAGAGTTCATCTGTGCCCTGTCCATCACATCACGAGGCAGCTTTGAACAGAAACTCAACTGGGCCTTTAACATGTATGACCTGGACGGAGACGGCAAAATCACACGAGTTGAGATGCTTGAGATCATCGAGGTACTCCATTCAGTCTGTTTACTCGCATAAAGCAATAAATAACTAAAAATACTTATTTGCATTAAAGATTTCAACTTTGCTATTATTTAATATTCTACTCATTAAAACTCCAGTCATGTCTGTCTTGTAGAATAAGCTATGTTATATATTCTATATCAGTAGTTCTCAACCTTTTTGACTGGCTTTTTCAGTTTTTTTGATTTACTGCATAAAGATAAAAGATTTTAGAGCTTTACATAACTAGAAAAATAAATATTATTGCAAAAGTCCCCATAAATATAAACATGTGATTACATATGGACCCTCATGTTCTGCAAAAGATGAAGAAAAATGTAAAGCAAGTATATGAAAAATATATCGTTTCTAATAACATGCTAATAACATGATTTAGCCTGTTCTTCTGTTTATTGGCATAAAGCCATAAAATAGCTATTATTGTTTTTTTTTATTTATTTGTTTTTTAAATAATTAAAACTTCATTTTTTTTCTTTTAGAATAAGCTAAGACTTATTTACATTATTTCATGAATGATTTCAACTTCGCTATTATTACATTTTTTACTAATTAAAACATCAGTCATATCTGTCTTATAAAATTAAGCTATAATATATATTCTTTATCAGTGGTTCTCAACCTTTTTGGCTGAGTCTTCCCATTTTTAGGATTTACTGCATAAGGATAAAGGTTTTAGAGCTTGGCATAACTAGAAACATGTATATTAATTGCAAAAATGCCTATAGAGTTTCAAGACTTTTCTAGGTTTAGAAATATCACTTTTAATATTATCAGTTCTTCTGGCAATCCTGGTTATAAATATCTTGATTGTCTTGGGTTGTTTTAATTCCTGTTTGCCTTATTTTAAGTCATCTTGAGGCTACCCTAGTAGTTGAGAACCATGGTTTTATATGTGGAGTGAGTCGCCCTCTCATGGTCAGAAAGAGAGTTGACAAAAAAAGAATTGTGATTTGAATAATGCTGCCTGTAAAACCATCAAAGCTCAGTGTGTCTTTGGTTCTTGAAATGATTTTAACCCACCTTATTCTGTTTTTCTCATAAAGGCAATCTACAAGATGGTGGGCACTGTTATCATGATGAAGATGAACGAGGACGGCCTGACGCCCGAGCAGCGAGTTGACAAAATCTTCAGTAAGATGGATAAGAACAACGACGACCAGATCTCATTGGAAGAGTTCAAAGAAGCAGCAAAGAGTGACCCGTCCATTGTTTTACTGCTGCAGTGTGACCTTCAAAAATGAGCGTCTCGGAAAAAAGCCAGGGACTGCACAAATGATTAATGTTCCATTCAGTTTGCAGCTATTTCCACTGATAAAAAAAATTGCTTGGACTACCTTTCAATGAATCCGCTTCCTGTGTTTGAAACACTTGTGTGCATGAGAATGTTCTTTGCTAACGAATTTCACATACTCACACACAAACACCTTCGCACACACACATACATGCATACACTGCAAATGCGTACACACAAACACACACACAGACCATGCCATGCACAAAAAGAATTATATGAATATTACTATACATATATATATATATATATATATATATATATAGAGTTGTCAAAATAATCTGCCACAATGTGAAGAGTGTGCAAAGTACCTTCTGAATCCACTGGAGCTTGCGCATCATTGATGTGCTGTATTAAATCGAGCTACTATTTATTGTACTGATGCTAGCTATGTGTACCATATACTGCGTAATGTCAACCGAACCGATTCTTATGATAATCGTAACTGTTCCGGAATTACCCACTCGTCTGGATGGGTAAAAAGATAAGCTCATGTCCATCGAACTTTTCCCTTCAAATGTGCTTGTACTGTTGGTGAATATAAATGTAGTTTATTTGCATGCCATTAGGTTTGCCTTAAGAGAACTTCCCTCATTTGCATCCTGCATAAAGAATGATACCAAGCCTTATATTTAAAAGAAACATTAGAGATTTGAAATAGAATTAGATGGATAATTTGTTGGCTTCGCAGAGATTTGTGATGCATTGATGGGAAAAGGCTAGTTTACTACACCTTCTATGTCTAGCATGTACATCACACGAGAGGGATTCAATGTGGCCGAATGTAATCCATGAGAATAATTCACTGCAACTGAGAGCATACATTCATTCTTGTGGTCCAAATAATAAACCATAAAAAATATTCCCTTATTAAACCTACAAGCTGTGCAGTTTCAGAATGTCATCAAATGGAATAAATTGCATATCAGTGTGCAGATTTATGTGGGGCCTGAGTATGGAAAGAATCTATGAAGATTATTTTTTAGGGTTAAAGTGATATAAAATAATAATAATAATAATGTACCTGTTTAAACTCGTTCTTGAGAGCTAAACCGTCCAAGACTGTATTTATTCCTACTTTTTACATGCTGCTCTCCAGAGAACTCCAGCAGAGTTAGCCCTGAGGTTATTACGTTTTAAATCCAGACATTTGCACCAACTGCACATTTTGAGCACCGACTCAATTTCTAAATACGCACAATTCTGTGCTCCATTTGAAAGTACATTCTGCCAGTGTCAAGAGCTTTACACAAGCATAACCTATGTCATTGTAATGTTTACCTACGTAGACACCGCACCAAATTCATGCAATGGCAAACTTTTCCAATTTAAAAGTTATTTTGTACATGTAGCATGTATTGTGCCCCTGATGCCATGGCTGCACTACTTCTTGTGTTGTGGTTTAAACGAATAAAAGAGTATATGGGATTTTTTCTTCATTGTCAGAGTTTGATTTGAAATGAGCATGTAGATACTAAAATGTATTACCTGAAATTAATGTATAAATTGTTTATCAGCATATTAAGAATTTCTGAATTAAAAAGGAATATATACTCCTGTAATTAAAGAAGAAGCTATCGTTTTAATTAGAGAATTAAGAAACATCTTGCCTAAAAAATAAAAAAGTCAGATTTCATGTTAGAATTGTCTGTAGCATCATCCACTTGGAGTAATGAAACTACTGCATGCAAGAGCAAATGTAAACTTTAATAACATAAAATGTCCGTTAGGTGGCAGCAGAGTGTTGAATTCGTACAACATGAGCCTTTGATATGTATGTATCATATACAAAATGAGCAACTAAATATTTAAACATTTACGCCGATTTTCGTGTTTTTTGTTGTTTATTTGCCGAGCAGTTCGATGGATTGTTCCGTTTATTAAAATGAAAAATTGGTAAGTATTATTTTTTTTGTATAATAATTTTCTCTCTGCTATTTTTTTTAAATATATATTGGCAAAATATCACAAATATATAATACCAAATGAAAACACAGATTTTATATAGTACATAAAATAATTGAAAAGAAAAATAAAAAATACATAAATAAAATGTTACCTGCAGAATTTATCTAAGTCTATAACAAAACGAATTAAAATGGCAGCACTGGTGTATCGTCTAGATTTTGAGGTATTTGAGGGAAAAATAGCTCAGATATAGCAATAAACAAATAACAAAGGCGTTTGATGACTGAATTTACTACAATTAATATGAGTTTTGGCAAAGAGCTAGATTAATAATAAAGACCTATTAATTTATTGCTTTATTGTTATAGAAATCAAATTACATTTAAACAAACCAACAGCAGATTTAAGTTATTAAACTAATAAATACATCTAAAATATTTGCTTATAACGGCACAATATATTACATAAATATTATGTCCCGTGTTGCTAAAAAAACAACAACAAAAAAACCATTAACTTCTGTTTATCTGAATGTCAGTTATGAGACGAGTGGAATCGCCGCTTGACGTCACTTCTAAGGAACCCGGCTGCAGCCTTCCCGGAAGGACGTCATCGCACTGCGCCATCAAAAACACTGTGAAGTGCGCAGCAGCATAGCTATTGCTAGCTGCTACTTATTTCGATTTGTAAAGTGTCTTTTTGTTTTAAAGTTGGAGTTGTTTCCTTTAAAAAGATCCAGCCATGGCGATGCAAGCAGCTAAACGTGCGAATGTAAGTTAAGATTTGGTTCAAACGTTTAAATCATCGTGATGTTGGTGGTGCTAGACTCAAAATGGCTAATGAGTACGTTTAAGATCTATTACTGTTGTCCGTTGGTATAAACGGAGTTACCTCTAAGGCAGATAAGCCTTTTTAGGTTAAAATATATATCACCTACGTTTGAATGTATGCAAATTTAGGATTTATGCTTTCTCAGTGTAAAAACATTTACCATATTGATATCGTGTCGGAATTCATGAACCCTCTTAATAATTATTGTCATTCTAAGCGCTCTAGAAAGTTAACATTCTTTAAAAGGTTGTGTGCTTTGTGTTTTAATAGTCTGCAACGGTAATATTTAATGCATGTGTATGTTAATATTTATATTTGCTGCCATGTTTTAGATTCGTTTACCTCCAGAGGTGAACAGGATATTGTATATTCGTAACCTTCCATACAAGATCACCGCAGAGGAGATGTATGACATCTTTGGAAAGTACGGGCCAATTCGTCAAATCAGAGTGTAAGTATCAGTATATTTCTCACATTTACATACTATAACCCATATGGACTTTGTTTTATTGTTGTAAGCCGAGTAACTGATTGTTCTCTGATTGTTTTAGTGGGAACACACCAGAAACAAGAGGAACAGCCTATGTTGTATATGAAGACATCTTTGATGCCAAAAACGCCTGTGATCACCTTTCTGGATTCAACGTCTGCAACAGATACTTAGTTGTATTGTACTATAATGCAAACAGGGTGAGTTTAACTGATCCAGACGCTATCTTTGTGGCATGTGAAATTAAAATATTTAATTGTTAAATTGTACGTCAAAAGAGTAAATTAAAAAAATTAAGATACATATATTTATAATTGTATTTCTTCTGGTGAGCACAAAAGGAGATATGCAGGATGTCCAAAACGTTCTTTTCCATACATTGAAAGCAGCAAATATTGTCCAACTAATCATTTTTAGATTAACAGTTCCTTTATTAATGAAGTTTAAGTGTGATACAAAACTCTAATGTTATTTCTATTCATTTGTTTTTTCAAGGCTTTCCAAAAAATGGACACAAAGAAAAAGGAGGAGCAGCTGAAACTTCTCAAAGAGAAGTACGGGATAAATACAGACCCACCAAAATAGTCAACTTTTTATTTTCTTCTTATTATTTCCATTGTTCTATTGTTCTATCTTGTGCCCACATCATTCTCACTTTACCCCATTAAGTAATAATTTGTTTAACAAAAGATACCTGTTGAACAGTTTTCATTACTTGGCCTGAAATGTATGACCTGATGTTGTTATATAATGACCTGATTTCATTTTCAATGAGTTCTGTTAATATTGAATAAAATGGCATTTGTTTTATTAAATCAGTGATTGTCTTTTTAACTGCTTGGTGTCGTCTTAGCACATTTTATTATACATGAAAACTAGTTATATTTTACTCTGGATTAATATTTTATTGGTAATCAACATATTGCATACAAGTTTATAAATTGTATGTTACTTTTTTTTTTTTTTTTAAGATAGTAAATATTAAGTAAATATTTCAGTAACTGCATTATTTATTTGGTTTCGTTATCCGATAAACATTGAAGTAGTTTTAGAAATAAGTAAAAAAAATACACAAAACAGCCCGTTTAATGTAACGTAGCCCTGTATTTTTCACCTGAAATTATTTAATTTATTTTATTTTATAGTAATACACTTTTAAGGTTGATAAATTAAATATATTTTGCATTGAATTAGACGTTAGACATTTTTAAATCGTTAACTATTGTTTCCTCCATAGTAGCTATGGTTGCTTCTGTCTTCTAATGAACTTCCGTCTGATCATATATGAGCCAATCAGCTGAGCGCGCGAGAACGAGGCGCGAAACAGTGGCATATAGTTGCGTATCTCAACAACTTCGTTTATTTATCGGACCTATAAGTTGTTAGTTTTCTCGAATTGTTTTGTATAACTCTTACTTTGTTGTTCTCTAAAACTAATTTAAGTATCACGGGGTGAGAATCTATTTTCTGTTCTTCGCCATTAATCCTCGACGGCTGTTGAGACGCCAAGATGTCGTTCGTCCACACTGAAATAAAAGCGGAATATACGTTACCCTGAAGCGGTGAGTGTTTAGCCTAATGTTTGTTTCATGAAGGCTTAATTAAATTTCTGCTGTATAAAATGATTGACATAAATCGAAATGTTTTAGGCGTTCGCAAACGGCTAACGTTAAGGCAGTGCCACAACCTTGAAACAATTAACGTTAATGGTTTGCTGTTGACTTTTTATAATCGAATGGATTTTACTTTTTGAGGAGGTAAGCTGAACGTTGAATGAACAAGTTTGTTTGCGTTTTGTTGTGCAAGAGCCTAAATCCAGATACTTTTTATATGTAGGTTAAGTTACTATTATTCACGTTTTGCTGCATTCTGACAGACCTGACGTTAGTGTTACGTTACGCTACCTTAGCTAATGTGATTTTCGGATCTCTGTTAAAATGGACGCAGCTGATGCCAAATACGAAGTTAAAGGTTACTATACTATTTAAATTTTGCGAAGTATATTGAAATTGTAAGGGAATACATAAAATATATATACATATACAGTAATCCCACTCAGTGATCCTATATTAATGATTAGCCTACTGTATGCATTTCATGTGTTAACAATCAGAGACTGCAGGTGTTTCCTGTAAACTCCTAGATCTCCGTAGGAGAATTCGAGTGACGGATTCCCACCACTTTTTCTAATTTATATTTACGCTTGGGTAGATTTATAATTTTTACATTTTATACTTTAGATGGTACCTGAAGGTAAGTGATGAGATTAGGCTTGTGTTAATATTTTTGTTTGTTTGTTTTATGCCACGTTAAATGGTTGATAAAATACAAATTGTACAGTATAAAGTGTTTCTGTAAACTATTTTAATAGTACCTTTTAAGGCTGCAACTAACAATTATTTAATTAGATTAATTAAGCGGATAAAAACTAAACACTTCTTTAATTTGATGTTTTGCTTATAAATATATAAAACCATAAATCAGGGTATTATTTATGTATAAAAGTGAACTTTAAAAAATGCAAAAGCCACATATAGAGTTTAATGATTTTTAATTTTGACGTTTTAAACCTTAAATGAAAGACAAAGTTTGTTTTTAAACATTAAAACTTCTCTAAATATCCAAAAAATATAAAAAACCCCTCTTATTATATTCACATTATAGAATTTAGGACAAAAACATGCTGAAAATATTAATATATTTTGAAATATCAAAATAATAAACAATTATATATATTGAAGCCGAGGTAAAAATCATTTATAGTGGCTGCTTGTTGAGGAGTGCATGGGGCATTTCTTTTTTGAATTAACTCAGTCATGCTGAGTTGTCGGTTTCTCAAAAAAAAAGAAATAACAGCATTTGAGTAACTTGTGCAAAGTAGAGTATTTTATGTAAATCAACATATTGTTTAAAAATGCATAGCATAGTCAGTTGTTAAGATATATCATTTTATTATACAAAATTACATTTTTATATGAATAAGTAAAACCACAGTAAATTACGTTTTGAAAACAGATTTGCTAGTTGACAAGTTAACTTTGTAACGGACTAAAAAAACTAGAAATGCAAAAAGCAAATAGTCACTAATGCAGGTTACCGTTGTCTTAGAGGCATTTAATGTAAATTGCTCCCATATGTTGGAGGACTTGGGGCGCGCACTTTTTCCTGCAGATGCTTCTGTAACCTCCATTGCACGAGCGGCTGTGTATCTTTGTGTATTTGTGCATCTTGTGGTCGTACTTTTCAGTAACGTGAACAGCCCAACTAATCGATAACGGCATTCATTGACCACGAATTTCATTATTGATAATTATCTATTAGTTGTTGCAGCCCTAGTGCGTTTTAACCGGTTTCCTGTTCCTTTAGTGTAATGTTTAATGCAACCTTGAATGTAGCCTAAAAACTCGAGTGTGTTTTGCATGTTTAGATGTGTCCTGTCTAGTGTTGTAAAATATGCAAATGCATAAATAAATATGTAACAATAGGGTAGTTTAATATGGTCGGGTTTTCACCTCTGATTGAAAATGTGGAGTGTTTATAAAACCGTATTAATAATTTAGATTTTTACTCTTCCCCTTTATTTTTAGATACACCTAACACTGGAGTGAGTGAGTGAGTCACGGAAGAAATCACAATGTGTTCTATTCCAGGACTTCCATCAACGGGTTCAAATGCACCTGTACTCATTACCAGAGTAAACCTGAACCCGGCATGTGTTCTGGTAGAGTTTTGGGGGAATTTTGATCAAGACCGAAAATTTGCTTATCAGCAACTGAAAAAGGAGATTCAATACCCCAGAGAGGGTTTTTGTGAATTGGATGGAAACCCTGGTGACTTGTGCCTCGTACGAGTGTATGAAACATGGTACAGAGCCCGTATCGTCTCCAGAGATACTGACGAGTACAGCGTGTTTTTAATAGATGAAGGCAGAACTCTGCGTGCCACTGTAAACACTTTAGCGTGGGGCAAAAGTGACTTTTTCTATCTTCCCCCTGAAGTTGAATTTTGTGTTCTTGCCAATGTTCTGCCACTGTCTTCTGAAAACAAATGGTCAGCAATGGCCTTGGAGTTCATGAAGACTTTCTGTGGTCGAAGAGTCAATGCCACTGTTCAAGACGTTCTTGTTCCCCATCGAACATTCCTGCTTGACATTCCTTGCCTGTCCAGACAAATGCTTGAAATGGGCTTTGCCAAGAAGTTGTACAGTGATCGTTTCAAAGAGTTTGTTGCCAGATCTTTGCAGGCCAACAGTGGAACTGGAGAACCGAAGAGAATTTCTTCAATTAGGACTAAACAAATTGATATCATTGAGCAAATAGAGAAACAACAAGCCTACATGTATCCCGAGCTTCAAACTGATACTGTTGAGACCGTTGTGGTCACAGAAGTAACAAGTCCATTTCGAATATTCTGCCAGCTTAAGGTTTTCTCTCAGGAGCTGAAAAAGTTAACTGAACAGATAACTCAGTATTACGAGGGAAGAGTTGGATGTAATTTTGCAAAACCTGAGAATTTAGGCAGCCCTTGTGCATCAAGAGGAAGTGATGGCAAGTGGTATCGTTCTGTGCTGCAGCAGGTCATGTCAGCCAACAATGTGGTTGAGATTTTGCAGGTGGATTATGGGAAGAAACAGTTTGTCCAAGTTGAGAATGTTAGACCACTTGCTCCAGAATTCTTCAGGATGCCTGTCGTAACATACGTGTGCTCCCTTCATGGAATAGCTGACAGAGGTATTGGATGGACAGCTGCACAGATTGATTATCTGAAGTCTCTCCTGCTCAACCGCACAGTGATTGCAAAGTTTCAGTATCAGAGCCTTTCTGAAGGTGTCCACTATGTCACACTTTACGGAGAGGAGAACACAAACATCAACAAACTGTTTGAACTGAAACAGAAATGTGCTCTGGATTCTGATATGACCCTTACAGACTTTGCTGTTCAGAAGAGCCCATCGTCTCAAAAGAGCAAGATTTTGGAGACAACCATGGCTGAACACATTGATGAAACCTACTCTGACATTAAAGGGAACAAACCAGTCTTTTTCACAGAAAGTCTCTCACCTAACACATCACATGAGATTGTTGTACAGCATGTTGAGAGCCCTGGAAAGTTTTGGATTCAAACTCAGCGATACGCTGATGAATTCAATCAGCTAATGGATGGCCTCGGAAATCTTTACAGTGATTCAACAAGCACTGATGGATTGATAAGAAAGCCTGTTGTTGGTCTCCTCTGTGCAGCTAAAGCCCAAGATGGTGTGTTCTATAGAGCAGCTATCTATAAGGTAATTGAGAAGAAGGCAGAAGTTTACTTCCTCGACTATGGCAACACAGAACTTGTTGATTGTTTTGATCTCCGACAGTTGCCTCTGAGATTTCAGCAGCTGCCTGCTGTGGCAGTAAAGTGCTCTCTCTATGGCATTAAATCAAGACTGAAACATTGGGACGAGAGGGCAATATTGTTCTTTTCAAAACTCATCGAAGACCGAATACTTGATTTGCGTGTCAAAGAAAAGCATCAAGACACTCACATAGTTCAGTTAGTGGATCCAAGTTTAGATGGAGAAAAGGATGTGAGCAAGTTGTTGTGCAGTGCAGATTTTGCAGACAGTGAAAAGAGCTTTGTGGAAAATTCTGCCTCAAGATCCTGTGGTTTACGATCCACCCACACCTCTGATGTATTCTTGACTGGAGCTCGGACTCTCTCTGCCATAACGGACAGTGCATCTGCTTTCAAAGAGTACTTGTTTCCCATTGGAAGCTCATTGGAGGTAACTGTATCCTACATTGAGAGTCCAAATGACTTCTGGTGTCAAAAAGCCAGAAATGCAGCATGTTTAGAAGTGCTCATGCAAGACATTCAGCGTTTCTATGCTCATAGTGAATTTCAGCCACCTTTGGAAGCCGCTTGTGTTGCCCGTCATCCTGAAACTGGGATATGGTACAGAGCCTTGGTCATTCAAAAGCACCAAACACCTCATGTTGATGTCTTGTTCATTGACTATGGACAGACAAAGAAGGTAGCTGTTGAAGACCTTCGAAAGATCACTCCAGCTTTCTTGAAGATGAAAGGACAAGCCTTTCGATGCAGTTTGTATAATCTGATCCACCCAGTATCTCACTCAGCTTTAGACTGGAGCCCTGAAGCCACATTGCAGTTTCAAGAGTTTGTTGACATGGCAGCATCCATTAATGTGCCCCTAAAATGCACTATATTTGCTGTAATGTATGACTCCCAGAAAGTTGTGTTCAATGTGGTAGACTTGGAGACCCCATTCCAAAGCATTTGCAATCTCCTTGTCCAAAGACATCTAGCTGATCGTGCACCCTCTAAGAAAGCTCCTCTTCCACCCTTTCGCCTGGACACCTATTATTTCTCCACACATGGAGTCAAGACTGGATGTGAAGAGGAAGTGAGTATCACCTGTGTGAAAAGTGTCACTCAGTTCTTTTGCCATCTTTCCAGGAATTCAGAGGAGATTGAGCAACTTTCAAACAAGGTCAACTCCCTATGCCGCCAGCTAGAGGTAACCAAGTGTCCTCAGACTTTTGGAACGGTTTGTTTTGCAAAATACACAGATGGACTTTGGTACAGAGGCCAAATAAAGTCTACAAAACCATCAGTTGTGGTCCATTTTGTGGATTATGGCGACACATTGGAAGTTGAGAAGTCATACTTGCTTCCGGTTCCAATTGAAGCAGGAGAGATTATGTCTGTCCCAGTGCAGGCAATTGAATGTGGGCTCTCGGATATGCCTGAAGACGTGCCATGTGAAGTGGGGAACTGGTTTCGGAATATTGCAGACAGTCATAGTTTCACTGCTTTGATCGTGGCAAAAGAACCAGGAGGAAAGCTTTTGATGGAACTTTATGAGGGAAAAACTCAAGTAAATGCACTGATCAGACAGAAGTTTCGCAATGAAATCCATAAAAGTGAACCAAGCACATTTAAAGGATATAGTTCAAAGAACAGAAGTGAACAAACTGGAGCAACCCATATGAAGGAAAGATGCAGTGGTCTTAAGCAAGATCAAGTTCCACAGTCCCGTGAAAGTTATGCAGCACAACAAGGTAATGTTGAATCAAAACTGCCACGGAGCAAGTGGGGATTCCATACAAATGGTGGATTAAAACCAACAAGTGCTTTCCAAAAACCGCTTGAGCCACAAAGAAAGTCCAGTGATCGAGCTGATGTGCATCACCCTTGTACGTCTGACAAACCCGATAGTGTTAAGCCCATGTCCCAGGCACTTCTTAAAGAATCGTCGCTCCCAGTGAAAGTAATAAAACCAGGTCTGGAAGCTGAGGTATTCATCTCTCATTGCAATAGCTCTTGTAGCTTCTTTGTTCAGTTTGCAACTGATGAGGATGAAATTTATTCGCTTGTGGAGAAATTGAATGCTGACAGGTCACGGTGCGCCAACATTGATCCCAGTGAAATTCATGAGGGAGATGTAGTTTGTGCTATGTTTCCGGAAGATAACTCCTGGTATCGTGCAGCAGTAAGAAAAAACCTTGGTGACACAATCAACGTCGAATTTGTTGACTTTGGAAACACGGCTAAAATTTCTGCTTCAAAGATATGTCGTCTTGATCAGTCATTTGCTTCGTTTCCCAGGTACAGCATCCACTGCTCTGTACATAACCTGAATGTTGGGAGTAGAGACCAGGAACTTGCACCCAACTTCAAATGGGTAATTGAACAAAACATTGAAAAGGTCATGTGCACATTTGTGAAAATGTCAGGCACCGTTTGGGAAGTAAAACTTGATGTTAATGGTGTAGTGTTGGGATCCACCTGCAGGGATGATGCTACACCGGAAACTACGCTTACGAGCCAAGGTGTCAAGCAGACGTCTGAAATCAATGTCTGTATCCATTACAAGAACCCGGACATATCAGCTGGTCAAATGAAAACTGGATACACCTCCTTCATCAAGGGTCCTCAGCTCTTCTGGTGCCAGTATTCAGCAACGGACAAACTTCAAGAGATTTCCGACGTGTTACAGAATGCTGGTAATGCATCAGAGGAGTCTTTGAGTTTGGAATCTCTGCCAGTTGGTAGTGCTTGCGTTGCTCTTTTCACTGATGATAATTTGTGGTATCGGGCTAAAGTTACATCTAGGGACCTTGACACACTGTCCATAACCTTTGTAGACTATGGAAATGAAACAAAAGTCAATATCAGTGATGTTAAAGCACTTC
The DNA here is from genome assembly GCA_032361145.1 of Enteromius fasciolatus. NCBI lineage: Eukaryota > Metazoa > Chordata > Actinopteri > Cypriniformes > Cyprinidae > Enteromius > Enteromius fasciolatus. Next base: position 13,592,150 of record JAUMHR010000079.1, read on the forward strand.
CACCCGAGCTATCAGACCTGCCCCCTCAGGCATTTAACTGCCAGCTTGAAGGTTTTGATCTTTCCCAGGGTTTCTGGGCTAAAGAGGCAGATGATGTGTTCTTTGAGCTAGTTAATGACAAGCTTTTAAATATCACTGTTGAGAAAATGGGGAACTCTGAAATGCCACACTCCATCAAACTGGATTGTAATGGTGTTGTCATCAATGATACCATGAGAAGCTATTGGAAAAGTCAAAGTCCTGAAACTCCATCTGTTGAGCACTTGAGTTTAGAAAATGTGGTGTCAACCGATGCCTCTGTGGCTGCTGAAGTTAATATTGACTCCGTAGTTATCCATGATTCAGACACTGACCATGCTGACAATGAAACCTGCACCTCACTTCTTGAAATGCAGCATTCTGAACAAGAGCAGCTTGATTTACTGACAAGTACGAAGGTTGGAAATGAAGTTCAGGATGAGCCTCTTGAGATGATTACTGAAGATGTTGCCTCACCTGATGCAGTGAATATAGTGCCCTGTGATGGACATGAGGACCTTGAAATCATATGCGACATGGAAGGTGCTTCAACTTTCACAAATCCATCAGCCACAACAAACCAGCACGCTTTTGCTGAAGAGACAGAACCAACACCACAGCACTCTGAGGGAGCTACAGCTGGTATTTCCTCAGAGAATTTAGATAGCTTCTTGATGAATAACACCGATTCTCAGTTATGCATTGTTGAGGAACCAGAGCCACCATCATCTGAGATCATTCAATCAAGTAAGCCTAAATTTAGACGTTTTGTAATCTTTTTAGTGCTACGGTGTTAGCGATTACACATTAACAATTTTCTTTTATTCTTTTTTCCAATTTCAAAAGACTTGGGCTGTTTAAGGCAAGCAACAGAGAAGAAGCCTCCTGGGTCAGAATGTGTGATATGGTCTCATGCAACAAGAAACTGGTGCAGAGCACGAATTTTAAAAAGTTCAGAGGATGCTGCATTGGTGAATATGAACTTCTCTTCTGTCTCACACTTTTTATTTTTAAGGTTTTTTTTGGCTCACTAAATTTTTGTGTTTTGTTTAACGTCAGATTTATATATAAACTTTTTATTTATTTACTTCAGGTGTTGCTTGTGGAATATGATTCAGAGGTGGTAGTAGATCCTCTCAACATCTTTGAAATTCTACCAGACAAGCCATTGCAGGTGTGGAATGCTGGAATTAAGTTTTTTTTGTTTATGATCAGAAAGCATTTTTTACTCATCTAGTGTTTTAATTGCAGACTTCATGCACTGAAGCTGTAGTTCCAAGTGGTAAGTATTATTCATACTATTATTATACTATTTATTTATTTAATATTGTAAAGAAAAATATCAGCGACACAGTCCTGTACATTATTTTACCCCACCAGTGCCTTGGACTGGAGCTTCTTTTTTCTCCTGTTTTCTTTGTTTCTAATCACCTTTTTACCTGAAATAACCATTTAAGTATTATGTATTTGTAGATGAATTAAGCAAGGAGAAACACACTGCATTGAAGAATAGTCCTTCAGAGGTAAAAGGATGTTTATCTCTAGTAGGGTTGGGCATCGTTTTGATTTGAACGATTCTGATTCCGTTTCTTCCTTTCGATTTCGGTTCTTTTCGATTCTCAATTCCGATTCTTTGTGGGCTGGAGTAACGTTGTTGTTCACCAAATTTGGTCAAGCGCTTTATTGTTAAACCACAATCACTTACCTGATTGTTGTGACGAGGTAACGTTACTAATGTTGGTTAGCGCAGGGTTGCCCGAGGAGGATTAGACCGTGGAACTGCGCAGCACGTCAAACACGCTACTTTGCACCAGACATAAAAAAAACTGGGTGTAAGTCTTACGTTGGACTTGGTTACGTCCAGCTTTCCGTTCAATATTTACACCAATTGCACCATCAAAAACTACGAAAGACACGTAGACAATGCACGTCCTCGTTGACACGTTCTTTTGCAGTTATAGATACAGCTGAGACGAGGTTGTGCTTTAACTAAAGTCATTTATCAAAATTAACTTAATAAAAAAGCAAAACGAAATATAATAAATTGGCATTAAACCCAAAACTGAACTATTTTAATTTAATTTTCTTTGCGTGCAGATTAATGTCAACCGAATTAAGGTGCAACCGACCCCTTTAATTTGTACATCATGCAGGCGTAGGTTTTTCGTCATATTCGTAGTGCATCCTCCCGTGCAAGATATAATTTTGTCACATGTGTTGCACTGTGCCGACCCAGGCTTTTTTAGTGTGAAATAAAGCCACTTTTGAACACTATTTTTGAGCTCTGCTTACTGTGCTCCATAGCTGCAACTGAACTAACGCGCCGCAAGCACTTCCGAAAATACGGTGGCCACAATGGAAACCAAAACTTGCGTGTTTGGAACAGATAATCGGAATCGAAAACAAATTTTATAAACTATTCCGATGGCATCATTATTTTTTTGAACGGTTCCAAGTTGGAACCGGTTCTCGATGCCCAACCCTAATCTCTAGTACTCCGAATGTTTTTTAGCAGTTGAGAATAGAGTGTAACAACCAATTCTACCTCTGATCACATCAGGCGGAGGACACAAAATACGAAACTATCATCACCTCAGAGTCCGAAGAAACAAATGGTAAGTGTTCGTATACATTTAAAAAATGACTGCCAAATTAGCCGGCAAAATATAAACACAATATAAATATAAAAACTTGTAATTCAAGTTCAAAATGGCTTTTTTTTAACACATATATTTAAAGGTGAAGAGAAGCAAAGTGACCATATGTATCCAGGTGATGAACATGCAGACCAGGTACGGTTTAATGCTGTTGTATCAATCCAAAGCAAAATACAGTAGACCTATTGTAATCATACAGCCTACAATGTTTCAACACGTGTTCACTTGCAGCCTCAAGTCACAGGGTTTCTGTCCTGCTCAGCTGTTGAAGACTCTGAGGGTGAGCAAATCAATTGTAGTGCCCTTATTCGTAATGTACTGTATAATGTCTGTGTGATCTTTAAATGTATTGAATCTGCATTTTAATGAACATCTATATTCAGACTGAATGAAATGAAGTTTTGCATACATAGTGTGTGGTTTGCTAGACTTGTTCTCAAACAAAACTGAAGTGTAACTCCATCAGGGTTATAAAAAAACAAACAAACATTGTCCTGCTTTATCTTTGACCTCAATGCAAATGACAGGGTTTTATTGTTTGAGTTGTAGACGCGCTGGGGGACAGTGCACAAGTGCATGATCTTGTTCAAGTGCTGAGTGTAAGTATACGTACAAGACTGTTAAGATGAGATTTATCACTACTTCATCTATTTAACCCAACTCCTTCAATTTATTTATACTTCAGCCTGAGCAGATAGAAAGCAAGGAACCACAAGTGGATTTAAACACTTCAGCTGGAGAACGAGGTAATAATTCATACTTGGAGATAAAAACTCCAATAAACTTTAATTAGTAGTTGACGCTGTTTTTATTTATATTTTATTTATTTTTTTACTGTAACTTGTAAAATGTGTGTTTAGAAGATTCTGCCAACATGAGCACTGGAGTGGATTTACTGATGGATTTCCTTGATGTGACTCACCATGACAAGGTCTTTTGTGTTTCTCTCATTTATTTTGTTAAAGACATAGACCACCTAGTACCAAAAAAATTAAAATATATACCTTTCATATCATGTTTTTGAAAATGCAGGGTGTGTGTGAGACGGAGCACGAAATGGATGACTTGGTTGAGGAGTTTATTAGTATGTTACGTTTGCATTCCATGTTCAAATAAGTCTTTTAATGTGAACTAATGTAAATGTTTAACATCCTAATTATTTGTTTGTTTAAATAGATGTTACTGAAGATCTTATTGTCCTTACCAGTGACGGATCAGAGTCTGACACTGCATCTGATTCCACGGTATTATAAGCTAGCTGTTAAATTACTTTATTCATTAACCACAAATTTAAGGCATTTAATGATATTCCTTATTTTGAAAATTTCAGCTTCAGGGAGAGCCAGTTACTTCAGAAATCCATGTTGATGAAGAATCTTCATGTAAGTCATTTGAGTGGGGTTGGGGTGCTGTTTTTATTTGAAATCTTAATTTCTGGTGAGACCTGATGGCAGTATGCTTCACAGGTTTACAAGAAAAGTCAGATGCATCTGTTTGTACTAGCGCTGAAGATTCACGTGTTACTCATCTGACCCTGAAGGTTGAGGATGCATCTGACGATGATGTCATTTTTGTTGGTGTTTTGCAAGAATCTGATGCTGAAGTGTATGACCCAGAGAATGAAAATGAAAAACAAAAGATTGACTAATGTAAACCTCACAGGAGATGGTTGGTGTATTCTAAAAAACAAGTTACTTGTGTATTTTTTTTGTGTGATTGTTTTGATAAATCACATTTAAATTTCCAACAGCTTGTTGGTATAAAGCGTTTTTGTACCTAAAACCATAAAACACATAATATCAACAGTATGCACTTCTGCTTGTTCATAGAGTAGTTGTAGTTTAATTCTCTTCTATTACTGTTCAGTGACTTCTGATAAAAGCTGTTGTTTCTTCAGTTACTATAAAGCGTTTCACTGTATTCCTTATTGCATTTTGAAACAATGTTTCTAAATTGTACTTATTTCAGGGATTTTTTTTTTTGAATGCTCTTAATGTTTACCTTTTGTGGTGAAAAAGCAATTTGCTGCATTTTGTGGGTACTTGTTGAATTTTTCTTTAATAAATATGCAACTTATGTGTGTTGTTCAGAATTTGTATGCATGCGAGGAAAAAAACGAAACAAAGGTCAGATATTCTGTTTAATAAACAAGATCCCATATACATATAAACTTGGCTTTTGCTTTTTTTTTTTTTTGCATTGTTGTGGCTTTACTGGAAACCAGAGATATTAAAAAACATATGGACCAGAAATTAGTAGTGTAAAAATCAATTCTAGTGACTTACAAATCAGGAAATTAGATTGAGAACCTGAGATTACGTCCTACTTTCCAGACGTTAAAAACTGTTCGGGTTAAACAAGCAAGCTATGAAGAATGTTTCACAGTATAGAATTTCATATTTCCAAATGGTTGTCTACTAAATTATAACATCTGTCACATTATTGAAAACATTGCATTGATATAAACACCCACTTTCTATATCTAAAAACATTAAGGCACAAAAAAAGGACGGTGAAGTGTTAAAGTCTATTGCACTGTTTGTTTTGCAAATATGTGGCTGTTAGCAAGTGGTACCTTTTATAAGTCATCCTGTATAGATTTAGTATTTTTAAACGAGGCAAAACTACACAATGTAATTTAAATCAGATCACAGTCTAATCCAATCATACACATACACAGCAGTCCAAAAACATTTTCGCTAATGAAATTTCAAAAACAGATTTTGCATAATGATAGATTGGCCTTTTCTCAAATATGTAACCTGCAAGATTACAAAATCATTACACATTTTATGCCACATGATTAAATAGATGACTGTGGTATAACAATATTAGTTCCTGGAATCAAGTTGTCATCTTTTCCATCTATCAAAGGATCCCACTTATTAAAGTCTCTGTCCAGACCTAAAAAAATAAAGAGACGTTAGACATGGCAAAAGACAAGTTTACAGTATACTGTACATTACTGATGTCATTTGTGAGGAAAAAAGTCTTTAAAAAGGCTGCATTGATTTGATCAAAATACATTCAAACATAATAAAATGACATTTTAAATAACTTTTCTATTTTCATTTTAAAATGGCATTTTAATGCAAAGCAAAGCTGAGTTTTCAGCAGCTATCACTCCAGGCTTCAGCATCACATAACTCTTCAGAAATCATTCTAACATGTTGATTTGGTGCTCAAGAAATCTTTTTGCCAATGTTGCAAGTGTTCATTTCAATGTTGTGCTGCCTAATATTTCTTTTGAAGCGGTGACACATTTTTTTTTTCAGAATTCTTTAATAAAAGTTCAAAAGAACAGCATTTGCTTTGTCTGAAATGTAATTTTCTGTAACGTAATCAAAAAAGGTAAATAACTCACTTAAGTGGCGTTGAAGAAAAGCCAAACTTGCTTTGTTGGAAAGATCCAAGGCTATGTGTGGATCAATCTCTCCTTTAAGCTTCATGAGCCTTCCAATCCAGTTCCCAGTAAGAAATGTGAAATCTGGAAAGCTCTGATGCACCGTCCCTCTGCCAAAAATAGTACAGCCAATTAAATGAAGCGCATTTCTCAGACTGAATTACAACTTGACTTAAAAATACTGACTTGATGGTTATCATTTTTCTAGGAAAGATAGCAGAGTCCAGCTTCTTCATGCGAATGATATTCCCAATCCACTGGAATTTTTCAGAGTTTATAAAAAAGATGGGCTGCTTCACTCCTGGGAAGATCTCCTCGTCCAGAGGAAACATCCAGGTGTCCAGTGCCACACCACACCTAGGAAACAACATTGATTATTTAGGTTTATTTTAATCTCTTCTTGCAAACTACATGGTGCAACCAAGATGCTACAGTAATTAGCTTTGAAGCTATTTAGAGTGCACGACAAGATTTCAAGCAGCATGCCAAGATGTATGAAAATGCATCTAAAAAAACAGGAAACTTGCAGAGTCTTTCACAAACACCAGTGTGAAGGATAAAGTAAAGGCCAACCGCATTGAGAACATCTGAGACAGCTTGATAAATGTTTATTATCTAACCACAAGATCTTGTATCAATGTTAATCAGGGCCACACAGCTCAATCATCAGCTCAAAACATACTTGAATTTGACATCCTTGCACAAACATTCGATCACCGTCGCGCCTCCGAAGGAATGTCCCATAATCGCTATTCTACACAAGTCCATGGAGTTCTGAAATGCAGAAAGGCTCAGTTTTTTGTTTTGCTTTTGGGTTTGTAATAATCACTGACTTTTTGTAATACTCACCTCCATTGTTGACAAATCAAAGTCACATTGCAAGACGTTTTCCACAGACTTTCCTGAATTGATGTCAAAGAGTATGTCTAAGGCTCTGATGCATTCATCTGCTCTTTGCTTTACCTGAAACATAAAGGGAATTTTAGTCATTTAAGCACAGACAGTTCCTTCAATGTTGCATTAGCCAGGGCAATTAATTAAAATGTAGAGGTAATAATTAATACGAGTTGCTTTTTTGTCATGCAAAGTAACATAACACTGGCTGCAAATATCAGAAAAGTTCTTGGAAATAACTAGCATAGGGAAAGCAATGAGTACGGTGATTTTCTCACTTGCTTGTTTCTTAGAGGAAACTCATTCTCGCCTGTTTTCAACGGCCTGTAGTACATCCAAACCTCCTCCAGATTATCAGACACAGGCTTGGCTATGTCACATGATGGATGCTTTTTTGTTCCTGGCTCAGTATGCTCTCTGAAGTAAAAAGTTGCAGAGGAAGATTCATCCCTGAAATTAAAAAGACATAACCATAAGCGATAAAAAAAAAATACAACACATAACCATAAGTGATCTTTAGAGTTTTAACAAGAGTGAGGATATATTGTATTTTCTATGCAAAATTGAATTTCTATTTAATGGGTACTTTTCAAAGACACTAATGGTGCCAGTAATTAAGATTTTAATTTAAATGTACATAGTTTCTGGACAAATGTGATTGCAAAACATATTTGTTGTGGTTTCCATTCACCACTATAGAGGTTTACTCAACTATGACAACTTGCACTTGCCGAAATATTAAACACTGTACTGTACCTATAAAAAAATCGTATTACTTGTAACTTAAGAGTTCTAAAAAAACAAAATGAATTATTCCATTGTTCCATTCTGATTTAATTTTAACACCTGTTGAATTCAGATTCTAGTTTCATAATCTAAAAGGCATCCAATCCTGCTGTCCTGCGTCATGTGTCAGTCCACCAGTAAACACTGTTAAGAATGTGATGACCTAGTTCATACTATTGTTTGCATTCTTCTCACACACTTTGACTATTAAAACATACGAAACATTTCATGTCATGAATCATGTCAGTTTGTGGTTGTTGGCTATCTCTTATCTCAATGTACATATCCAGTTGCAAAGAAAAGCACTTTTACAGTTAATAAGTTCCAACTAAAAGTAATCACCTGTGCTCCACGGCTGCAACAATGAAGCCCTGTGACGCCAATTCAACACATATGGCTGAATACAATGTCCTAAAAATACAACACACACACACACAAAACAGTGGCATTGTAAATCACTGAATTAAGGATTAAGATCACATTTATGCCTGGAACTTCAAATAAACCACACCTGAAAGCACCCAGTCCGTGAGAGAAGATAATAACAGGATATTTCCCATCTGGTTTAAACGACGCATTCCAGGCTGCTGGGATTTTACAAGACCCTAATTCAAACAAACATGCAGAAATGTCCATAGCATGACAACAGCGGCAAAAACGCTTTAACCACATCTCTTAGTGACAGATATACTGAGGAAGTGGAATGGTTGGGTGACATTTTCAGTGCCGCTCAACAACCAAAAATGCTTACCAAAGAGGTAGTTAAAAATTCTTTCACTGAGTGCTCTGTTCATCTTCATAAAGTCTGCGAGGCCATTAAAATACTCCCTACACGGGACCCAGTCTGGCAACAGAGGACTCTCAGATGCTTGGCACGGATAGTAGAGTCTCAAGAATGTACCCTTGAAGAAATATAATTATTTATTTATTTTTTTGTATGACACACATACAATCGAAGTACACAGAATTTAAGTGCACACTTACATGGACTGTGTGGCCCACCATCAGGTCTGTGCACCCCACCCGATGGGGTCCTTTTCCTGGCGGGATACTCATAGTGTTGTTGTGCCCACTTAAATTACCCATTGTGAAAACAGCCAACCAGTTCCACTTAAGAATCAACTTTAAACCTGAAAAACAAGGTATCCACATCATCATATAAGAGCATGACATGTGAAGACATGACATTTTCGTACAGGTTGGTTGACTCTCTCAACGGGCACGGTTCTTTGTGGCTGACAATTTTTAGTTCATTCAGTGCTTGTTAATAGTCACATTTTGATTTATTAGTCATATGAATACTGCTTACTAGAGAAAGTAGCTCACGTGAGTTCATCGTGCTTGTCAGTCAGTCTAATAATAACTGCCCACACTGTTGTGGTTCACAGACATACAACAAAAAGTTGAACAATGGTCTGACAAATAGAAAAATATGCAAAATCTTGATGAAAATCAGTTACGAGATAGGAAGTAACAGTCAATAACGAAACAGACAAAGATCGACTTGTTTACAATTAGCGGACAAGCCACTGCCATGGCAAGGCGTCGAACAACTTTTTTAAAACTAATTTCTCATGACTCACCCGACGTTGACTTTGACCATTCATGTATCTTCTTGACCAGAGTTAGCTGAACAAGCCTGCCGACAGAATACATCGACGGTAGCAGGACTACATAAAGACTCAGCTGAAGTCCCTGCCGAGCAGGCGGAGCTTCACCCTGACTGCGACTCTATACATATGTGCCACATATCCCGCTGAAATTGGGTCAGAGCGAAAAAAGTGTTGACTCGTTTTGTTTAAGTCTTTCTGTGAAACAAAACTCCAATGATTCGTCGAAAGAACGCTTCATACTGAAAACACAGCCCTGTTTTCCTGCCTTTTAATGACGGACTGTACCGCGAGCCAATAGTTCTCGAGTGTGGGCTGCAAGCAGCATTCCATTGGTTGGATTTCTAAAAGAACACGCCCCCTTCACTGAAAAAAGTTCGGTTCAGAAGTTAAGAATCTTGATCTTGCGTGATGCAGTAAGATCCAAAGGGATGTCGCTGCGGGGCATTGCGCTCATCAATACAGGGTAATTTTTTGTCAAACTGTACAATAATAAATATTATTTTTTTCTTTCCTTTAAGGGATGGGTTTAGGGTTGGGCTAGGTGGAGACGTAAATAAAACACAATCTAACAGGTAGAAAATTAATTTCATTGTTCATTTCCGGTCGGAGCTGTGTCCCTTCTAGCCACAACCAAGGCCAGGCAGAAGAATCATGTCGGAGAAATCAGTTTTAAAACAAGGAATCATAAATGTATTGAAAAAAACTTAGTGATAAAATATGTATTCCAAATTATTATGTCAAAGGTTTGAATTAGTGAATATCAGATGAAAAGCCCAAAAGCAGAATGCAGGGAGAGGGGAAAAGCATAAGAGTAAAACAGTAAAGAACCAGAGTAGGCACAAGTATTATATATGCAGGAACCCTCCCAAGTTGGTGTTTATGTCTAATAAGAAAAGGTCAAATAGACCTTTTTGTCACTCAACCAGTGTGTCATCTGTTGTTCTAGTGTAGGTCAGTTTAGGCTGAGAAACAGTCATTTGACCTGTCAAATGTTGTGGTTAAAAATAGACATGGTTTTCGCACCTTTAGAAAAATACAGCAAAACCGGAGTTTCAAATATAGTATTTTAAAGTCTCTGGAAAGGAATATCTAGTATTACTGTGGATGACTTATTATGAGAAATATTATTACTCAGGGAGTAGTTTAAAGATGTCCAATATCTAACAAAACAAAACAAAAAAAAAGATAATCATTCATAAATGAATATATGGATATGAAAATCAAGGAAAAAATATAACAATACTGATTATTTGGAAATACTGTACCAAAACGAGAGGATTTCCATAAACAATTATATTATCTTAATTCAGTTAGCTTATTATAAGAAATGTAGGCTATAAACAAAAAAATACTAATAATAATGAATTGAACTTTTTAATATGGTATATGTGCACTGTATGTTCTTTGAAAGTTTATTAATTGCCTAAAAAAAGGACTTTAATAAATATTGATTTAAGACTCATTGCCTTGTAATGATTCAGTTTAATCAATCAGGGCGAGTGAACAAATCTGAATGAATCTCGAGTCTGTTAACTGAATTTGAATGAAACTGATTCAAAAGATTTGAGCTGCTTTTGATGAATCAAAATATGTATGATTCCATTTATGAAACTACTGTATCACGTGTTAGTGAATATATTTCAAATAAACCCATTTTGCTTTTAACAATGCTGTCTTCCCAAAGTTTTGCTGCAATTGACCGAATCTGTTACTCAACATGAGTTGCATAAGCTCCGTGAACTGCACATCATTTACTAATTCTGCATTATGGGAGGCACGTGTTTCCTTTGGTTAAAGCAATACTGTCAGTAGTGAGACACTTCAAAGCCATTCCTCCAATAAACATGGTCAAAGGCTAAAGTTCTCTTTATATCATTTAAGCCATGACAGTTTCTTATTCCGCACATATGACAGGATGCTTTTACCGAGTCTACTCATCTTTACAGTGCTGGCTGCAGCACTTTATGCTGTGAGTGAAAGAATTTGCCGTATTTATAATTTAGTCTTAATAATATGATACTTTAACTGGCTTTGGTACCTACTAACTGTTATCTCTAAATGAATTCAACCCTATTCTGAAAAAAAAAAATGCTGTTTATATTGACCTCTTGTATTATCAGTGCACGTTTTTTCCATGTTTAACACAGTAAAGCTGCTTTGACACAGCCTGTATAAAACACTATATAACAGTGATTACTATTCCTTCCATGACTTTCAGATTCCAGTTTCAACTCGCATTCATGGTAAGTTTTATGATTTTAATGAATTACTGCAAATAATACATTTTTATTCAATTTATCCAAATAATTATGTTTCTTCTACAGAGGTTGAAGATGAACCCAATGCCAACCCTTTCGTCAACCTTGGTAATCTAAAGCAACTTACGTTTTACATTACAAAAAGCAACAAAGTAAATTTTAAGGCTACTGTATATTCCAAGAAGTACTTAGAGTTGGATTAATTTACAAAATATTAAGCAATTTCATTTTCACGTCACTTTTAACTTGTTTATCAGGAGCAAAAACCAAGCTGATTGAGGGAGACATTGCCATACCTGTAAGTGCACAATTATTTGTTGTTATATATATGTGCATATGCAGAATTCTTCTTAAAGTTTAGTTGTTGACTTTAGAAACGTCCTATATCTTTTTACAGCCTGGTCGCGTTGGTCTTATTGATACAGCATACAGATGGAAGTTCCCTATTCCATACATTCTGTCTGACAGCCTGGGTAGGTGGTTTTCAGTTTCTTACCAAATCCAGTTCAAAAACTGACAAGTTAGTGTTTTTATTATGACGATTTTCTTCACGGATAGATTATTTTCTTTTTACAGACCTTAATGCAAAAGGTGCTATTTATCAAGCATTTGAAATGTACCGTCTAAAGTCCTGCATTGACTTCAAACCCTACGAGGGCGAGAAGACATTCATCAAATTTGAGAAGAGAGATGGGTATGTGTGAACACTGCAAAAAAAATTCTGTTCAAAAAAATTCCAGTCCAGCATATGTTGCTAATGTTGAGCATAAGCATGTTCACACAGAATTTTGCCCCAAAATCAGATTGGTTCATCTGGGCCTGATGCACATGAGATTTGCTAAATAATAAGTTTTGCTAAACTAACCATAGCCTTTAAATAATGGTGCAGCTTAGGGAATTCAGCCATGAGAAAACACCAGTCATCTTCTAAAACAAATCACACTAACAAGACTTGTAATTGCCGGCAGGTGCTGGTCTTATGTTGGAGATCTACAGACTGGACAGGTGCTTTCTCTGGGGCCGGGTTGTGATCATAAGGCTGTGATTGAGCATGAACTGTTGCATGCCCTGGGCTTTTACCATACACAGTCTCGCCAGGACCGAGATGACTATGTGAAGATCTGGCTAGATCAGGTCACTGAAGGTTAGTGCAGTTTAGTGTTCATTTCTTAATCTTACAATTTTGCATGTGAGTTTTATATATCATATAATGTTTTGTTTTTTTAGGCATGGAGCATAACTTCAACAAATATGATGATAGTTTTGTCACAGATCTAAATACTCCATATGACTACGAATCTGTCATGCATTATCGTCCATTCGCTTTCAACAAAGACCCTAGTATTCCTACCATCACCACCAACATCCCAGAGTTCTTCAACATCATAGGGCAATACCTGGACTTCAGTGAGATGGATATTGTCCGACTGAATCGAATGTACAACTGCTGTATGTTAATAACATTTATATGATGTAATGTGTATATATGAGTAAAATATAATTATATATAAACACTGTTTATTATATTGTTTATAATATGCATTTATTTATTCCGCTTTTCTTCAGCCTCTTCTCTTACCCTGCTGGACCAGTGTGTTTTTGAGAACATAAACATCTGTGGGATGATACAGAGTTTATCTGACGATGCTGATTGGATCCATCTCAAAAGCTCTCCTGGCGCCGAGGATCATACACTCGGTGGACAATGCAGAGGTTACAAATCACCTAAAATTAAGATTTTCCAAAGTGGATGCAGTTTGAACAATTTCAATAACTTTTATGTATTGTGATTTTTAGATTTAGGGTATACTATGCACTTTGACACCTCTACTGGAAACGCAGAACAATCTGCTCTCATCGAGTCCCGCATTCTGTATCCCAAGAGGAAGATACAGTGCCTCCAGTTTTTCTACAAAATGACAGGAAGTGTAAAGGACAGGCTAGTAATTTGGGCCAAGATGGATGATGGAACAGGAACTGTGCGTAAATTAAAGAAACTCCACACAATCCTGGGTAATTGCTTTTTATACTACTATTTGTAGCCTACACTCTTATAAGGGTTCTTTATTTCTTTATTTCTTATCTGGGGTTTCATGAAAAACCTTTAAAATCCATACACCGTTATAGTGAAATGAGAAATGCAGTAAACAGTAAGCCTACTGTTTTATGAATATTATGAATTTGGACATACTTGGCTGCAACTGTTTTTCGCACTAGTATAAAAATAGGTAAAAAAAAATATATAGGCTATAAATTGTTTATTGAAAGGTTCATTGGGGAACCAAGAATGGCTCTTCTTTGGCAACTCTGTAAAAACCCTCTATTATTAAGAGTGTATACTGCAGGAAAGCTTTAAGATATGATGCATGTAATTGTAAATCAACATTCAATGTCCACAGATTTATTTATTGTGTACTGTAGCCATATAACGATCAAAATACATAGTCATTTATTATCCCTTAAATGATCCCTTTATGTAATCGTTCATCATAAAATGAATGTGGTGATAACAAAAGGTTGTCCTCCCCCAGCTGATGAAGACAAAACATGGAAGATTGCTCATGTGCCTATACAAACATGGGCAAAATTCCGCTATTCATTCCAGGGAGTAAGAGGAGACCCAGCTAACTCTGAAGGGGGCATATTCATTGATGACATCAGCCTGACAGAGACGCACTGCCCCGCCGCTGTCTGGCGCATCCAGAACTTCTTCAGCATCCTGGAAACAGCCGACTACAACACCGTGCTGAACAGCCCTCGTTTCTACAGCCCTGAGGGTTATGGTTTTGGCATTCAAGTACACCCAGTGTCTGGTTACTCTGATTACACAGGCAACTACACTGGTCTGTACTTCCATCTGGCCAGCGGTGATAATGACATCGTGATGCAGTGGCCTGCTGTGAACCGCCAGGCCACCATAGTGGTGATGGACCAGGATCCAGACATCAAGCTGAGGATGTCCTCTGCTCGTAGCCTCACAACTGACATGAGCACAGGTATGTCCTGATGGTTATGAAGACTTGTATTATGACTGAAGCAAAAAAACATTATTTTTGTCATCCTGTTTCCTAGTCAATGGAGACAAACTAATATGGGACAATCCAAGAAATGTTGGGATCTTTGACCCAAGTTGTGAGTGCTATCGAGGAGATTCAAAGGGATGGAGGAATTTCATAAAACACTATGACTTACGCAGAAGAAATTACCTAAAAAACGATGACCTCATCATCTTTATTGACTTTGAAGGTATGTTACATTGACTGATGCATTCCGTAAATAATACTGTTATTGTCTTACGGTTTGATTTTTTGTGTCTCTTTGAAGACTTAACAAGTCTGATAAACAGTGAAGTTCCAGTTGCACCAAAGGTTTGAGGCCAACAAGTCTGTAAGTGTGCTAAGTTATTGGTAAATAGAGCTGATTATTCTGTAAAGGGCTTTAAAGGACACAGTTGTGACCTTGGACCTCAAAACCAGCCATAGGTGTCCATATTCAAAATAGTGATTTATACATCATCTAAAAACTAAATAAAATTTCCATTAATGTATGTTTGTTTTGTAATTATATGGATAATATTTTTGCAGAGATACAATTATTTGAAAATCTGTAATCTGAGGGTGCAAAAAACCAAAACATTGAGGAAATCGCCATCAAAGCTGTCTTTAGCAATGCATATTACCAAAAACTGTATCAAAAATTAAGTTTTAATCTATTTATGGTTGAAAATTGACAAAATGTCTTTATGAGACATATACTTGAGACTTAATATCCTAATAATTTTTTCATAAAATAAAAATGTATAATTTTGACCCATGTAATATATACCTGTGTGGCCTACGACTGGTTCTGTGTTCCAGGGTCACAACTAAGTACTTGTTGGTTTAACTAACACACCTATTAATCTTCCAATAATTAATTAGGAAATAATCAATTGTTTGATAAATTACATACATTGTATGAGAGTATTTACTTTTTTCTTCTTGTGCAACAGGTGTCAAATTTGGAAAGGGCTGAAGAAAGAAGGCTGTGTGCATTGTGGAGAACATCATTTAAAATGGATGGATGATAGTCATACAGTGATACAAAACACTCTGTTTTTCAACACTCTCAATAAAACCATTTTAATGCAGTGAACTGAATGTGTTGTTACATCTTGCACTGACATCTAAAGCGATAAACAGACCTACATACAATTGAACCTGTTATGTATCTTTAATGTTAAAGGGGTCATGAACTGAAAATCTAAAATCTTAAAATCTAAATTCCCTTGATCTGTTGACATTTAAGAGGTCATTGTACTATAAAAAACATTCTGTTTATAATCATAACGTCTTCATCTTATCTTAAAAACTCCCTATGATATGATATGACTGCATTCACCTGTGTTTCAAGGCTGATGTTATACTCCTCTTCATATCTTGGCCTGCAGTAAAGATAAAATATACATGCAGATCAGGTATTAAAAAGACAATTTAAAAATAATCCTTTGTACTTTAAACAATAACTGACAAACACCAAATCAATTCTACTAATTTAATTTAAACACTGAAATAGCTTGATTAACTTTTACCTGTTTATCTCATATTTTAATTTACATTCCAAATGTGTTTTTTTTTTCTATAACATTTCATAAAAAACATTTTATGCTCAAATATGATCTAATTAAGTTTAAATTAGATTTTGTGTTAAATTATATGAAATGCTACGAGTGACTCTCTTTTGTAATAACATAACCCCAACCATTCTGGCCGATGTAACCCCTGATACTGTTGTCATAAAGAAGGATACAGATAAATAAGATAAAAAAGAGCGAGATAAAGGGTGAAGAAAAGCTGATGCATGCAGTATACAGACACTTCACTATACACATGACAGGCCAATAACAACCACCACTTCATTTGGTAACTGTCTCGGGTGTTCAGATCAAAGTTCTACTACCCTGGAGTTAACATGGACTCTGTGTGGAGGATCTTTCCCTTCATAGTTCTTCTCATGCTCAAGGTATGTTCATTATTATTATTTTTTTTTTATTGTTAAAAATACATTTTTATATATGGTGAAGTAAACACAGCCTGTAAATATGTTCCTCTAATCTATAATCAATATATCTTGCAGGCGCATACTCTTCCAACTCAGTATGGTACAATATTTTGTATATTTTAATGATCGTGTTCAATTTAAATGACATATTATTACAAGAGATTTTACAGATTTTATTGCTTTATTGAATGTTAGGTGAGGATGCAGATGCAGGTGAATTACGGGAGGACATTCTCGAAATCAATTTAGGTCAGTAAAAATGTATTTGTATACTAAAATACGCAGTTGGCCATACTTTATGTTTTATGCGTAAAAATCCTTGTTATATATTGTATTTGCCAGTTCAATAAGATAAGATGTAAGTTTCATTGATTCATATTTCATTTATTCATATTTATTTCAAATATTCAGATTCCCAAAGAGATTTGTTTGAAGGAGACATTGCTGGAGATGTAAGTCTTTTCTTTTAAAACAAAACAAAACAAGAAAAACCCATTGTTTAAATTTCTACTGCCTTATGTTTAATTTGATCATATTTATTATGTAATCGCATTAATGCTATTTTCATCATTCATTGAATGAATTATTGTCTGCCAGCTACGAAGAAATGCAATAGCAGATGAAAAGGCAAGATGGCAGTTTCCCATTCCATACATCCTTACAGATAGTTTGGGTAAGATTATTTTCCATGCAAAATCCCAAAAACTAATTTCCCAGATGAAAAAAATTATTAAGCGTCACTCGTTTAGATCTCAACGCCAAAGGAGTGATCCTTCAAGCGTTTGAAATGTATCGTCTTAAGTCTTGTGTGGACTTCAAGCCCTATGAAGGAGAGAGCACCTACATCTCTTTTACAAAGCTGGATGGGTAAGCAATATGTAGCTTGTCTGATATGTTGAAATGTCGCATTTTAATATTACATATTTCTTTGTTTTGTCACGGTGACAGATGTTGGTCATATGTTGGTGATTTAAAGACGGGGCAGAACGTCTCTATAGGGGACAGATGTGACACCAAGGCCATTGTAGAACATGAGCTTCTCCATGCACTGGGTTTCTATCATGAGCAGTCTCGTTCAGACAGGGATGACTATGTCCAAATCTGGTGGGACCAGATCATTCCAGGTTATTTTCTATCTTTTCATTTTTTAAGTGCATTATAGCTAATGCGAATTTGAATACATAATGCCATTTTTCTACTTTCACCTACAGGAAAGGAACACAATTTTAATAAGTATGAGGATGATTTTATAACTGACTTAAACACACCCTATGATTATGAGTCCATCATGCATTACAGGCCTCTGTCTTTCAACAAGGACCCTGATATTCCCACCATAACCACCACCATCCCTGCCTTTAATAATATAATAGGACAGCGCTTAGACTTCAGTGCTCTTGATCTGGAAAGACTGAATCGCATGTATGAATGTGGTAAGTTAGAAAAGGTAAACATGAACATAAACATATTTTAATAAGCAAATAAAACATAAACATTCCTTTCATATCACCTTGGTTTCTTTAAGCTTCATCCCTCACTCTCCTGGATCAGTGTGCCTTTGAGCAGACCAACATTTGTGGAATGATTCAGTATGATGAGGATGATGCCGATTGGGTCCAGACTTTGAGCTCTGCAGATGTTAAGGATCACACACTTGGAGGACAATGTAGAGGTAAACTGCAAACTATAAATTAACATATTTGGATGGAAAATACCTTACATTTTGTTTTTGTATAATATAACAGAATTTTGTAACCTAGCCAAATGTTATAAATCCATTAAAAACAATTATGCATAAACATTAACAATATGATTTATTGTTATAGATGCAGGCTATTATATGAAGTTTGACACCACTAACCAAGCTGAGGGACACAGTGCTTTGTTGGAGTCACGGATTCTTTACCCCAAGAGGAACCAGCAGTGCCTTGAGTTCTACTACAGGATGAGTGGAAACCCTGGTGACCAGCTCATCATTTGGATCAGAAGAGATGATGGGTCCGGAAATGTTCGCAAAGTCACCAAAGTTCACACAATCATATCAGGTCAGTTATAATATGATATACTGACCTTACGCTCATTGTCTTCTACACAAAGGTAGATCTTATAAATGTATGAATTAACCTCTTTAGTTCAATCTTTTTTTTGTTTAATATTGGTGCAAAATGTAACTATTCTTTTCAAAACTATTCAAACTATTAACTAACTATTCACTATGCTGTTATACTACAATATACTATAACTATTCAAAAACTAACTACTCTTTACATGAAGTCTGATGTTATGTCCAAAGACATACTACCATATAGGCCTTGGACTACTGCTTTATTGCATTCTCTGAGCAAAATATAAATTCTGTTATTATCAATGTACAAGTAACGCAAGTTATGTAATAATATTACTTTTTCCAAGTAACAAGTAAAGTAAAGCATTACTTTTTAATTTTAGAGTAATATCACTGAGTTTTCAAAAAAGTAACGGCAGTTACTTTGTTTTCTTATTTATTGACTGACAAGTCTCCTGACTCCTGACATTCAAAAATACAGAGAAATTGTGTGCGGTGTGTGAATACAGTGTAGTTCTAGACTAAATGTGAATGTGTATTAATTCATCTCACTCTCAAAAAACAGATTTACTATTCATCAAAATTAAAAAAAGTAATGCATTACTTTCCATAAAAAGTAACGTAATTAGTTACTTATTTTAGGAAGTAACGCAATATTGTAATGCATTACTTTTCCCAACACTGGTTATCGGCGATCAACTCTAATCAGCTGAATGTGACTGTAAGGCATTAATGTAATTGTGACCTATTGTAAAGCTGCATCGAGAAAGGTGCTATACAAAATAATTTGACATGACTTGACCACTGATTGCAATTGACTCAAAGTATCTTTTCTGATATCGCCAGCACATTATGGATACTATTACGAATAAGATTAAGATATATATAATCTTATATGCCGTGTATATAGTGAAAACTGTGCATCATTTTTTTTTCAGCAGATGGGGATGAGTCCTGGAAAATTGCACACATCACTTTAAAAGTTGAGGAAAAGTTCAGGTACTTCTTCCAGGGTATCGCTGGCTCCAACAAAACATCAGGAGGGATCTTTATAGATGACATTATTCTTACTGAAACATTGTGTCCAAATGCTGTCTGGAGGATCCAAAACTTCACCAACCTCCTGAACACTGTCCCACATGGTGTAAGAGTTCCGAGTCACCGTTTTTACAGCTCTGAGGGTTATGCTTATGGAATTAATGTTTACCCAAACGGCAGGATAAACTCATCCGAAGAGTTTGTTGGGATCACGTTTCACCTCTTCTCTGGTGAGAATGATGCAGTATTAGAATGGCCTGCAGAGAATCGGCAAGTTACTATTACCATTATGGACCAAAATACAGATGCAACACTTCAAATGTCTAACAGCAGAAGCTTCACCACTGGTGAGTCTATCCATCCATCCATCCATCCAAGATATTCATGTCTTTCTTTCTCCAGTCTAAAAATAAATTAAGGTTTTGAGGAAAAAATTACAGGATTTTTTCTTCATATAGTGGAGTAATGGACTTCAACAGGGATTTTAGGGATTATTCATGGTTAGGTTTAGGTGTAGGGATACAGTATGGTCAAGACTAAATTTGTGGATTAAAATATGTTGACGTTGGACCACATCTCACTCAAAGCAAAATCCGGACTATTTGGATCTTCAATCAGTTGGTCCCTGTTCAAGCCAACTATATGGAGAAAAATCCTGGAATGGTTTTCTCAAAAACCTTAATTTCTTTTCAATTGAAAAAAGGACATGAACACCCTGGATGACATAAGGGTTAGTAAATTATCAGGAATTATTCTCCAAGTGAACTAATCCTGGATGATTTCTGACTGATTTAATGGAACCTATTGAATCATTCACCCAGATGGTGATTCGCGGTGGAATAGACCATCTACCTTTGAGGAGTGGGATGAAAGTTGCTTTTGCTACAGAGGTCCAGAGTTTGGTTGGGGCACATTCATCTCACACGAGCAGCTCCGCAGGAGGGACTTCCTCAAGAATGACGACCTGATCATCACTGTTAATTTTGATGGTGAGAATCTTATTGAAAGTAGATGGCAGAAAATCTGAATATCATGTGAAACTGGTGACCCATCCCCATTATTAGCGATGTATACAGCTATTGTAATAAATATATATGTTAATTGTTGTGTGTTTTTTTACAACCAGATTTGGCATATCTTTTAAAATCAGAAGTTCCAATCAAAGCTGACTTCTCAAGTGATCTTCAAACTGTAGAAGAAAGCTATTACCGAGCAAAAGTCAGGCAACCACGTGCGATCAGCGACCCATGTCAGCCAAACCCCTGCCGTAATGGAGGAGTATGTGTTGTCAATCAGGGAAAAGCAACTTGCAGGTTAGTACAATGATCTAGTCCGATCATTATCTGAGATTATTTCAAAATAAAACCATAGATTGTTGCTTTAGAAGCATGTCCCACTTGTGCCAAACAATGCCACTGTGGAAAAAGGAGCAGGTGAAGGAGAAAGATTCTTGTACTTGTGTGGCTTATATGGTGACAGTTATATGCCTTCTGCAGGTGTGTCTCCGGACAGGCCATTGTGTATGCAGGAGACACCTGCGAGAAACAGCACATTGATGGAGGAATTCTGGGAGTTCTGATCGGTGGCGCTGCAGGAACTATAGCTCTTACTGTCGCTATTATTGCTGTGATCTACAGGCAGAACTAAAACTACTTCATCATATTTGACATCTGAATAACATCACTCTTTGATAAGCAAAGTATTTTATTAATGAATCATCTTACAATAAACATCTTTATTAACAATCTCATCTCTCTATTTTCCATATCCCTTTAAAAGAAGCAAGGAAATATGTATAACAAGAGAAACAAACAAATAAAAAATATATATTTGCCAATCTCAAGAAGAGTGCTTAAGATGTGTTAAATTAACTTTGGTTCTTCAGATAGTTTGTCAGAATTACTAAATAGTACATATAAGTTGATGTCATAGTTCTTTATGGTTTGCAAAATAAAAGCACAGCTAAAACTAATCAGCTTACAACCAAGGTAGGTGACCACTTTTTACATTGCATGTAGAGAGACAGTGTAAGACAACAACAATCAGGGTAGAAAACTACAGTTAATTGCTACATATATACAGAAGCACTTATATTGTTCTTTTAAAAACACAAACATGAACATCTATTATATTTTTTTGGATCTGTTTCTCACTGTTTGTTCCTAATTTCATGCAGTTAATAAAAAGCGATGACCACAGCCTATACTTTGTTCCAAATAAGTCTTAAAGTACAAGTACTTTCAGGTCTTCACCAAACAGCGCTCCCTCTCCTATTTTTGTTGCTGCTGTGGCTTCAGAGGTGTCCTGTAATTTTTACATGTTCATTCTGCAATACAAATTGGAAACAAAAAAAAATGATTAAAAAAATTTCTAAAGTAATTTTTTATTGTCTTTTGTAGACCTGCCTTTGAAGTTGTTTAATGAACACTGACTCCGTTATGGAAGTGAATTAAAGAAATATTAACTGACCTGAGTTGAATAATGACACTATTGTCTTCCATAGAGCTGCTTTATGGCTAAATTGAATTTACTTCATAATTGATTAACTTTTCATCATTGTCATCATTACTGAACTATGTCAACATTTGAAATAAACTTGGCTAAATAACACTGTTTTCTTTTGTAGAGCTGGAATGGAAGTCCTTTTTTTCTGTTTACTACCGTGAAGGTGCTTTATATCAAACACTATATAAATAAATGTGGTTTGAGATTAATTTAAATGAACTGAAATAAACACTACTGGTTGTAAATTAAACAAAGAGATGAAGTTATCCAAACATGTACCTTGTGCGCATTTAATTATACGAATCGTTTATTTTGTGGTTGTTACTGTTCCTTGCTCTTTTCCAGATTTCTGATGGAGGAAAAATCACAATTTAAGGTTAGGTTTTTCAAATGATTTGAATATATTTTGAAATTAAGAAATGTATGTGAACTTACCCCCAGAACTATTCTCAATATTTCATCCCGGACCTGAAGTGAAAAAAAGGAAAATAAAAATGTCAGTGTCCTCCGGTACTAACTATAAAAAAACATAAGGTCAATATCAGTGCTTACCCTTTTTTCTGCAAAACATCCTGTCAACAAGATGAAGAAGCCCTAGAGGTATAAATGATACAGAGGAATCAGGTATAAATGATTAAATGTATCTATTGTACAATTTAATGTGCTATAATTTGCATAGAGAGACTGGTTATTACCTGCAGGGAGTTGACAATGGTGAATCCGTAATGCACCACGTATGTAATAAACTGTGTAAAGTCATCCATGAGAAACACAAAAATCCCCAGAACCCAAGTCCCACCAAAAACAGGCGTGAGAAAGATAACCACTTTGATTATGCTTTTCAAAGCTTCTTTGTCTCCCTTTTTGTTGCTCTCAGCTCCAGATGGCTTTAAAACGGTTGCAATGACCACTCCCATGGAACACAAGTTCACCAGAATGATGGTCCCGACTGGGAAGAGAAACGCGTGGATGGATCCCTGCAGGGCTGATTGATAGGTAAGCCAGCACGTTTTAGAGCTGTAGTACGGGATGGTGCTTGCTTTGTCGTAGTACACGTACGTAACAGCCACAGTCACCGTCGGACAAACATAGCCAATGGTGAATCCGAGGATCATGTACACCTTTTTCCCAATGCGGCTAAAGACAAAAATGAGCTGGTGGACCAACATGATACTCAGACACAGCATCCAAAAGAACATGGCAAGGAAGAAGTAATGCTTTGCCACAACCAAAACCAGACACAAGGTTTCATTTAGGATTGATGGGAAGGAGGAAGCTAAGAAGCTGCAGTCGGCCAGAAGCAGACACAGAGAGATGTTGAGGAGAGCAGTGTGACGGAAGTGGGAGAGGTTGGATTTGACTACGGCGCCCCAGACCAAACACTCAATGATGATGTAGACAATGAGAGAGCATATGGAGACCCCCAGTCCGATGTATGTGAGCTGATCTAGAAAAGGCATGCTTACTGCATGCTTAGACATGAGCATGGAGAAGGAGGTGAGATGGTTGCATTCACACGTGGCAATGTTCCCCGGGCCTTTAACAAACTCGCAGCCCTCATTTGACCATCTTTGCTCAGTGACGTTCCAGAACACGCAGGTCAACGAGGCTGTGCTGCCCGCTTCATTTGGAAAAGCCAGTTTGATGTTCACCGACGACTGTGTGTTGTTCTCAACCGTGCTGGATACGACTATGCTAGGAAACGATGCATCCTCGTAGCCCACTTTTGACAGGCGGTTGGCCAAGCTCTGCAATCCAACCGTTTTCACCATATCTGCCGTGGCATTCAGCTCAACATCCACGTTGAAAACGGTTCTGTTGCAACTGCTGCCGCTTCGGCAGATCTGAAGCTGAACATTTGTGGAGTTGTAGCCCTCGCTAGCATTTATTCGAATGCTTTTCACAAGGCCTTCTACAGACGACAGATACTGTGAAGCCAGTGTATTGGTTTCTTCCTTGTCTCCCACTTCCCAGCTTACGTTTAACATGCTGCTAGCTGAGTCAATGAAATCCTGTAAGAGAACAGATTTTTTTCTGTAACTGTTAAGTGCAAATATGTCAAAGTATATGGCCATTTTGATAATGTTAGGGACATAGTAAAATTCTATATGTATATATACACACTTCCGATCAGTAAGATATTTAATGGTTTTTAAAGATGTTTCTCATGCTCTTCAAGGCTGCATTTATTAGATTAAAAATCTGAAATATTATTTCAATTTAAAATAACTGTTTTCTGTGTGAATATATTTAAAAATT
>JAUMHR010000079.1:13689753-13704563 GCA_032361145.1 Enteromius fasciolatus
TTATTTATTATTTACTATTATTATGACTACTATTGTGTGTATTTTATTTTGTTTGATGGCAACTTTATAATAAGGTGCTCTGGACGTGGGGGACCGCGGGGGAGTGGGGGTGGCTGTTGGTGGGATGTTTAAAGGGATTCGGAGGATCAGACTGAGATTGTATACAAGTGTATATGCCCTTTTCTATGTAAAACCAATAAAAAATTGATCCCAAAAAATGCATCGTTATTACAGTCCATCAGTGGTTCAACCGTGACATTATGGAGTGATGAGAATACTTTGTGTATGCAAATAAAAATAGCAGAAATTTGGAGAACATCCATAGGACTTAAACTGCCTATGTTGTTCCGTCAGCCAGGATGCATTTTCTACATATATTTACATTTTGATTTGAAAATAAATAGCAAATCCCTGTGTTGTGGCTGAAACAGAATAGTGTATGCATTTTGCATGCAATGATACTCTCAAAAATAGCGCTCCGGTGATGTTACGGCACCAAATTGTTGAATAAAGCCATGTTTTTGTTTTATTTCCATACAAAAAAGTATTCTTGTCACTTCATAATGTTACAGTTGAACCACTGATGGCAGATCGACGACGACTGACGATGTCTTTCTGGACCTTGACAGAGTCATTTACCAGGCAGTCAATGGGACAGTCACTAAGATGAACTAAGCTGTTACGGGTTTGGAAATACATGGGCGTAAGTAATTAATGATACAATTTAAATTTTGGGGTGGAGTAACCCTTTAAGACGTGGCTAAATTTCTTGTTGCATTGGTGTAGACCATTAATTTTAATAGAAATCCAATGAATTGGAAACTTCTCATGAGAACAAGAAACAAGGGTTTCCCAGTTGGTTCAGTTGGTCATGCAAATTCTTTGCGATGATCAACAGAAAACTGCTTGTTTTGAAAGTGACCTCTCTGTGAACTGTGATTCATACATCACTACACTATTGACAACATGATTTTCTCCCACATTAAATTTAGCTGATATATCCACACCCTTATGGTGGTTCCTAGGTGGTTTCATTAAAGAACTAAAGTCAAAATAGCCCATCTGAAAGTCTCACTCGCTTGATTACTCATTTTATACTATACATGATTTAACGTACCAGTCACATCTTGAGGATAAATGGTGTGTGATGAGTTGCATACTAAAAACTTATGGTTAGGCGATTTCTCAAGCGTGAGGTTCACAACATACAGCGGTCCACTGAATTCAGACCTATAATAACATTAGTCAGTCCCTCCAATCTCCCACCAGGCCATGTTCACCGATACACTCCTCTAGCTCTCAAACCACAAAGAACTGCAATAATCTGGTTCCAATTGCTCAAGCACAGGTGGATATCTGAAGCTGATATAAACCAGTGCCATTGAAACAGTCCCAACTAACCCAACAGCCTCTGATTTATATTAGCAACCAGGTTATGGGGCAGAGAGTGTGAAATAAATAATAAAAGAGGAAGAGAAACACCAGAGACGTAAAGCAAATGCTACTCAAGCAGCAGAATAGGAAAAAGAAGGAGATCAGGTTCTGTATGATCATGTGACTGATAGAATACGAGAGAGGTGATCTTAATGTTGGTCTTGGTTGTGTAACTGTTGAAGATTTCATATATGCACTGGTGTAATGACAGATCCACAGATGATCTAATAGTGCATTGTAATTTCATTGTATCACTATTTCGATTGCAAAGTCTGTGCATCTGCCTGAGAGCATATGGTCATTAACACTTTTTCATAAATCCATAAATGGCTTTTGTCAATATAGTTCTAGGTGAAGCGTGCAAAGTCTGCACAAGCTTTCCTTTTTTTGAGGACACTCTGCCTGCCATTGGTCAGCCAAACAGGTAGCCACGCCTTAAAATCACACCATTGGTTGCATTGGTGTTGTTGCTGTGCTGGTCGTGATTGAAATAAACAGAGCAATGTATTGAAACCACCAGAACGTTTACAATTTCAACCAACCAACAAATGATTTACTTACAGATTGAAAATACACATCGGACAGAGGAGCAAAACAAACTGGTAGCCAATCAGCAGTAAAGGGCGTGTCTAGTCATGATACCAAGGAGACAGCATTCAGTGCACAGGATGGACATTAGTGATGAAAGATGAAAGATGAAAAATGACAATTGCAAAAAAAATTAGACTCAGACTATTGTGTTTTGGAGCTTTTAAGAGGACATGACAACAGAAAATAAAAAAAATGAGATGAGAGGAAGAATAATTTTTTTTGTGTTCCCTTGAGAGACGCACTGAAATATAGATCTTCCTCCGATCTCATATTATTTCCATCACAAAAGTTTTGTAAGCAAACACAAAATATTGAAATATATCTTTAAAAAAATCCAAAAACAGAACTCACCCTGTCCATTTGAGTAGTAGATCCACCTCTCCTTTGTCTGCGCAGGAGAACTGGGCTTCTTGTGGATGGCTTTCTCCATGATGCTGCTGGGATCCTGTCTGGGACCTTTCTTTAGCACCCGTGAACTGCGCTTTATGCTGCACACCACGATTACTACCAGCACCAGCAGAAGCAGCAGGACTATCATCCAAGGCAGGTGCTCATTGATGTCAAAGTGCTTGTGCGTGCTAGGCCTCGGAGCACCCCTGCGGATTGGCCGGTAGCCCAAACCTTGGGCCTTGCCCTCAGAAAGAGTCTCCATGGCCTGTTGAATGGTAAGCTGGGGGTCTTGCGATAAGGAAAACTTGTTTTGCAATTTAGGGAGGTCCTGAGTTGCAGCGATTAAGAGTCCACCATCCTCCTCACTAGTCTTGGAGGAAGTTGTGGTTGTGGGAATGTCTTCTTCAGCATCGAGTGCCGTTTCTGTGCTATTGAGGAACGACCCGGCTACATCCTGAATCTCTGTAGCTGGTAAAACGGCAGTACTTGCTGTGGGCAGAGTGAATCATATAATTGTAGACAAAAACAGAGACAGAGAGAGAATTAAATACAGTCCTAAAGATGAGCTTAACCTAGACAACAAAACAGAAGGGAGAGTATCTAAAACTTTAATCCAGCATCAAGCTGGCATGCGTAGATAGCAAAGTGGAGCTGTGCTGCTCAGCCAACGTAATCTCACATGGATTTCTCATCTTAACTGCTCAGATTTGACCCAAAAACTAAAGTCAATGTAATTCTTCTGAAAATAAGCGATTAGGACTAATGGGACTGGCAGTACTATGACTGCTTTGGTGAAATACTAAAAAAAGTTTTTAAGAGTTTGTAATGAGTTTTTTTTTTCTTAAAGAAAATAACACTTTTATTTAGCACAAATTTGTTAAATTAATAAAAACTTACAATAAAAACATTTATAATGTTACAAAAGACATCTATTTCAAATAAAATTAGGTTCTTTTGAATTTTAATCTGGCTTCTGAAAAAAATGAGTATTACAGTTTCCACAAAAATATGAAACAGCACAACAGTTTTCATCAAACAATAATAAAAAACAATAAGTCATTCTTGAGCACCTAAGCAACATTTTAGAATGAATTCTAGAATCATTGTGACACCGAAGACTGGACTAATGATGCTGAAAATGCAAATTTGTCATGATAAATTATAACTTACTTTTTAAATAATGACATTTTTAAGTATATTAAACCAGCTTAAAAATATTTACAATATTTATTTTTCCTTTTGAGCAGAAGAACTGTAATAATGTTACAAAGCATAAAACTCTTGATAGGTAGTTCATGTGCGAATTGCATTTATTATTATCATTACTATTATTATTATTAATAAAAATAATTACAATTATATTAATTATAACCATTATTATTGAGACAACAAGTGCCTAGCAGGCACTAGGCAGGAAATTTTACAAGCTATAGCTCATATAGCTACATCCGTACAGGCTTAAAAAGAGTCTTCTAAAGAACATACACAAAAACATCACATACAACCACTGCTTTATTTAAACGCTAAATTAGGGAAGTTGATGAAGGGGTTGAGCAATCAAGTTGAAAGAGGGAGCTGTTAGTAACCAGCGGATGAAAGCACTTGTACAACAAACCAGGAGAATATAACACTACCAAGTAAAGGAAACATCTATCTATCTATCTATCTATCTATCTAGCTGCCTGTCTGTCTGTCTGTCTGTCTATATAATCTGTTCAGTAAGGAATAGCTCTTCACTGAGCTTTTTCACTCTTACCTCTATACGCTGACTCAGTGCTGGAAACCGTGGAAACGGCGGCCTCTCCAAGTAGGACATAGACTGAACTGGCTGGAGTTGGCCCACACACACTATCTGTCTTTTCCGTGCCTTTGATCAGCAGCGTTAAGCCCAGAGACAAGCAATCTGTGTGAGATCGGCACCTCAGAGCATCTGATGCCACGTCGGAGAAGGTGCCACGCTGACATGGCCGGCAGCGCACATCCTCTGTCTCACTCCCACGCTTTCGGACGCCCCACCCCGGTGGACATAATGAGTACCGCTGACACTTTTTACCTTGGGAGAAGCTGCCTGGTGGACACACACACAGCCGGTCAGTGGTGGACGTACAGGGAGTTTTCTCGACAAATGGGGATTGGCAGCGTCTCTGACAAGGGTGGCACTGCTGAACACCGTTCTCGCCCCGGGTGAAGGTGCTGTCCGGGCAGGGGCTGCATTCCCTTACACTGGTCTCTGTGCAGTGGGAGGACACGTAGGTGCCCGCCGGACACTTGTCGCACACCAGCTCGTAGTAGCGGTAGTGACGAGGGGACAAGGGCTTCTCTGTGGTCGGGCTGGGGGTCAGTGTGTGGGTTAAGACGTCACTGACCACAGTGAACAGCAGCTAACAGCAATGAAAGAACAACAAGAACACTGTTATGCAATGACAATACAAACCATCAAAACACATAACAAATGTCTTATTTAGCATGAATGACCACTGCGTCATCCGTTTGTAGTGTAAGAAGAGTCAACAATATAACGATAAAGAAAACCACTTGAGCTAGAAAGGAATCAAGTTCTTTCATTTGTTTGATGGCTACATACTCATGTCTTTTCAACAACTACAAGACAAGTTTGGTTTTTTATAGTCAGAAGTTGAAGAGTCACTAATTTAAGAAAATGGAGCCAAAAATCATTTAATGTTGTGATGAAATGGAAGATGTTTTCTTCCATGCTATGACATTCATCAGAAAAAAATATTATTGGAAAAAATGCAGGGTTGGGCAGGTTTGTTTAGACAAAATGATTGGTGAAGTCCAGTATACGTCATAAAAAAGTCTGTAATTTTACAAGGGGAAAAAACACATGAATGTACATCAATGGATGAATGTACAGTATTTGGAGAAACATTATCACAGCATTTAGGTAAATTATAAAGAATAATAACTGAAATTGAAGACTGTTTAAAATTGTTCATCATCTGACCTTGTTCTTAATAAAAATGAAATAAAAAAATAAATATAAATGTACATTTGTACATAAATTAGACTATATTTCGCTGCACTATTTATAAATACCAGTTCACTTTTCTCAAAGTTGGTATTTATTTTTTTTATCCTTTCAGATCATTAGAGATATTGGAATCTTCTCAAAATGTCAATTTCAAACTTCATCAAAAACTGCAATGTTTAACCACTCTATGCAGTGACAAACACTGCTTGGCACTGTCCGGGAGGAGTGGGAAGCTTTGTTTTTGGTTGAATTAGTCTTTTATCATTTAACTGAAGCCTTTTAAAAGAATGTTACTATTATTACAATTGGTTCGATGTTTGCATTTACTGCTAACCACTATCACATTGGTTAACTGTATCACAGCAACCTTAATGTTTAGGTAATTAGCTATATCTCAAAGAGCATACAGATGTCATAATGGAGCAGACAATCACAAGAAATGTATATTGTGACATCAGTATGTAGTTGCATCAGATTAACCCACATGCTCTATTCAGCTAGGTATGCAAAGAGAAATATAACTAACTCATAATTCCTCTCTAAAACACTAAAGTCTGCATAACATTTACAGAGTCTGCAACAAATCATCCATGCAAAAACACATTACAGTCCAACAACAGGGAACCCTGGAATGTGTTGACAGCACTCTCGCAGCCCGATGACCTTCAGAATAACTTTTAATGACAAGAAGCCTGTAAACACAGCCACTCTAAAGTTACTACAGCTTGAACGAGCCCCATTGAAAGCCAAATTCCGATCATAACGGTCCCCCTCTTTTCTCTGCCGCATGCAGCAAAGCCGACTGCACAGGATGTTAACTGCACCCAATATTCTTTATGATGCTAGCCCACATTTTAATTCGGCACCTAAATGGGGCTTTGGACACTTGGTACAAAGACGTCACCAAAAAATATGATGCTGGAAAGCGCGGCGCACAAGGGCCTCGCTGCATCATCAGTTTCTAAACACAAAGTTCTATTAACTGCTGATCATGAATCCCCTGGAGTTTTATTACAGTTCCTCAACAACAGACCGCACAGAAGACTAGTATAAAAGCACAGGAAACTAATTTCCTTGCTAATACGGGGAGGGCTGAATCAAAACAAACATGACATTAATATTCTCCAGCCAACACACACTGCCATAGCTGGGAACCACGGGACGATGCCAGAGCGCTTGGGCTCAGATGCACGTGTTGCTCTTCGTGAGGTGATGGAGATTGTTTCAGGACGACAGACTGAACATGAATAGTGATTAGACAAAGCTGAGCTTTCCCAGCGGCCTTAGCTCTAGAAGAGGGCCAGCAGTGAACTAACAGATGAGGGTTTGAAGTAGGGCAGCGAGGGGGACAACTTCACTGATGACAGGACAATGTCTGTACGCTGAGTTTGCTTTACGGGCAAAGAATGAGTACACTGTTGTCTCAGAAGAAAAAGTTTTTCTTTCAAACGGTTTTGGAAAGAGGAAGTGGCAACCCAAGATAAGAGGAACACTTTTTCACGCGCACTTGCTTTCGATAACCACAAAAATAGACATGATGTACAAAACACTGAGACATGTTACAACTCCACCTTCTCATCCCACACTGGGTTAAAAGGGCACTTAGGCACAAAACCTAATTTGGACATTTTTTTGGAAGCTTATGTAAATATGACTTCTTATGTGAGAGTGTATTCGCATTCTTGCCATACATGTCTGTGTCTCGACATACAGAAAAATGCTGTTTTGGCACCAATTCAAAATGAAGCCTTTTATAGGAAATTACTTTTAAACCATGGACCCTGTCAACCAGCTTCTACATCTGCAGCAAGGAGACCAATCGATTGAGGATTATGTACACCAGTTCTGTTAGTTATCATACCAAGTAGCACTTTATGATGAGTCTCGTCTCGGATTAAGGACTTGTTCTGTTTTGGACTTGATGAACCCATTAAATCTCAGATACCCAGAGGAGAATTTTATTGAAGTTTGAGGGATATTATGCCATGGCAAGATGGCAGCCACTCCAGAGCCACAGCCACAGCCCAAGATGGCCGCCGCTCCAGAGCCACAGTCCAGGATGGCCACCACTCCACAGCTGCAGCTGCTGCACAAGATGGCTGCCAGAGCCTTCAGCCACCACGGATATAAAGCCACAGCCTTCAGCTGTCACAAATGCCACTTCAGTGTTCCCAAGCATTGTGCATGTTGCATTCTACTCCAGGGCAATCCAAGGGCATTTGAGGCTGTTGTCCAGTCTGGCGGACAAACCATTGATGTCAGTGTGTGCAGCAGGTGTCCCAAGAACTTCAGCCACGGGCATCTTAGAGATGGTCCCTCTATCCTCTGTGCTCCCTGTTACGATGGTTGCTATCTTAAGTCCGTGGGCTGCACACTGCACCCCAGAGGCCTCATCCACTCACGAGCCTGTCACAGAGCCCCCGAGTCCACTCCAGTGGCCTTGTTTGCTCACGAGCCTGCTCTCCAGACCACCCCAGTCCAAGAATTCTCTCCAGGAGCCCTTGAGGTTTAAGGTCAGCTTAGAGGTACTCCTCCTGGTGGCTGTACAACCCCCAGAGGTGTCGGCTTAGGAAGTAGATCCTCTGGAGGTTCTGCCGGTGGCTGCACCACCTCTACAGGTGCCAGCTGGTGACGTAACCCCTTCGGAGGTTCGAACGGTGGCTGCAGACTCTCCAGGGCTATCCTTGTCCTACCCAGACCCAACTAGGAAGGCTACCTCTGAGCCCTCACTATGCCTAGTCACAGCCTGGGAGGTCGTCTACCCGTCATCTAGCCCTGCCATGGCCATAAGGGCCATCATCAAGTTCTCGCTCCACCCTGGAGAGCCTTGACTCCAAATTCTCCCCCCTGGAGGGTCGTGACTCTGCCCTGGTGTCATGCGGCTCAGCCCTGGCCTTCTGCTCTGCCTTGGTGGGCCTCTGTGCTGCCTGCTCCGCTCTGGAGGGCGTCTGTTCCCGCCGGCTCCACCCTGGATGGTTTCTGAGTCAGCTGCTCTGCCCTGGAAAGCCTCTGTCCCGCCTGCTCTGCCCTGGAGGGCTTCTGTCCTGCCTGCTCCACCTTTGCCCACCTATGAACGAGCTGCGAGCTTGTACTGTCTTGGCCGCAGAGGCTATTGTCAACCTCTCTGTGCTCTCTGTTTCAGTCCCTCCTGCTCCACCATAGGGGGTGTCTGTTCCGGCGACTCTGCCCTGGAGGACTCTGTGTTAGTGATGGGTTGTTCTTGAACAATTTGTTCATTTTGAACAACAGGATGAATCTTTAATGTGACCCGGGAAGAACGAGTTGTCTCGTGGGAGTGATTCGTTCAGTCGCGCATTGTGCAACATCGTATAGTTTCACCTGTTTCTGGTACTGAGCCGGTAAGTGCCAAGTGGTCACGTGACAAAAGAATGAACGACTCAAACCCGAAGACTCAAGAGACGAACTAATCAATTCTGTTTCCGGCTCAGGCTGCATAGGTTAACGTTACGGGGCTGTTACGTGATGAATGAATGACTCGAACCTGAAAACTTGTCAGATAAATGGTGAGGTGAGCGAATCCTAGATTTAAGACCCATGTAAACAATAAATTAAACTTTTAAGTTTCTTATAGCATTATAGTTTTGTTTTGTTTGTAGTGGGATCAACGTTTGTGTAAGCAGTAGATGTGTTAGGGAGGAAACAGGTAACGTTTTGATTATATCCTGTTAAATTGAACGAGATGACTCGAAAAAAGATTTGTTCATTTTGCTGAACGAGACTCAAAGGTCAGAGTCTGTAAAATGACCTGAACTTCCCATCACCACTGTGTCCCTGTTCCCCTGCATGGGCCTGGAAGTTTGACCCTGCTAGTTTGACCACGTCTTGTAAATAAAGTTTTGCACTTGGATCACCACTTGAACCTTAGTCCCTTCGTAACAATTAACATTTGTTTTATTAAGTTACAGGCATTTTTGAATAGTTCTAAAAGTGTCCTCTTCAGGTTGTGGTCCACATTTCTTCCACAATATTTACAGATTTTTATTAAGTGAACATAAGTATAAAGTTCTTATTGTTAATAATATTTCATCATGAACATGGATTTACTGTAATGTTTAATTGATTATCCATATATTTTTTAATCATGTTAAAAAAGTGTCAAAACAATTTAAAAAAAGTGTCAAACATGATAAAAGCTTTATTACACTGTTTCCCCCTATAAATAATAAAAGAAAACAGAGCTCTAATTATAAAATTTATTTGGACATATAGTAGACAACTGATATTTACATGCATTTTATGCAAGCAGTCTGCTATACTGTTATAAGTTATTAGAATTTGGTTATGTAAATAAAGTACTAAATATTATATTCTATAGACATTCTATATGTCGAAAAGTTCCATAGAGATTTATCTGAATATTATTTCATATATCAGGCTTTACAAGGTTAAAACAGGGTATTTAAACCCATAATTTTTAATTTAAACCCACTTTGCAAGGCTTGATTGTTGACTGAGCTGCTCTTATGAGCCATAATGTTTTGTAATGACTCATGGGGTTTCCTGACTAACCTTTAAGCAAATGGACTTGGCTTTTCGCTGATACATGCAGAATTACATAACTTCACATTTATTTATACTTAGCATGTAATCAATGACGTAACTAAATGTTGAACATATGTGGGGAGACCAAATGTAAAAGTGTCATAGAACGACATCGTAACATGGGGTGTGTCTCAATGAATTTGCCTATGAACTTCAGGATAGACTTGTAACAAAAGAAAAACATAGTATGCAAATCTACAAAAGCAGAAACAGGGACAGATGTGATACCATCAGGACTCCATGTGCCAGACTCTCCTAGATAAACAGGGCACCTGTTACACCTCTGATACATCATAACTGAACACTGCAAAGCAAGAACAAACACTCCCTGTCTGGAGGCATTCATGCCCGTTTTTTAATCGACAACAGCCAACGAGTCTGCAGGCGGCATGAATGAGCGAGGAATATTCCTGCAAATGTCAGGCCAACTGCCAAACACATTGCATCATTTGCGCCAATTCCAATAAATACGTTTTTTGAGGGTGCACAGATGATTTAAACCGACAGAGCAAACTGGTAAACCTTCTGGTGCTGTGAGACTAACAATACAAAGTACCCTGCATGGGTATCAAACAACTGAATCCAATTTTTGAAAACTGAGCAGCAAACAGTAAGCTGTGTGCATAATGGGATTTAAAGGTCCCCTGATAAAGGCCTGCTAATGGATGAGCCAGTCTGAAGTAATATACCAAATTAACCTCAGCTCACCTCCTATTGCATGAAGATATTAAGCCATGTAACAAAATAGACATATTAAGTCATGCAAACATGGCATTGTCTTTGAAACAATAACATACGTGTCATACATGTCTTTAGAGTGAAAATGTATACAAAATATCAAGCCAATGACAATAAAACTATGACTATAGGCATATTAAGTCATAAGACTCACTTGGATTTTAAAAAATATAAATGTTTAATATTTTCAAAACAAAAACAACATAAGTGAATGTTTTTACAATTTTAACAAGGCTGCGGTTTTGTAAGGTCTGTAAACTAAAGTAGT
The DNA here is from genome assembly GCA_032361145.1 of Enteromius fasciolatus. NCBI lineage: Eukaryota > Metazoa > Chordata > Actinopteri > Cypriniformes > Cyprinidae > Enteromius > Enteromius fasciolatus. Next base: position 13,700,730 of record JAUMHR010000079.1, read on the forward strand.
ATGAATATTATTAAGCCATAATAACTACAACAATGTATAATAATGTGTACTCATCTTAAAATAGGTCAAGTAGTGTCACTAATTTAACCATTAACAACTCCACATTTGATTAGAATTCAGCGTTTTTATTATTAAATATCGACTATGTGGGATATTGTGAAATATTGTGAAAGTACCACAACAAATAGCCTACAATAATACTCTTAAGATTGTGTTTATCTATTTAAGCTGTGTCATAAGCCTAGGTGTGCCACCTTAACTGTTAATTCGTTTAAAAGAAAAATATGAGTTTTATTATGCTGTCCTAATCTTTTGTTTGGGCTCCATCCTCACTCCAGTAGTAACGTTAAACACTAAGAGCGACACCAGGTACTTCTACTGTCCCTTTAAATCCAACAAAAGGCAGAATATTCGAGAGAACAAGAGAAGCATAATGCGTAAATAAATGCGTCCTCTACTTACCATCATCTGCGACCAAGTCAAAGACATTTTCCCAGGCATTGTCCTAGTGGAATCACTCTTGTTTAAATATGCCCAGGTCCACATCTGTTACTTTTCGGCTTCATAGGTGGAGCATCAGCATCTCCGCATCAACAGGACACCCACATTGTTGTATTGTCCCTTTGCTGGGTTATTGACTCAATGTACAAATTCCGTCCACTGACGCCTTTTTATAGTCTGTGCCCCGGCGTGCACGGGTTTCAAGTAGTAGGGGATAAGCGCTTCGTTTTGGAAGAAGAACGCTATAATTCCCATAGCGATGATAGATGGATCTGTGGACTGAAGTCTGGCTGCTGTTTGTACAGGTTACGGATTCCCTGTGCCGCAAAGACGGGCTGCGGATGATGGGCGGGTACTGGCGACACACGTCACGAGTGAAACTCGCCACTGGCTGCTTGTCTGCTCCGCGCGCCGTATCACGGGCCTGATACGAGCCGGTTTCCGGGAAGATATGATGGGGAGTCTACCCTACAGGGCGTTAGACTGACTAAGAGTATGACTAAAGGTGTTGCACAGGTGTACCGTACGCCCACACAAAGCACTAAAGTTAATTATTATCATTGTGGCACACATTGTGTAAATCATTACAGAAAATTGGAGAATGTGACCTTAATTTAACCTTTCAACTTAAATATAAAAAGACCTATATAGCATGTGTAACAACACATATAACACATGCTGAATACATATTTTATATTGAATTCTATAATTCACATATTAAAAATGTTAATATGAATACATTTAGGCTACAAATAGTAGCCTATGTAAACACTGCCATTCAAAAGTTTGGGATCAGTATGATTTGTATAGTTTTTTTAATGGAGGGTGCTCATCAAGGCTTTATTTATTTGATCAAACAAACAGGAACTCACAGTAATATTCTGAAATAAAATTGGAATTTCTAATATTGGTTTCTTATTTTAATATACTCAAGAAAATAAATAATTTCATTAGTCATTCCTCCAGTCTTCAATGTCACAATCTTCTGATTTACTATCAGTGTTGAAATTGTTGTGCTGCTTAATTATTTTAAACAATGTGATACCTGTTAAAGAACATAAAAAATTCAAAATATAAATCTTTTATAACAATGTGTTTACTATCACTTTTTATTCATCGAACACATCCTTGCGGAATAAAAGTATCCTATTAATGTCTTAATAAAACAAAGTATGATGGTGTTGCAACTATTCTAGTTATGCATAACACACATAACCTCAATTTAAAAACATATTTAGACTGATTATTATTACAAACAGACAAACGAACTATAAATCAAATGTATATAGGCATATGCGTGCACTGTCCAATCTCATTTGCATCATTGTTTGAATGAAAGTACCTCATCCAAACAGTCATTCTTAGACCTCAGACATATGCATACGGCTCTTTGTGTCACTGGCACAAGGACAGGAGATCATTTCCAGTGTGTCTCAGACAGGCAGAGCTCAGAGCCCACTGGCAGATGAAGAGCACACCATCTGGCACAGGCCTACACGTGCATCTGAGAGCTAAAAGGATGAAACGGGGAAATGCTCTCACGTGCCACGCTGTTTCTGCCCCAGGAACTCACTCTAAGTAGGTTAGTGAGTTAGACGACAGGCTAAGAGAAAACGCCTTGCTCTGACTAACATTAGTGCATCCAAGCTGAAATGCACAACAATATGTTTATTTATACCGCTGTGCAATCACACACCACCTAGTGCTTTAAACAAACAACATTCCACCTGTGGACTGAAAGCTTTAATATTTTACTACGTTTTTATCATGTGTGTTGACAACACATTTTTGATCACGGATATGTCTGCAGCTACAAAACCATTTAATTATGTGATCATTTAAATGACGTGTCAGTCATTAATAAATAATAAAATAATAACAAATTTGTCGTTATTATGTTATATATTATATTATTGTTTTGGTTTGATTTGTTGTGCAAATTAAGACATTTAAAGTCATAGGGAGAACAGAAGGTAAGTTAAAGAAAATACACTATTAATATCAGCGTCATTTCACCCTTTCTTAGTTTAGTAAATTGTTCAAATTCTGCCCTCTGCTGGCTAAAAAAAAGAATCTTAAAGACATGGCGAGAATTTTACAATATCGTTAACCTTATTTAATCATTTGATTTTGAAAAGTATTTATACAATAAATGATGACATTTAATTAAGGGAGGCAAAATATTAGGACTAGATAAGTTTTCCCAATTGGTACTAAGGCAACATAGTTTTCTAAATCTAAGCAATTGCTTGGAGTGCCCAGCAGAGAGAGACAAAACCACAAGAATATTAGTGAAAGAAATGCAACTCACTTCACAGGCCTGCATAAAGAGGGTAAACAAAACTAAATAACTGAAACTTCAAGCAATATATTAAAGTCCTGTTGAGAAGTACAGCAAGCCTGTGCCCTTTTTAAAGGTTTAAGAATGCTGTTACTAGTTCTGAACTGTTTATGAGGGGATAAATTAAGCACGTATAAATCTATTAAGATCTGTGCTTCGGGACTACTCATAAAGCTTCAGTGTTGTTTATGTGTAGGATCAGGGAGGACATGGAAAGCATGACTTCATTCTTGAGCCCCATTCCTAGGAAACCATTTGATCGCATAACCCCACCAAATGGATAGCTATTCTGTAGATAGATGTAACTTGTGGGTTGATGTTTGTTTTTGTGGGTGCGTATCTTTCTTAGTATTTGACGTCCTGAGTTTGATGTTTCCCTAGGTCAACGTATTTAGGTCACCCTGGAACCACATTTGTATGCAAAAATATAGTCTTGATCATATCTCTACACGTAAACCTAACCTTACCAATGAGTAATGTCTAAAATCAGAGGCAGTGATAGATGTTATATTCATAAATATAACATAATCCGACCATTTTGCATTTCATTTTTCATGATTTTCCTTTATTACTGCATAGGTTTTAAATTTAACAATGACACATTTAGTGCTAACAGTGCTGAACAGTATATATTTGTGCTGTCAAACAATTAATCACATCCAAAATAAAAGTTTTTGTTTACATAATATATGTATGTGTACTGTATATATTTATTATGTATACATAAATACACACAAATACAGTATATACATGTATACACACACACACACACACACACACACACACATACATACAGAGTATATACAAATATAACATAAACGTTTTATTTTGGATTTGATTAATCACAATTTTATATACATACACACACACACACACAACCTCAGTTTTTATGGTTTATATCCTAAAAAGGATAAAAATGTGTTCAAATTAGGTTGCATATTATTACACTAGGCTATATTGTAGGTCTAGTATAAAAACGGTCTCATGTTACT
>JAUMHR010000079.1:13718195-13728524 GCA_032361145.1 Enteromius fasciolatus
TTTGTTCATATATAATTTGCTTTATTATATATATTTTTTTCCACCTAAAAATTAGTAAAAAAAAAAAAAATATATATATATATATATACATATATAATTTTCTGTCTGTTCCATGTATTGACAAAATGACATACCCCAAATTCCCCCTGTAAAATAATCTCTAATATCTCTGTCAAAAAAATGTAAACAGAAATTTTGAAACTGTCTTTATCCAGTGTTTACATTTTTGTAGAAATGTATCCAAATTTTTAAATTAAGAATGAGATGATGAGATTTAAATTATTAATTACCTATTTGTTCTTAGAGTGTGTCAGAACACTTTTATGATTATCTTAATCAGCATACAGAATTGGTTATGCATAAGTTGCCACGAAAAAGTGCAAGAATGCTAGAATTATGTGCATGAAAGACCCACGTTACATGAAAGAAATCATGCATATGCACGCTTGCCGAATCATAAATTATGCATATCTATGCCGCTTACAAATGCTGAATTTATTGTTGTTTAAACTCTCTCTCTCATGTTGTGATTTATGTGTTAAGTCAATTTATTTGGTAATCAGTTCAGCCCGTTCATTGATTTGTTAAAAATGTGTAGATAGAATATTCCAGAGACTTCAAAGATGAGGCTGGGGGATTTCCAGTTTCAGTTTCAGCTAATTTTGATTTGTCGAGCTCTTCAGAAACCTTCTGTTATTCTGCCTCTAGCGTTTATGGTAGCCTGACTTGTGAAGTTAATGATTCATTTTTGTCATTTACAAATTATAATCCGCATAGAAAAGATTTGAGAAAATGGTTAAGTTAATTTAAAAAAAAAAAAAAAAAAAAAAAGATACATGCATTTCATAATGTCTTAGTTTTTTGCATGCATCAGTCTAAATGGAAGTAGCAGTAGATATATTTTGTACTGTGAATGTACATTCAAGTGAAACATTGTAGAAAAAAGAGAAATGTTGGCCCTGGTTCTATGCATCAGTTGTTGATTTGCATTTTAATAAATTGGAATATATGCACAAATGAATATGCTTAAGTGAACAAGTTCTTTGAAATTGTAATCATCTCTTAAATGAACTTCACAAGTTTGTTTAAAACCAGACAATTGTGTTCACCAGCCTGATTTGAGATTGATCCAATCTCAAATTGAACCTAATTATTGCTAGATTTAAATAGCATTTTAAATCACAGACTTGTTTTTTGTTGTTGTTTCACCACAGAAGCCAAAGAAGCCCCCACCACCATCCAAAACCCCAGGTATGACCTCACGTCTTTAACATACCTCTTAACATCTCACTGATTACATGAATTTGATTACAACATTCTACTTTTCTAAGTGTCATCATACATGTTCTGGTTGATGAGGTTTTGGTCAATGACTCTCTCGCAATCATACAAAAGCCCTGGGATTTTATTTATTTATTTTTTAAAGGGATAGTTCACCTAAACATGAAAATTCTATTATCATTTGCTCAAGTTGTTTCAAACATGTATGTATATTTGTTCTTATGTTGAGCACAGATTAAAGTTAATGTTAATTACATTAGTTTTTTGTTTTTTTTCCAGCCGATCACCTTCAAAATATATTAGTTTCTGTTCAATTATTAGCTAAAGGCAGCTGACATCATTTGTTGGCCCTTGATAGTGGTACTTAAAGGGTACTTTGAAATTGATTTGAGCTGCCCATCTTGTGGTTTGCAGAGAAGCATGCTGGTATATGTTGAAAAGAGTGTAGGCTAATGCCAACTAATTTGGCATATTCTTTATGTTACATTGAACAGAAAGATCACACCTGGGAAGCATATTAAAAACACTTTTTGGTTATTAATTTATTTTTAGCTCAAGCTGCAGGAAGGATCATTTTCATTAATTATAGAAATAATTGTAGAATTAATTTTATAATTGCTTGTGTTTTGGGTTGAATTTCTTTACAGCCAAGTCTTGGCTTCATGACTTTATTTTCACTGACCCCATATGATACCTTGAGTTCGATACCAATTTCTGAATGATACCTTTTTTGATACCAATTTTATGAAATCCGTTTTAACAAAATTGCATTATCTCATTAACAAAAAAAAAATTCAGCTTGTTGACATTTATACAGACTCAAAACCTCATCTCCTGAGCCACTGCATGGACAAAAATATATCCAAAACAATGAATCACTGCAAATTAGTTTTAATAAAGTTCAAATAGTTTTCAGTTTACACATTACCTTCACACTAGTGCAGTATTATATATTCTTATTCTATATATCTTATTCTATATATTCTGTATTTTTCCCCTTATTTGTCTTTTAATTAATGAAGATTTCATTTTATTGTTGGAAAATAAAGCGGATTTTATATTACCGTTTAAAACACTGAAGAAATACTATTTAAATATTTTTTTGTAGTAGCCTATTATGTACATTCCACTAAACAATAGTAATATATTTCCGCTGACATGTCCAAACCGAGCTTTAATTTTGACTGCTTGCCTTGAATACCTTTACAGTTCTGTGTGTACATGGTATGACGATAGATTTACTCACGTGCAGGTCAGTATGCTAGTAAACAAAACACATTAACACAGAGACATGCAGAATTAAAACTTTTGCGATTAAATATTGACAAATACTATTGCACCGTGCTTATGCTGCGTTCCAGGCAACCAGTAACCCATGTTTTTCCAACCTCCTACTGGTGAAAGTACACTGGAACGACAGTCAAACCTGTGACTTCACACCCGTGAACTCGTACTAGTTTGATGTTCTCCCAGTTACGTGTTTTGACGTCGCAAAACAACAATGGCAGTCCCTAAGAATGCAGTGTTTATGCAAGTAGAAACGTTACTCTAAAATAAAAGGTATAACAGCTTCTTTTGCTTCTCTTTCTCACTGACGTTGATGAGATAAACCCCTTTAGGTATCGAAATTGGGTTCTGAACAATTTTTTATACTCTGTTGTATTGAGGCAATTCGGTCGGAACCTAAAAAAAGTATCGACCTCAATACCCAGCCCTAGCTACATTGGCTTCCAATTCATCACAGGATTGATTTTTAATTCACTTAGTATACAAAGATTTACACATTTTGGCACCCTCTGATTTAACTGAGAGTAAGAACCATGTAGAACATGAATCAGTCTGTGTCAGATTCTGAATCTGAAATTTCAGTCACGGATGAGAAAATGCCACTCAACGTTGGGAGCATAGCATCTCCTTTTTGCCTCATAGTCAGATTTTTCAGAACTTTTCCTCTTTGTGGTGGTCTGCTTTTCTTTGGCTGTGCCTTCTTCACCCTGACCCATCTTATTTAGCTCAGCACCCGTGTAAATCCATGTGCCGCTTATTTTTACCCTGCTGAAAAAACAGCATGCTGGTTATGTATGTTTGATGCTGGTTTAAGCTGGTCCTTTGCTGGTTTATGATTTTCTATTGATTTCCAATAGAATCAACAACAACAGCTAAATCATTCTAGAGTAGATTATTTTCTTGATAACTAGCAAAATATGTTTGCTGCATAAATTGGACAGATTTATTACAAAAGCAAACTCATTCTCTACCAGCAGGAGGTGATTTAAGCACGAAAAACGAGAGGTTTCCGGTGTAGTGCCGAATTTTGACCCCCTGCCAGATTATGGCCCAATCCACTACTACACTGTTATACTTCATCATCCATTGTCACTAGCTCCTAACGTTACGTCAGAGGACATGTGCCGATGTAAGCACCGTTCATTTACATGTACGCATATGGCCGTAAGCAGAACAAAACAATGTGTTACCCCATGCAGTCAAGTCACCGTCTAGCCCTTCCCCTTCCCCCTACCCCTCCAACCAAAAAATAATTGAGACCCCTAACCCTACCCATGAACACGCCAAACGGAAGGGTAGGGGAAAGTGTAGAGGTAAGGGGTAGAATTAGGAATGGGCCTATGACTCCCCTAGTATTGATAGGTTTAGTGTTGGGTGTGGGGGTGGGGGTGGGGTTAGGATTACTATTGATTTCAACGAGGGGAGTATATACAACACCGGTAATGGCTGTAGACAAATCAGCTCTGAGCTAATAAAAAGCTGCCAGATGAAATGAAAATGACATTTTCTAAAGACATTCTTCTTTCAAAAAATACAGTGACATAAAAACACCAATGCTTCGGTTTAATTTTTTAACATGCTCGTGTTTATTCGACTAACCCTTTTGGAAAATCGTTCAGTTTTGATATCATGGCAGGTTGCCAAAAAATAAGCACGCATTCAAATGCGATTTCAATACTTCACACATTGACAGTGGCGCCCGATGCCCAAATATTACATAGTTACCCAACTATATTTGTGAAAGAATGCAAAAGCATTGAAATATGTTTTCCCCCCTATATGGTAGCCCATCGGGCAGGGCTGAGATAGATTTTGGTAGCCCGACTGGAAGACATAATAGCCCCGTGACGTTGGCCTAGAGATATTACGAGCCCTGCATAAATACATTTGCTGGAAAACATCCAGCTATGTAACATTACTTCTTTACATCATTGAAATATTAAGGTTTGTAAGATATTGAAACCTTTACATGATCAGTGGTGTACTAATTGGTAGCAATTGAGTCGGACAAGACATAGTCTCCAGAATACATTGTTTAAGTTTAAATGTGCGAGACTAACGCAAAAACATCCCTTTGAATATGATCTGTCAGTGCATATGTAAAATCTGATAAAGCAGCTGAAATGGTTGTCAGTCCCTCACAGCTTTTGTCTGCAAAACATGCAAACAAAAAAAGCGGATGTTGTTATGCTTGAGAGGACACCTCATCATCCCGAGCTTGCATAGAGAGTTGCAAAGATTTGGTCTGTCTCTCCAACCCACACAGGAAATGCAAGTCATCGACTGTATGTTTCTTCAAACGTCTGTCTCTCAAGTCACATTGTTCTTTTATCTGCCGTGTCTAGATCTGCTACATCTTCAGTTTAGTAGGCTATATAAAAAAAAAACATTAACTCCATCAATATGTTTCGTTCCTCAGTCCTGAAACCAGAGGCCAGTTTGGACAAGAAGCAACCGCAGCCACGGCCTGAAGATAAAGGTAAGAGGACCCACTGGCCAGTTCATGTTAGACCACAAATTCTTCTTGCCAGCTGTGGTAACACACAGTGTCATAAGGAATGAAAAAGCAGAAATTGCTGGGTACAAGTGCAGTTCTTCTTGTTAATAGAAAATAACCAATATCTGTTTACAACCTATTAAGAATAGAGTCTAGTTTTCACATAACCCAAAAATCATAATAGCGATTATTTAATTTTTTTTTTTTTCCATCTGTTTATTTGCTAAGAACTTAAAGGTTCTTGAGAATATTTCTTGCGTATTTACGCATGCTTTCAATTAGGAACTGTTGTAATGCAGTCATTTCACTTTTACACTCAATCTTCACTACAAACAAGCACTGCATCACAATGAAACTAGATTGCTAAAGCCTGTTATTGCACAACAACAGCCTGACTTCACAACTCTCACAGCGTAGTTAGAGTTATTTCATTTTAAATAATTATAAATGAGCTAATTGGATTATTTATTAATATAATAATGATAATAATAGTAAAATATTTTTTTTTGTCGTTTTTTTATAGTAATTTAGGAAATAATTTTATTTAGCAAGCATGTTTTAAACTGACCTTAAGTCACGGTAAAGAAATTTACAATGTTCCAAAAAAAATTATTTGAACTTTCTATTAATCAAAAAAACTTTTTCAGCATTGATAATAATAATAATAAAAAAAAAATTTCTTAAGTTTTTACTATGATTTCTAAAGACTAATCATTTAATGACAGATGAACATTCAGCTTTACCATCACAGGAATAAATATGATATTTATTTACATTTGTCAATTTTTCTATTTAAATTATAATACTTCACATATTGTGTATTTTTGAGATAATATACATAATGCAGTCTTGTTCACCCAAAGAGACGTCTTTCAAAAACATTAAACATCTGACCCTAAATTTTTGTCCAGCGGTGTAACATTGCTGCACAATTTTATAATAAAATGCAATTTAAAATGTATGATTGCATAGTCTGGGCCCTGTTGTCAATTCATTTATTTATTTATTTATTAATTAAAAAATATATATATTATTTGTATTGTATAGCTAAATGAACATCATAACTGATACTGAAGGTGAATATTATAAAATTGAGATTATTGTTGTTATTATTATTAAATAGGATCACGTTGAAGCAGGAAACAAAGCAGGGTATCGATACCCAGCCCTATGTATGAAGATTTCTGAATATTATTAATATAGCTCAAGGCAGGTGGGGGCCATTAGGATCATTGGTGTGTGTACTCTAAATACTGTTAAGGATTCACTTTATGTAATGGTGTACTTTGTAGAAAAAATATCATGCACTCTGTCTAACAACCTTTCTGAGTATCTGCTATTGTGTTTACATCAAAGACTTCCTGCCAATTATTTTCTCATATCAATGTCACTCTACTGGAACATATCAGATCATCTTTGCGATGTCTGAAAGCAGGACTTTGTGTTGATTAGATAGAAGGCTCTTATTTCAGAGCAAGTGTCAGAAATGAACAAGAGCGCAGGACTTGTGAAGTGAATTTCAGAAAGAGTGATTTATATGACCAAAAAAACATTAAATTGTGAAGATAGGAGCAGATCGATGTGGTGCAAACATCCTGCCAAAATCTCTCCTGACCTACTTTGGTTCACGTCATTGTGAACGTTTATGAAAGTTTCTGATGTAATTTGAAAAATTGCAGTAAATACTTAACTGCGTTTCTGCTTATAAATATATATATTTCTGCTGATAATTGGCTTCCATTCATCTGATTGTCAACAATTGCTATATTAACTAAATAATTAACTCTTACAGAACCTTGTAAGAGACAGTGTTGTGCAAAAAAATAAATATTTGTCTGCTTTGTTTTTCTAAAGTGGTCAAGCCCTTGCCAGAGAAACCCGCCAAACCTGCTGGCCCCATTGTGCCCCCGAAAAAGCCTGTGCCTCCAAACAAGGGACTGCTGCGTCCTTCCATCCACACAAAACGACCTGACTTGCCTCTCACTCCATCACCAGCTGCCAAGCAAGTGTTGGTGTCATAATCTTTGCTATGTTTAGATATCAGAAGCACAATAAATTTTTAGCACAATTTTTTTTTTAATATAGTACTTAAATATTATAATATAAAATATATTTAATTTAAAAAAATAATATTTTAATGTTACTTATATATTTATATTAGTATTCCTTATCAATGTTAATATAAATTTATTCATACATTTATATTTGACAATCAGTGTTTCCCAGTGTATCAGTATAATGCTCTTAATTGTTTTATTAATATTCTTGTTACTGTCTGTAAGAGCCTTTGCATGTAGAGTGTGACTGGATATTGCAAGCAATTATTCAAATTTTTCCTCATAAATCCCACAGGCAAAATGGAGAAGTTCCCATTATACGAACAAAACCAGAGAACGAACCTATACTCATTAAGCCAAAAAACGCTGTGGACAGCGGTGAGAGGAATTCAGAAACAGGTAAGTGGTTCTGATTTTGGTTTGTATTGACCATCATTTGTTAACAAAACCATAACAAAGTATAGTTTAGAATTGTTTAGCAGGTAACAAATAGACCCTGATCGCACATTCAACAACACAACATAGTAGCTAGGGACGCACCACTTGACTGGCCATAAATCAGATTTGTGCATATGCACTACATTGTAATCATTAGTGAATATGTAATTTGTGCATAATAAAAAGAAAAACAGAACAGAAACATACAGTCAGTTTGCCAGTGGCTGGCAAATATTCTTGTGGTCGCACAGGCGACAGTGAACGGTTATTTAGCGCAGCTTATCATGTGTTGGATGAGAAACGAAACAGACTAACTAATTCTTCTTTTTGTCAAGAAGAACTTACATGCACTTTTAAAAAGCCAGAAGTAAACATCAGTTCTGTATTCAGATTTTTACTTTACCTTAAAATTGCATTATTGTTTTCAATAGCCAAAAGACAGTTCGTTCTGTTAAATCCCAAATGAACATCTGGTTTGTGTATACTTTAATTCTTTCTTGTTTAAAGAAAAAAAAAAATGGAAATAGTTATGCTTGTAAAAATCAGTATGGGAATCAGCCATGAAAATCATGATTTAACACTGTCACAGAGGCTATAATGTCAGTGTTTGGCATGGTTTTGGTTCTTGCGTGCTCAGCTCATTATGGTTTTTGCTGTGGTTTTGGTGTAGCAGAGCTCTGTTTGTGGATTAGCAGCACGGATCCCTTGCTGGGAGCAGGATTACTCTTCCTGCACAGAGGGTGGCGGTCCAGATCTGTAGAGCTGGTTAAAAATGTATAAATTACCTGTGAAAGATAAAGGAAGAAACTGGTTTATGTTTCTGCTCTGTTGACTTGGGTGCCATCTTTTTATATTGTTGGTGTTGCATCATTAGAAGTTGTCGGGAATGGCAAAGTTGATCAGTCCCTTCGTAATGATCAATCTGATAAATGCGTTTTAACTGTTAAAACATATAAGCTAATATTTGTTTGATGAAAGTTTATCTTGTTTTCTTGTTTTAGACATTTGATATAAGATCAGCTCCAGCTTGTTCTGAAAAAAGTTTTAGTTAGGTCTCGTATTTTTTTTTTTTATTAGTTCTATACATCACTTGTTAATACTGTGACAGATACATACTTGTTTAAATGTTAAAATTTACTTAAAACATTCACTTAGAAGCACACTAGAGGATGTTCACCTTGGAGGCACTACATTTTGCTTTAGAATATATAGGTAACTGATCAAAAGAAACAACGTAAAGCCAGAATTGTTCTAAAAGAAAGTATGCCATTTGAGTAGATTCTGTTTGTGCATACAAAAACACCAGGATGTTGCTTCGGGCCTGAAAGGTTGACAAAAGTAACACCAAAGCTGCTAAAATCGCGTTATCTCGAAAGTGCATGTCACTGCAGCAGGCATCCGGATTCTTTTTAGAGTTAGAATATTATCAGACATGAGACATTTTACACTTTATGGAAATCTGTATATAGTCGCTGCTTTTTATAGTATTTAGAAGAGCATGTGGTTCTTGTTTTTGTGTTTGCGTGATACCATTCAGCAGGTGAATAAGAAGTTAAACTTGTAGGTAATGCTGGGCATATTAAAGTTTGTCAGATGGATTTTTAGTGCTAAACTGACAACCATACCAGGATGATTGATTAGAAATTTTTTTTTTCTTTTCACACAATCTTTATATAACCATCATCCCTCATGAATTGTAATTTCCTGCTCTGATGGGTTTGTTCTAGACAAACTTTTTTTACTTTATTACCACATGTTTTAAATTGCCTCATTTAACTCCAACATAATTTTTTGGGCTCATATATAACTTGGAAATTCTAATTTCGGGTGAGATGGGTTGTGTTTGACTGTGTTGACTGAAGGCTGTTCTTTTTTGTGTCTTATTCTTGCAGTTAATCTCATGAGTTTTGACGAGGTCTCCTCTTCCTCTGAGAAGTTAACCCACCCTACCGCGCAGCGACCAAAGATGCCTGGCAAAAGACCACCTGGACACAGAGGCCACTCTGTGAGTATAAAACACACTTATACTTATTCTATTAGTTTAATGCTAAAAGGTTAATGAAAATATGAAATAATTATTTTGTTATCTAAGAATGTAAAATGAAAAGAAAAATGTAATTAAAGTAACATTTTATCAAAACAAATTTTGCACATTCATTAAGTGCCTTCCTTCCTCTTGGAGATAAAACATATTGCACCGGTTTTCATTAAAATTAAATGTAATATGAATTGATATTAATTAAATACTTCTACCTAGGCTAACGTTTTTTTTATGCAGCACATTTCATACACCATGGTACTTCAAAGTGCTTTACATAAACGGAAAATGTAAAAAATCATAAAATAAAAATATCATAAAACAGAACATTTAAAAACTATTAAATAAAAAATTATTTAAAAGTTGATTTAAAATTTGAATAAAACTGTTAAAAATAGAAAATGTTTATACATAAAATATAGTGCAATCAGTTCAGACGCAGCACAGAGCTCATTAAATGAATGCATACCTACCTAGAAGAAAGACAACTGTAATTAGGTGACATTTTCTATATCAACAATTCAGCTTCTGTAACTTTTTTTTAAGTTTGTGGTTGAAAAAAAAATCGTTGTGTTAGTTATTGTGTTAGTATTTGTAATTTTTATTTGTGTGTTTATTTTTGTCGTGTGTGTGAAATCAAATTCTCGACCTGCAGGATGAGAGAACCAGTATCTGCTAAATCTCTTTGTGCTAAGACATGCTCTAACATGTAAGGGATAATGTACAGGCAG
>JAUMHR010000079.1:13741126-13760652 GCA_032361145.1 Enteromius fasciolatus
TTTCCAGTTTAAACAGCTCTTAACATTTATTTTAATCTAGGACTAGTCTTAAACCCTGTTCGGGAAACTGCCCCTAAATGTTTTAGGAAAGGATCTGCCTACCTACAGTTGCTCAAAGAGTGAATTAAGAAGTGACTGCGAGGAGTTTTTGACTATAATGCTGGTCAAATATTATTCAATTATAAGTGAAAGTTGTAAAGGTATTTGTTTTACTCAAGTAGGCTGAGTAGCCTACCAAAAGGCATTCCTCCTCTGTTTACCTCAAATAAGCAAGGAAAGCACCTTTGGTGATAGAAATGATTATAAATGACCAAAAGCCCTGTATGGTATGCCACGCTGCTTTTTTTACATAGCTACCCTTGCGCTCAGGCAGTTTGGCGTGACTTGTCTGGAAGGCTACAAAGTCATGAGTCGTGGTTTAAAGTCATGCACTTAAGTAAAGTAATCAAGTAAATGATGATGGACACAGGCGTTTCAGTTATTACTTATTTTTATGCGTAGCTCAACGAAAACTATAAACATGATGCACACACACATTGAGGCCACACCATTTTTTTTTTACCTCAAAGAAAAATGTCAGTCAGTGTAAACAAGCAATTTCTTTAATATATATTTTACACTAAATACATCTCCTCAGGCACGTGCACACATAGACATCAAAGGGGTCTTGAACACCTGCCCTTTTTATTCCTGGAGAGAAAGTGCCCTTTTTTCTGGGGTGCTTTTTTTTTATATATATATATATATTCCTGTTTGTGCACAGCTTCCTTGTCAAACAAATATATTTATTGAAGAATTGTATATCTAAATATCAGGTCAGAAGTTCTGAAGCGCCCAATCCCATAACAATAAAATGTAACTCAATAGTAAATGTATCTCAATTTTGCTAAATAAAAGGATCTGGCTCTCATCAGTCATATGACTGCCATTAACCAATGCTCACCCGCGAGGGAAGAGCGCGCTCGTTACGAGCCGGTACAGCCTTCTGCGCCCGGTGCATCATTGGTATTTCTTTAGAGTTTAATTATTTTCGTGTCATTTAAGCAAGACAGTTGCGTTTTTGTATTAGTGATGTTATGTGTGTTTATATTTAAGTTAGATTGGGGGGAGGTTTGGTTCATTTGCAGCCCTTTTATATAAAAGTGTAGTTGCCTTCATGGAGAGAGGTGTGTAGGGGAGTGCCCTCGTTGATAGTGATAGTTTAACCCTGTACTTACCCACTCAATCAAACCTGCATCGTAAAGAGTCAGCAAGGCAGCTCTGATGGGAACCCAAGCTTTCAGCATCTGTCAAATTACTAAACATTGTGTTACAAACACTTCAAAATAAAACACTGAATGGCTATCAATCAAAATGTATTTGAAATATATTGACTAAGGTACAAAGGATGGACGTTTTTGTTTTTTTGTTAAAGGGTTAAAACTTAGTTAGCATTAGCCAGTTAGCATCTGTGGTAGAAGCTAATCACACATTTGGCCCCCAAAAACTCTTTTTCCATGTACTGACTACTATTTTTATAATAAAATATGTATTTCATACATTTTATTTACCTTATAGATGCTTTACCTCTGCTGTTGTTCATTTATTTATTCATTTAGAGTATATTTCAAAAGTTTGTGGATGGTAAGAGATGTGTCTTACGGTCACCAAGATACAAAAATATAAGTAAAACACTAAAAATGTGAAGTACTATTACAACTGAAACCAACTGTTTTTAAATGTAATTTATTACTGTGAAGGCAAAGCTGAATTTTCACTTTGTCACATGACTACAGAAATCATCTAATATGGTGATTTAGTGCTCAAGTCAGTAAATATATAAAGAAATTTAGAGTAATTATGCTAAAAACCGTTTTCAGTGTTCAGGGATCCTTCCCCAGCCGAAGCAAATGAGATGAGCAGGAAAATGTAAAACGGGAGAGCATGCAAACGGCCCTTGTGGTGTCACTCTCTGTTATATTTTAAATCTTGTTAGAATACACGTCTTAATAATGAATGCAATCCATATAGACAAAAACTGTCACGCTACGGATAACACTAACGAAACCAGTTTGATTCACACTAATGGTAAATACTAGGATTCTCATTCATCACCAGAGAAGAAGGATGCTAATTTGGTGCCAGAGAGAAAGACGGCCGATCCACCCATAAGCATTATACACAGAGGGTTCCCAGTCATAATGCCATGAAGTTTCATAGACAAAGGCTTTAATGAAAAAAATCCATATTTCCATGTTTCCATATAAAAATGTACATCAGCATAATATTTATAGCTTCAACATAGCAGGCAGTAAAAAATAGTTTACAATGAAAATATTCAGAGCATTCAAATGCATACATCTTATAAATTCAGACTTAAAGACATTCCTTTAAATGATCGCTTTACTATGGTTTCTATTTTTGGCTGATCGATTCAGTTCACGTTACTCGCTACCTTGAATTGTGACGAAACTCAAATGAAACAGTGTTCTGGTGTGTGTCACAAACCGAACACCATAATAATGGAAGACATATTCATTTAACGCTATGCTCACGTCTACCGTTGTGCGTTTGGTGACACGATAAAACCAAGTCATTGCATCAGAATGGAATCTAAACATCATGTTTTTAAGTCTGACATATCCACTTCACAGTGAACTCAAAAAATTCAAGACACCCAACAAGTGTACAACTGCACAAACAGACTCGTATCAGCATGTGACATCAATCTTGCGACTCGTTCACTCTTCTTACTTTCTTTCGCCCGCCTGCCCGTTTGAAAAGATTTGATCTGCATGAGAGGCTTTGGGCTTAGGGCCTGTTTTCAGGGCTATTCACACTCTTGAACAAAGCACAGAAGTAATCAAGTAAGTAAGAATACAGAATCACTGCAGATAGGTTATGTAACCCATTTGCGGCAGTTCATTGAATTAAGCGCTGGAGCTGCTGAGAGCAAAGCGGTGAGAAATAAGAAAGGAGGAAATGGGGCAACATGAACACAATTCAGATTCACACAAGTAAACACAGACTAGGAATTACATAACAGCGGTTTTAGGCCACACGACCATGACATTGTCTAGCTTTAAGCCATTGTGAGCATCACAGTTTCATTACTGATGGGTTTTGTTTTTTAGAAATGGGTTCAGAATCAAACGTCTCGGATACGACACACCAATGGCTTCCTTCACAATGCAAGCATGTCCGTTTAAAGTAAACTTTGTATGAGCATCACAGTGTTATACACAAGCATAGGAACTAAACCTTCATGCTAATGTGTTAATAAAAAAGACATAGAGAGCTTCTTTGCATACATAGTATATTAACCATAATATCTCATGGGATTTTGTTCATCTTAGTGCCGTTTTGAAAATGTTACACTGCTATTTTACCTAAAGATCTCACTTAGTTTGTGTCTTTGAGATGATCCTAAGAAATACTATGTTACCTGTAATAGCATTGCACATCCCTATTATGTATTGTAATTGCACATATTTGGGCTCATAAATGGATTTGACTAGCTGTTCATTTTGTCCATAATGCTTTGTACTGAGGGTGAATTATGCATTTTTCTTTTTTCGTTTTAAGAACTAACATAGATACCAAAACACACAACAGTGAACTAAATCTCATTACCCTTTTATTAAAAAAAACATTTAAACCTATTAAATATTAGGTAATCTCATTATTATAATTTACTGTTTAGGTATGTACTAATTGCGTTAGAAGTACCATGAAATCTCACATAACCTTTTACATTATGTATAAGCTGCTGATAAAGATTCACTGCTGGCAGTACCTACAACAAGTGGTCACATTAAAATATATTTAGCACTTTGAACTGTCTCATATTTTATGATCTTGTGGGTCTTTGATTGCGAAAGCTAACATTTTAAAAGCTTTGATATGACATACAATCCATGGCAGTCTAATTCGTGTCTAATTTTGTTTCAACAAAGGTGATGAGCACTCGCATAACAATCACACACTTTCCGTGAGTGCTTCGTTACCATTAACTTCAACACAAAAGAAATAAATGTCAAAATTACCAAACATAAAGAACAGAATATTACCTTAAACACCAGTTAATCTGCATTGTCAAGAATCATTTCCTAATAGTGGACGCCAAAATCAGATCACTGATGATAAGTCACTCCTAATTAGCAACGAACATTGAAAAAATATTTTAAAACCTCCCATTTAACTTGTTATACTGGACGATGGTTTTACTGTAAAAACAACACAGTAGACTGTATACAGTGGTGAACAACTTTCTACAGAAGCTGCCTTATTCAAGACATGAACATTTTGGGCTCATGAAATGAGGTCACAAATTATGTAACCGAAGTTTTCAACAGCGAAGGGCAATGCTTGTCTAAGATGTTTATATCATTGCTATGGCCAGGATCCAAACTTAACTTTTTGTTACACTTGAAAATGTATCAGTCATGAATATTTGTAGCCTGACATGAAATTGTGTTT
Organism: Enteromius fasciolatus; assembly: GCA_032361145.1. Classification (NCBI taxonomy): domain Eukaryota; kingdom Metazoa; phylum Chordata; class Actinopteri; order Cypriniformes; family Cyprinidae; genus Enteromius; species Enteromius fasciolatus. The sequence continues at coordinate 13,745,585 of JAUMHR010000079.1, forward strand.
TACATCATTATTCATTCATTTATGTATTTATTAAGCTTTTTAAGAACAGCAGATCATAACAAATATACTACAAAGTTCTACATTATTTTTATTGTTTCAAAAGAGTTTATTGAGGCACAAATATATGACGATTTATGGTCCTTGCACACAATGTCTGAAATATTTCTGCACTTTTTTTCTTTTTTGCATTTGTCATCCTTTTCCAACAAAATTATTGTCATGGATGTAAAAAATCTAAAAAAATCCGAATTTTTTTATGACGGATGAAAGAAAAATGTAGGCTATTATGTACATGTACTTTGTTTTATGAAGCCATTTTACTTGCAGTTTCTGTTTAAGAGGGGAAAATAATACTGGTTTAGTTAGTGCCTTTCCCAAGCTCAAGATCGTCTTACAGAATTGCACTGAATTTAATTTTAAAAGTGTTAATTTTGGACCCTGGCAGAGCCTGAAAAAGCCTTGCACCAGAGGAGAAACAACAACAACATACACATTTGCGCTTTTTGTCTTATTATTGCTCTGTAGTAGTAGTTACCTGATCATGGAAGATACTACATGCTGGTGTCTGCTAAAAAGCTGATTGATATCTGTTTCATCATCACTTTGAATATTAACTACCATATTATATATTTTTGTGTAATAAAAAGTTGCCTCTGTGTATTGCGGTGAGTTTTTGTCCTTGGCAATGCAAAATACAGTTGAAATTACACACAATGAAAAGCAAAAGAAAAGATGTTAACACTGTTATCTGCATTCTAAACAGCAAATCCCATGACAAAACATTGACTAATTAGGACAACAGTGATATACAGTATTCACTGCTCCTGTAATAAATGGTCAGTGCCTGTGTTCAGAAATATGAAGGTTATTAAAATAAATCTATTCAAATGTTCTTTTTTTTTACTTAATGCAGCTACTGATGAAATAATCACAAGTTGACCTGATATTTTTTAATGAGCTTTTAAATAGGAGAAATATTAAATATTGAAATATTATCCTCCCTCACAGAGCAGTAAAATGGTACAATTATCTGTTTGTTGTTTGACCTCTGACATTGCATTTGCAGAAAATAGGGTGCAGCAAAATGAGTCCCCTGTAATGAAAATAATGAACAATTTTAGCAGTGATTCACAGTCTTAGCTCATGAAATCTAATATGACATGCTTGTTGTTGAGCCCAAAAGTGCGTATTTGATTTATGGTCCTCAGAATACATAGCTGCGTGCCTGAAGTCTGTAGTTTCACTAAAAACGGTGGTGACTTTGTGTCGACTTTGATTTGTGGGCCACTTTGAAGTTAAATAAAGCAGATAATAAGAATGTCAACTAAGTGATTTATGGTCTGATCCGAGAACATGCATCACAACAAAAAGAACAGTATGCAGATTTTCATTTATACAGCCTTAACTCTAAAGATGTGACCAGCAGTTTAGTAGAATATACACACAGTTGGGTTATAGAATTGGAACTTAATTAAGTGTCCTGAATTGTCAACATAGCTTTTGGCGTTTTAATAGCTTTAGCAATATATTTAGCAAATTTCTTACAAACTCTGTCTACCTATGTCTACACATTGCATTATAATTATAATTTCTAATTAAAATTCAGTTTTGGCCACCTATAAAGACATTGATTATGCTGGGAGAGATGTGGTCTCCTGCAAAATGAAAAAATGTTTATTATCATTATTATTATTATTTTAATGTAGGCTACTAGTTTAAGTAACAACATAAAATCAAACATAGTGTAGTGTGGCAAGACCTGATCTGTGAGGATGCGAATAACATTCCATACATTATTACTGGCCTACTTAGTTTAGAATTTGTTTTATTCCTTTTTTTTGCTCTTTATTGCTTTTTTATAAAAACATGACCTTCATCTTAAAAAATGTGTCCACCTCTCATTTCTTTAAAAAATTAAAAAATTCTATACATTTATCGTACATTTCATAATTTTTCCTACTGGCTTAAAGCACACCAGAAAAAAAATGAAAAAGCATAACAAATTTTTAAAGATGGTATCAAGTAAGCATTAAAACAAAATGTCCACTCCAGCATCTACAGCTCTCAAAAGTCATGAAAAAAATGCATACACTAACCAAATACATGCATACTTACAATACATGCATACACAGTTATTTTGGGAAGTATATGATTTTTTATCATTTTCATTATGCATCTCTTCTCCTCGTATATTTGATTTTCATGCCCTCTTCCAACACAAATTATATAGCTCTCGGGGATGCCATCGATATTAGACACATAGTACATAACAGTTTGATTGACTAACATTTATGAAATCTGCTGGGTTTGGAATGTTGCATCTTAACACATTATCTTGACGTGCCTAATACCTGTCACATAAAAACATAAGACCATAACTGTACATGAAGCGTTTTATAATTTCTAATGGACTTTTCTGTAGCGAACTTTTGGTCTTGTATCTCAACCTCTAAAGTAAACTCTAGTCAACCAAACCTTCCCGATTGAGAGGCCCCTTTGCCTTTGGAATGACTCTACAATGAACCCAGCTGTTTGACTGGATCAGTATGGCTCTGGCTACCACATGCGTTTTGCACAGTCCGGTGATCATGAAATGTGTACAGTATACACAGCAGGACAAAAGCTAGCAGTATTTTTATTATTTTTTTTTTTAAACATTTTTGGGTTCAAATTCCACTTTTTTTTTTTGGTAGACAGTCTGTGTTGAGGCTTACATTGCAATGACTGACCTAGAATCCATTCGAATCTGAACCAATGGAAACATGGCAAGCACGAGAACAGTTTGCTGTTGCATGAGATAAGGATATAATTACTTTGATTACACCTTTACACTGTTGATTAGGACAATCAGAGTTTGATGAAATATTTATACTAAATATTTTTAATTTGCAATTATTAGAAGATTAGCCAAAAGGCTTCCGGGATGCAGGCTTGGGGGGAATAAGACTGGCACAAAGTGAAGCTGATTTTTGCCTCCATCTACAGTTCATTCCAGAAACGTTCACATTTCAGGACATTTCACCCAACAATGATTCTGTCCATTCTGTTATTATTTACTCACCCTCCTTTCATTTTGGACCCCATTGGATGGACAAAAACAGGTCTGGAAAGACACGAGAATGAATAAATAATGACAGAATTACTCTGTCTTTCATGTTTACATTTTCCACGTTATCTTTTGTGTTGCATCTTAAGAGCTACCGACAGGTTTGACTGGTGCTGTACGTATTTGTGACACATAAAATAACCCACAGATCAAAACTGTCCGAATCGACTACTTTGCTAATACACAACATTACCTTATGCAATGCCTAATATTTCTGTGGACAAGAGAACCGAGACTTCTAACATAACAGACATACTCATTTCCACCAGAATGTACCTTGATGCCTTTATATTGATTTGTGCGACATATTTCTTAAACGTGAACACAGTGTATAGCATCTGCACTGCTCATCTCCGCAAAAACACACAAATACAGACAAAACACATGCTACACTCAAAAACAACATCTACTCTTGTGATTTGACACGTACTGTATATTTTTAGATGACAGCCATTAGTGAATCTGCCAAATGTGCAAAATAACAAAACAACAGAAAGGAAACCTTTCTCGTCTTTGCCGTTGCTCAGTTTAACTACACGAACAGGTGCATGACCAGATTTGTGGTTTTGTAACTAACAAACACACAAGCAAGTAAACGAACAGATCATATCAATGCAGTGTTAAGACATGCTACAAATCTATTTTCTCATGAATGAGCCACTTTGGTGTATTGGAATAATCTTTTTTTAAATGGCATATGCAGTTTAATATTATATGCATAACATTTCAGTGATTCATGTTGGTGGTCTCCACACAAAGCACCTTCAGACAGTGTTTATTTACCTGGAAGAGTAAGACAAATTACAGTCTGAATGTCAGCTAAATGTCAGATTTGACAAATGTACTTTTCTTAATAATTCTTAACAACAATTCTTAATAATTAATTCTATTGACCATTAATGGGGGGGGGGGGGGGGTACCAGAGTAACTGCAAACACACGATTAAATTTGCTACAGGACATTTGTGATGAATGCATGCCAAGTGTTTTTGTAGGAGACTGCTGCATAATTTGATGAATGCTGAAAACTGCTACTTCTGTTCGCTACTATTTTTCTCATAGTTATTTTTGTCTTGAATAATTATGTAAGCACAAGGCTGGAGGAACGTGAGGTGAATAACAGTTAGAGAAACATAGAGTGATCAAAAAGAATCGTGTTGGTGCTAAATAAGAGCAAACGTACTTGTTGTAATATCTGCTCTTACAAAACAAATACATGAATACCCTTGGGGATACCCCTAGAGATCTAATATAAGCAGGAACCCACCTGCTTAGATTCATGCTTGTGACATTTTTGGAGGCCTTCTTTTTAGGCCTTTTGTATACAGACAACCTTCCTTCGCAAACCTTTCATTAACGGCTAACGTAAGCTAGCAGCTGCAGATGTTATACACTGTTCTAGACGAAGGGTACACAAGAAATGAGTGAGAAGGGGTTTTTAACTCTGGACAGCACTGTTGTTGATTGCTGGGGTTGCGAGGGTCACCCCAGGGGCGAGAGTGCCAGACTCGGCCACATCTGGATCTGTGAAGTGCTGCCTGACGTCGCCCCCTAGTGAACGGGAGCTGATTTCTTACCACTTATGTTAACACACATCTTTCAATCAAACATTGGTCACGTGGTCCGGGTTTTCCCTGACTTCGATGCACTCGATTTCCTCTCTCTCCCTTTCCCGCTCCCTCTCTCTTTCCCGCTCTTTCCGTTTGGCACGTTTCTTTTTCTTGTGCCGCTTCTTAGAAGGTGGGAAGAATGTCAAAAACACCGGTAGGATGACGAAGCAGTGCAGCACTGTGCAGCCGGCTGTGAGAAGGGAGCACTTGAACAGTGTGTAGGTCAGGTTAGAAGGCACAAAGAGAAGAGGCATTATCCCAATTACAAAACACGAGGTGTTCTGCAAAATGGCGGCGCCATGCTCCTCTAAAGAGATCTTGATGCACTGAGTCCGTGTGTGCTCAGTGGCCAGTACGAATGTGTAGAGGTGGGGGGCACAGTGATCCATGGCAAAGTTGAGTGTATAAATAAGGCACAGGATTGAGATGCTGTCCATGTCTACATTCCAGAGAGTCATGAGACCCAAGACGCCCAATTCCACGGAGGTGACAGTCAAGATCAACCAGAAGTTCCCCAGTGGGTTAATGACCAAGAAGAAGGTGAGGATGAGAATGGTGAGCACACTGAAACCCGACGTCAGGATGGGGGAGATGATGGAGGAACTGTAGCGGTCCATGAACACAAACGTCGGGTTGAAAACAATGAACTTGATGCTGTTTATGAGGGAGAGAGGTCGAAGTCTCTCCAGCAGCTCTACAACCTCCTCCCTGGTCTTCTCAGTTGTCCGGGCCACCAAGTACATCTTGGAAGCGATGATATCGTACTCGTCTCCGTTTTTGGAGAAAATTATGTCGTCCACAAAGTGTTGATATTCTGGGCTCCTTAGAAAAGAAGTTTTGAGGATGCTGATGAAATCACTTTTGGTTGACGCGCTGACGTTCACAACCCTCAGATAGTGAAAGTAATTATCGATCCACGAAATCTTATTAAAGCCCTGGCCCAGTGTCTTGAGGTGCTCCTGTACTGTGGAGTTCCAATACTCAATAGGTTCGTAGATGTAAAAGCCAATCACCGGACTGTAGTTGCTGAAGTATTTCTGTTGGGTGAGGGCGAACGACACGCTGGGCGAATTACTAGCTAGCAGATTAATTATGTTGGAGCCGTCGCTGATTTGTAAACATCCCATGAACGAAAAGGAGGCGTAAATCAGGTAGAGGATAACCACAAATGGCTTGACGTAGGTGTTGGTAATCCATTCTGTGTAATGCTCCCTCAGGAAGTGCTGAATGAAGTGGTTCTGGTACGGTACGCTGTCGTGGTGCGTTGACAAATCATGGCCGTCACTCATCATGGTCTTAAACCAAGTGGGCTGGCGGTCCAGATACTCCACTGAGGGGATCTTGCAGCAGAAGACGCTGTGATAACGGTTTTGCTCCAGCTGCCCAGCAAACACCAGGCAGGAGCCGTAGAATGAGAATACGTAGAAGTAGTTCACCAAGATTGCTACACACATGCTCTGGCAGAATACCTTCACAGATTCGATGTTTGTGAAAGGGCTGGCACCCATGCCGAAGGTGATAATATAGAGCGAGCTTGTCATGGTGTAGCACACCATCACGTCGGCGAACGCATCTGCCACTCTCTCCTTGAAGGGCAAACTTTCTCTGGTTCTTCTCCAGCCTGCCAGAAGCTCAAACACACCCTTTGTTCCGTGACCTGAAAACACACACACACACAAAAAGAAGCAATTTATAGTTAGATTTATAGGAAAACTACAGAGAAAATAGATTACACAGCATGTGCAATGTCAGCATGATTACAATCTACAAAAATATCAAACGTGAGTGGTGAAAGACTGATATATCAGCCAAGGTAATTGGCCATTTTCAAATTATCGACATTTGGTGACAATTGTGCCCTCTTGGCTGACTGTAGTGATAGTTGTGTCAGTTCCAAAATCCAACAAGAGCCAAGTTTTAGTAGGCGATATACTTTATTTGCAGTGAATTTTAATTAAAGCGTGTTAATTAAATTGATTAGAAATACATTCCAAACAACTTGCTTTAATATATACAATTTTACTTCCCCATAATCAAGTTTGATTTTGAATATTAATCTATATAAATTAAATAAATGAAAACGAGATTTATTTTCAGTAATTGCATGAATACTTTGCCTTGATTAAATTGTACAGTATAAGTCAAGAAGTCTAATCCTATTACTGAAAATGATACCATTACTTGTTTTCCCTCTTAAAAATAAATAAATGAAATAATACATAACTACATTGCATTCATTAAATTATCAGCCCAAAGAAATTGTTTCCATACAGCATATATTTTATAATTATAATTTCTGGTTTCAAAGTCCCCACAGACTTGTGGAACCCACTACGTATCCGCATTTTTTCAGTCATTGGCTAAATATTGGCATGGTCATTGGTCATAATGGTCAACCAGTAAATGTGAGTTATGGAATAATAAGCCTTTCATGATAGCTGTAAGATGAGCAGCAATTCAATTACTCTTCCTATGAGATCCACCTATGAGATCGCTCAAGCTCATACATCACATCTAGTGTGTGTGCACACTGTCGCCTTTGAACATTTTAATACATTTGACTTTCATCCATCCATTAAATATTTCACTCGGCATCAAGGACATTGCGACTCATCTCTACGCACTCTTTCGCCATCAAGAATGTGTCACAAAAACTACTCTCTTACCTCTTTCTACAAAATCATAAATTTTCATTGACCTGACAGACACGGAGAAAAACCTAATTAACCATAAAGGATTACGCCAATGTAATGAGTCAGATGGACTGGCTTTTCCTGCTTTTAGCTTTATTAAGAGGAAGAACAAGTCCATTAGCTTGTGTGAATTCATCTGCAAGATGAGGAGGGCGTATGGTGGGCTGCCGGTCACCCGGTGGCCGAAGATTCAGGTTGCTAATGCAAAGACTGCATGTTCAATTACACTCATAGAAGGGGCATCGCAATCTTTCTTTCATCATCAAGCACACTTAAGATAGGCACTTAGCCCCAGGTTGCTCTGCAAGGCCTGTCCTAGCAATTATAGGAAGTTGCTGAATAAAAAGCAGATGCTAAACGGTAATTAAAACTACTAAACATAAAGTTTGGTAGAATTTAAACATTCAAACATCTGAGAGTGAACATGGGTCACCACTTGCCACATTATATATCAACAAAATCATTGCATAAGGATTTAATTTGTTGACCCTGCCATCTCACGAACAACACTATTACTGCTTGAGCAATTCTTTTGCATTCCCCCATTAAGAAGATTAATTAGATTCATGAAGTGAGTGCCATTTATTATTTGTAAAATGTGCAAAGAATTGTAAGATGCTAATGGATGATAAGCAAAGTTTCACTTCATCTTTGCTAAATGGAAATTGTAATCTCTTGGCTGATGGTTAATTCATTTAGTTCCGTGATTTCTAATCTGGAAAGTTTTATTTGTGTTTTGTTAATAAACTACACACACACACACACATATATATATATATATATATATATAACTGTAGATATTTTGCCCAGAAACTATTAGTAAATTGCAATGAAATGGCAAGTAATTAAGTAATTTTGATATAAAAAATATTATATATATCTTGTAAACCTTTGTTTTATTTACAACAACAATAAAATCTCACGTTGTATTTGTGTATGTTTTGTATAATATGCACAAAAATAAAAGTACAATCTCTGTACATTTTGTAAAAACAAAACAATAAATGTCACTGAACATCTCAAAGCACAGAATTCAGTATCAGTTAAGTTCAGTAACAACAATGATATAGTTTGCATCACAATTCAGAGTAAATTCAAACACCACCATTTTCTGCAAAATTAACGTTTCACTACACTTTTTTAACTTTTCATACCATAATGAAACAAGGACATTTTTCCACTGGCCTGCTATAAAAGTCCTTTGATGGTCTTAACATTTGTAAAAACAACAAAAAAAATCAAATGTGTTTCATTCTTGGGATACATAAATGTTGATATGAGTTAAAATCAACACATCACTGGTTTGGTGCTAATGCAGTGATAATCAGCCTTACTAATGAGCCAGTCTAAAAAGGTTGGGAAAAATATACATTTTTAAACAACAAAAACAGAGGTAGTGTAGGCGCATTTAGCATTTAAATTTGGTTTTAGACATCATCTCTTCTCAGATACTAACAAATCACTAAAACGTGATGCAAGAGGGATTTCCCTGTAGGACGAATGAGAGGTACTGGACTGGTACTTCTAAATGTATTACCACACTCTTATTCAGAATGACATAGTGATTTCTTCAGTGTGGGCTGAGAATGAATCACTGCAACATAAATGGAGTGCCATCAGACTGCTGGTCAAGGGCAGAAAGAAAATGTGCTCAGTTCTAAAGGTCTCTAATGAAACAGGACAAAGAGACAAAACATGACTAAACTACTGCATATCTGCCTAGATCAAGCCGTTTTTTGTCTCATGCTTCCCAAAAATCCCACGAGGGACGCTCAAGCTGTCAGAAAAACAATTTCTTATTACGCATTTAGAATTAGCGCAGTTCAAATGGGCATTATTACTTGTGTCTTTTTATCCTTGAAAAGTCCTAAAGTTGTTAAGCTGTTAATTACACAGAAAAAAGATGAATAGTTTTTAATTACTATAATCTTGTAGTAACCTTAATGTTTTCTAATTTCTGTTTTATAGGTTTAATCTTGCCAAGTAGCTCCTCAGACTTGCTTAAGTGCCCCCTGTGGTAGCTGGGTATCACTGGGATAGCGCTTTAACAAAAATATTCTTTATTATATTCTCTCCATTATAAATGCTTTCATTTATTAATATCCACTATTATGTTATTCTTTTATTTGCGTGTCCTTTGTAAAACGATTCAATTCCATCTTAATTCTGTGACAGTATGCATAAGCGTTCTCCTAAAATAGCATCTACTGTATGGGAGTGATTTTGTTTCAGACTAGCTCTGTCAAAAGGGGGCCATTCATTCAAGGCTGTAAATTAAATCGGGGCCAGTGGAGGAGTGCGTAGCAAAGTGACATCTTGAAACAAGATTGACACGTTTTGCCGCAGCAGCAGCGCCAAATGTTAAAGGTTTGCAGCAGAAAATAGAGTGTATTCAAACTGAAAGCACAAAGCCAGGAGCTGGCACGAGAATGCCATGTATACATTACTGAGATTTTTAAAGCTTTTAAAATAAAGCAATTTCAACAACATCTAGGATGATTTCAGTGGACCAGCACAACAGGGCCAATGGGAATCTAAGTATCCCTGAACGTGGAGTAGTGAGTGACCCGTTGTTGTTTAAGTACCTTTACTTCTTTATCATACTTCAACATTATCATGTGCCACTAATATTAACATTAACATTGAGAAATACCACTAAATTATTTACTAAGTCAATTTATTTTTAATTTTAAACAACTCTTATATGCAAAAAAAAGTTTAGCACAGATTATTTTATATTCAGTAAACACACCGATAGAAAAGAGAAATATAGCATATAGATGGAGAAGCATTACATGTATAGCATACAGACAATGTTGGAGAAGCTTTGAAAGTCTACCTTGCCTAAGTTACAAGTTAAATATAATTTAAACTCGTAATAAAATTGAATAAAAAATAATAAATTGAGTAACACTTTAAAATAATGTCTCATTTGTTAGCATTAGTTACATGAACTAACTATAAACGATATATTTGTTCAGAATTTATAAGCCTTTGTTAATGTTAATACAGTACAACTGTTCATTGTTCATTTTATTTGACAGGGATTTAATAGTAACAGACAATTGTTTAAAATGTATTTGTAAATGTGAAAGTTATCAAGTATTGCTGTACAAGAATCTTAAGTTATGTTAACAAATGTAGTTAAATAATGTTAATGAATGAAACCTTGTTGTACAGTCTAAACATAATTTATATAATAATAAACCTAAATTGGAACAGGTACATTTATAGTAAATACAACAAGATGCCATAATTTACAAGTCTAAACCAAAAAAACATACATAACAAAAATCACATTGTCTTGTAAAACATGTACTGTATGCCTATTCTTAACAGATTCAGATCTCAGGGTATAAACCAGGATTGTGGTAAAAGCATCCTACACAACCCAACACTCAGAACTGACCTGCAAAAAGAAATTGCACTGCATAAACTGTTTTTTTGTGGGTGTGTTTGTGCGTTACCAAATTTGCATAATTCCTTTAGTGAATCGGGAGCGGAAACAATACAGACCGCATGCACAAATAAACAGTGTGTGCAGTTCAATCATAGTGAATTCCCTCCCCCAGAGTGTTCCTTCCATGCTAGTAAGAACACCTAGGGAACTGAACTGCAGTCTTCCCTCAGGTCTCACAAGGGATACGGTAGGGCTGTACCTCATGTCTCTGGGTGCTGCTGGACAGGTACAACATTCCACATAGCGAAGGAGGGCAGTTTGTCACAGGCCTCCCGTGGACAGCTCCAGCCGGTGCCGGCTGGAGGAAAGCTACTCTGAGGCCGTGGCTTCAATATAAAGAGCTGCATCACCTCTCTCGCTGCAGTGCAGTGAGTCATTAAACAAAATTACTGCTTTAAAACTTCAGCACCAGAGCAGCTGCAAACACATCCATCACCGGCAGGAAAACACCCTACGGATGGACCCTTCGTACACCTCTCATAAAGCATGTCCAGTTGTGACAGAAGATGGGAAAAATATTTCATGGATTTCCATAGCGTGTCAGTCTCTCTGTGCAGCACTGACAAGACACGTACAATAGCCTATATATCCTCTGAAGAGATATTCTTGAAGTAGTGTGGAATATTGTAGTTATTTCAGTATTTACATTTATTTCCAAGTGGTATCACCTCATTGTTTGGACATGCAAGATGGTGTTACTGTATTATCATCTTTCTGGCTTCAACAAAATGACTTGATTTAAAGCAATAATTCACTCGATTTGAAGTAATTCTAATAAGAGTTAGAAAAGCTGATAAAAACATAAATAAATATCTTCTGAAGCTGAAAAGCTGAGGGTTTCTTAGAAACAAATCAGACATTTGGACTCTCATTCCAAAGACACACATTCACCGCAGAAGATCCACTGGTGAGCAAGTGATGTAACGCTAAATCTCTCCAAGACTGTTCTGATGAAAAAACAAACTCATCTAAATCTTGGATGGCCTTAGGGGGTGAGTATATTTATTCCTCAGTTATTCCTTTAATGTGCTTTTATTTAATCATATCATATCTTACACAATTTAATTCCTCAAATAAATATATCTTGCCTTTGCAGTGCAAAAAAAATAATTTTATTTTTTATTCGTTCATTTTATTGCATGACATTATCAGTATAAAAGCAGTGCTGTTCATTCAGAAATAAAAATAAAACATGCTGGGAACGCTGCTTTACAAAAATGCCCAAAATTAGCATCTCTTTTGACAGTGAACATGTCCTTATCTTAACACGGCACACATCACGGCTCACCGTTAATCCCGCTGCTAAGGATTAGGTGTGCGGCGTGCACAAAACTCAACACAACACAGCGCTGTCTAAATAGAAAGCTGGGTACTTTGCAGAGCCAGTTAAACGACAGCAGTCAGAAGATGGAGAGGATGGTGTGACACTTCTGTCGTAATGAGAATCATTGTATAGAAAGGCTGCTTCTTTTGACACCCCACACATCTGCTGCATCTGCAACTGCTAATGAAAAAGCTTGTGCAAATGCGCCGCATGTAAATCAGCAGAGGGCTTGAGTTACGTGCACATAATTTCATTGAAGTGGACCTCATCAATCCTGCTGTTGACTCTGCGAACCATAATTTAGCAGTGTTTGGAAATGAGCAAGTTTACATTAACATAAACTTTCAATAGAAACATAATACAATACTGTAAAGTTTGAGGTTGGAAGGAGTTATTAATGTTTTTAAAAGCAAGCATTTGTTATATTAAAATACAGCATAGCAGTAGTTTTATGAAATATGATTAATATATATATATTATTACTTATATATTATTAATATTATTTTCATCAAATATTAAATCAGGCATATAAATAAGAAAGAAGAAACTGCCCTAAGATCTTTTATGCTAAACATAAAGAACCAATCTAAAAATAGCCAAGAGAAAGTACAAAGTTTTCACAAGACTCTCCAATAACAGAAGTTTTTTGTAATAAAAAAAAGTTTATATCCATCTCGAATGAACAGTTAAAACTTCAGATCTTCCCTATGGCCTACTTTTCTGGTGAGACGATGAATGAGCTGAACTATACACCCTGCATTTATTGTGCCATGGGCCAGCTAGTGAAATATCTTGACCTCCAACCCACCATTTAATTGTAAAGTTTCGAACAGAGTAATGAGCCTACTTTGATATAAAAAAAACAATGCACTACAACATACAGTAGAAGCTAGTACAGTTTTAAACAATACATCAGCCTTAAATAGAAAGTGGTTGAATAGCTCATGATTGCCCTTTGCCATCACTCACTTTCTATTCGCTGTGGTTTCAGGAGAATATACCTTACAATCTATGACAGCATTTTGTGTCATTGTAAAACATGCCACTGTCAGCATATGTCAGTGTGTTCAAGGCCTTCACCGGAAGATCTATTTCTCCTAACAATTGTACTCCCACACAAAAAACAGCACTTTTCTTTTTAGTTGTATGGAAGCATAAAGATGAGAGTAAAATATTGTCAAGTTCAAACAGCTTCAATCCAAAACACTCTTGTATTTTTAATGGCAATTATTCCACTTGAAGCAACCCATTCCCGCAATCTTGCATAATTTTCAATCAGAAAAAAACCCTGTGAAACATAAATCATACAACTGAAGGATAAAAGGACTGGAATATTAATGACAAATGGAGGGAGGATGAAGAATAGCTGGACGTCTGTTACTATTTCTATTTCACGCATCAATTCAGTAGTCGCACATCATGCCTGACCAAGCTATGCAAATGAATTTTTTTCCCTTTGCTTGCGATGTCCAACAAACCTTTCTCATTCCGATTCTTCCTCCTGACAATGGCAAATTATCCAGCCACAGGCTTAATGGCATGTAATATGTGACGCTTGAAGACATTTGTGATAAGTAGTTCATTGGTAAGACCTCTAATCTCTTCCCCAGGACTTGCTCTTGCCTTCTAGCACAGAGGCAAATCAATGGCATTCAACATGGCCAGTTTTCAATCTACTAACACCCCATCATCTATATTTTCCTGCGGGAGACAGCAAAGGTCTGCTGTCTGTAAATGCTGGCGCTTGCACATGTTTGTTTCTAGAATGGTGATTGAGACGGGATTGGGTTTTCCAGGCACTGTGAATGTGTGTTAGCCATGACCAGGCACAATCATGCTTGTGTGGAGAGAATTGCAAGGAGACGGTCCAGATCCCAGGGCACATGCTGTTCCACAGTCTGTGGCCCTAAATGAGCTCGATCAATAGAACTGACATGCTGGGGAGTGACTACGCCACTGCACACACACACACACACACTTACATTATGGCTCACGACAGACATACGGACGTTTAAAACCAGACTTTAACTTAAAGGTGTCATGAACTGCCTCTGTTTTATTTTGTACTGTTCTCTGAAGTCCACAAATGTCATTAGTTCACATACATCTAGCCAGCTTTCTCTTACTTTGTCTTAATCTGCTCTTTTATTAGTTCTTTTATTTGTGTTCATCAGTGTTATATATTTATCTTTCTTTTCTTTTTTTTTCTCATAACGATTTAATTTCTTATGCTTTTCATTTTTCTGTCATAATAGTCAAATGTTAGAAATAGATGTGCTAATATGACTGTAGGAAACAAAATAAGTCCTACAGTTTTCCTTGGGTGCAGCAATGTTTTCTTTGTAATTTTTAAAACTTTAGCATGGTACATTTTGTAGGTAAGCTCCGAAATTCAATTTAAGCCAATATATAGTTTTTACAGAACAGCAGTTCATTTTTAAATGACATGACAACAGGAAAAATACATTTCAGAATTGGTAAAGTCAGTCTTTATCCTGGCCTGGGCCATGTTTCCGAAAAGCATCCGAAAAATTATTTTGTGTTTGATGTACTTTGAAACAGATTTTTTTCACCAAAAAATAAAATAAAATAAATAATAATAATAATAATTATATATATATTAATGCTAAAAATTACAAGGCAATTAAACGGCAAGTAATAAATTGAATTAAATGTGAAATTTTGATGTACAAAGACAGGAATGGCATTAACATTTGCACCTATGGTTTGCACAATCTACTTATCTTAACATAATTTGTCTGTTATTTTAATCTAGATTGTTGGATAAACTCAGATTTTCTTTTATATATATACACTATATTACCAAAAGTATTCGCTCACCTGCCTTTACTCATTCTATGAACTGAAGTGCCATC
>JAUMHR010000079.1:13760752-13775647 GCA_032361145.1 Enteromius fasciolatus
CTACTTATCTTAACATAATTTGTCTGTTATTTTAATCTAGATTGTTGGATAAACTCAGATTTTCTTTTATATATATATATATATAAAACAGTGTTGTTTTGGCATTGTGCCACTGTGCCATTGTGCTCTGTTTCCGGCTTCACCTTTCTTTTCTTTTATGAATTTTCAACATGTCAACATGACTTGCTCACCATGTGAACTTCTTGCATCTGTTCAGCTTTGGAATATTCAGCAGAGCAGACTCCGACTATTTTTGGAGAGGGTGAAATACTAAAACTGCTTGCATGACACAGAGCACAATTACTGGATTTTTCCCCCATATAAAACCAAATTTAATTAATTATTACTTACTTCAACAAACCCTGGCATGGTATTTCAAAGGCTAACTTCACCACAAAAAAAAAAAATTGTAATTAATCACTTACCCCATGTTGTTCCAAACCTGTAAAGGCTTTGTTCATCTTCGGAATACAATTTACGATATTTAGGATGAAAATCGAGAGGCTTGTGACTGTCCCATTGACCACCAGGTAAATAACACTGTCAAGGTCCAGAAAAGTATAAAAAACATTGTCAGAATAGTAATTCTGCCATCAGTGGTTCAACCGCAACATTATGAAGCTGCGAGGAAGCTACTTTTTGACTTAATTCAAAATGGTGCTGTGGTGCCAAATTGTTAAACAACGTCATTATTTTTGTTTATTTCCATACAAAAAGTATTCTCGTCGCTTTATAAAGTTCAGATTGAACCACTGATGGCAGATGGACCAACAGTGGACTATTAATGGATTATTCATGTTTCTGGACCTTGACAGTGTAATTGTTTGGCAGTCAATGGGACAGTCACAAGCCTCCCAGGTGTCATCCAAAATATCTTAAAATGTGTTCTGAAGATGAACAAAGGTTTTACAGGTTTGGAAGTCATTAATTTTCCTTTTGGGTTCCTTTAAAAAAAGACTTTGAGGTGCATGAAAAACAACTGAGTGAATAATGACAGAAATCTCAATTTTGATTCACATCACATTCAATTATAAATTAATAAATCTCACATTATGAGAATTATGTTTACAATTTTTTATTTCTCATTAACAAGGCTCATCATACGTCAACAGCAAACAGCTTTACTGTATGTGCACTCATATAAGGAGGGGAGTGAGTAGTCTGACATTGATTTCCTATCCTGTCATTTGTCCCAGCAGAACAAAGCATTTGCCGCTCCACCACTAAGACGTGCGGCAGGAAGCCGAAGTCTATAAATAGGCCCCTTGCTGTATGCGTCTGAACAAAAATAACCTCCAAACTTAAATTGAAGGTATAGCACGCACTCCATCCATTGTCTCAGAAAACAGTGTCACACATTGTTTTCTGCAGAACATCTATCTTCTACCTAGTCCTTTTAAAGGGACAGTTTGCCCTGATATGAATATTCTATTATTATTTACTTACCCACATTTCATTTCAACCCATTTTTGTACTTTTTGTACCCTTAAAGACAACATTTATTATGTAGCTTGACCACATCGATTAAAAAAGGACAAAAAAAAAACATGTTAAAAATGTTAAAAGTAGTCCAAGCCTATACACAATTTACAGTATTTAAGAAAACCACAATTTTTAAATCCGTCTATTCTATCTAAACACCTTTCAGAATCATCCACACACTTAAATCCAATGTCACTTCGCCAACTTGACGAAACCACCCCATGTCCCCGGGGTCCCCACAGCACATTGTGATGTGCCGTGTAGAGTGCCACCATTCATCTTCGCCGGCGGGACAAAATCTATTTCTCCAGATTGTCCTTCCTGAGAAGCTCAAATGCAAAGCACAGTAAATCACAGGTCCTCTGGTATTGTGCAAAGAGCTCAAAATCCAGTGGTCAGGGAGCAATTAATCTTTCACGCTGGGCTAGCCTTGCAATAAGACTTGTGCATCTGAGGGGTTAGATCATTAGGGACGCCGTAAATGGCTGGCTGAAGCTTAAGAGGTGAGTATACAGTACAGCACCAAGCATTATTACCTTTGATCCACAAGCTCCATAAGGACATTCATGATCATAAAATCCCAGAGTACAGTCAATCTCTTTACTGACAATGTTGCTGTCTTCTTAAATTGGGAAGCCGCATATAACTGCTGGTTGATTATTCTGTGCTGCTACAATAACCAAACCCATTGTAGCCACTGGCTGAGAGTAAGAATGCTGTAAACGGTTATTCTCCGCAGGTTGTGATTGTGCTTTTGCACCCTGTATATCCTTGTTTTGAGTGAATCATGATTCTACCTCCACAGGAGCAAACAAATCGACACGCTTTAAATCTGAAGCTAATTAGTTCCACTCAGTTCAGGGTTGTGACAGTCGTCACCTAAGGGCATCTAATGCAAGCTAGACAGGTGTGAAATCTAAGGGTGTTTTTAACACCTGCGAGATGTGTTGAGCTCAGAGTTCGTTAAATTTCCAAGTTTGTTTTAGCTTGCTAGATTGTGTTCCCAGGGGTTCACAAAAATAACACGTCAGAAAGAACACAGGCACTGTCGGAAATTAATGACTGTTCCTTATTCTCCCAAAATGCACAAACGATAGAAACAAAGTGAGCTAATTATCATTAAAATGGGTAAATATTCACTAGAATAAAATATTCACATTGCCTTTATTGGTGCAATGGCACGTTTGCTATCTAATATGATTTTTGTATTTAGTACATTAATAATTATACATTTACGTTTCAGTCTAGCACTATTATGGAGGAGACAAATTATGGCATTTGTCATCAAGTGGGTCCAACAAAGCAAATGCTCTTCGTCTGTTCACTTATTCTTTTCTGTGACTCGTGGTTATATTACTCAAAAGGTTGAGACAAGTAACATCTTGTTATTCGATGAATCTTTCACTAAACCGATTAGTTCAAAACACTGGTTTATTAGAGAAAGAGATGACTGAATGAGTCAACGAATCATTTACTCAGCTGATTAGTTCAAAGCACTGGTTTATTAGAGAAAGAGATGACTGAATGAGTCAGTGAATCATTTACTCAGCTGATTTGTTTAAAACACTGATTTATCCAGGTACTAAACACCACTACACAGTGTTGCATGGAGATGACTGAATTTGTCTATTTCCGTTAACAGAGTAAATATAGAGGCAACACAAGGGTTAAAATGTAAGTTATGCAAAATGTAATACTTGTTTATTGAGCTGCTTACTGTATAAAAGCACTTTCACACCTGCAATCATACTGTATATTTGAATATCACCATATACTGTAAAAACACACACCATAGTAGTCAGGTGCCAACTGTGTTTATCCTTTTAGTGTTTAGAGTGAGACATTTATTGTAGTCTGGTTTTACCTTGCATAGCTTCGTTCATGGTTTTCCCAAGTGAGCGCATTTAAACTGTACTTTCTGACACCTACCTGATTTGGCTAGGTTTTATCAAGTGACATGAATTGTAAACAATACAGAATTTGATTGGATGCACACCCTGTGATTTCAAAAACAAACAATATTAAGAAAGTGTCGCAATTTGATTATATATTAAATATTCTTTTTTAAATTGTTTGCTTTTTTTGCTGTTGATGATCCTATCAGAGCAGACCTGCAACCCACCAGATGGGAACTACTGTGCTAGATCAGTGTTCTGCCACACCATCATTTGGTTCTTTGTAAAAAGGTCAACAATTTTCATTTATTATACCATCAATCATATCCACAGATCATGTTAAAACTACATCAATTTATATTCATCTTAACATGACATTCTTTACCAGAATTGTGCAATTTTCAGGCAAATAATTGTCACTGTACCACAGAAATGTTGGCCTCTAATTATCTTTCATTTTATTCATAATATCACAGATTCTCACTACATGATGAAGCCCACTGTTGCACAAGCATTGACCCCGATGACTGCCATGGAAAATAATTACACCCTCCCTCCCGGCAATTATAATAATCCCACATACAATCACCACAGTCTCCGTTAACAAAGCCGTACTTACCCATGGCAAAAAAGGGGATCCCAAGCAGTGTAGAGTTAAATTTCCCATCAGAGATGAAAAAAATCCCAGCTGCCGTCACATTGGCGATGCAGATGGTAAGGACGCCCAACAGGCCCAGGAAGGGTTTCCCACGCAAGCAATCCCGCATAGAGCTGGAGATGGTGGCTGCCAGGAGCACCAGCACCAAGCTGACCAGTACCTCGCTCTTGGCCAGCACGCCTGTCTTGTGGAAATCCCGCCATAAGCTGAAGGACGTGAGTGACTGGATGTGTAGTTCCTGGCTGTCTGTAGCCAGCTGGTGAACCAGCTTACAGAATTCACTCTCCCACTTCTCAGAAATGATGTCCTGCACCACTGGCCCAAGGTTGCGGAGGTAGTAGGTGATTTGGATGGCGCGAGCAAACTTGACCTGTTGATCCCGGCTGTTTGCAGGCAAGGCCACACCACCCAGCTGATGGCCAATAAAGGACACTCGACCATTCTAAAGACAAAACAAACCAGTTACTTCATTTATTTCCTTCATTAAAGGAATGTTATTATTGAAATTGAATTTGAATGCAATCTAACAAGTGTACTTTGCAATCAGTTAAAATCAACTGCAGTCCAAAATGTTTTTTAAATAATTGGTTTGTTTGGAACATCAGAGGAATACTGATTAACAAATGAATTGAGATCTTTACTATGGGCTGCTGGAAGAAATAGCAGCCATGTGCCGATAATAAAAATAGCTTAAAACTCCAACTTATTCTATATAATGTATCTTACAATACAATATATCTTATATATCTGGATAAAATTATTAGTCATTTACAGCATCAGTGTTTTTATGTACATGTAAACACAGACAAAAACAAACAAGAAAGCAATATGCATGAAAGGATGTTACAGAGCCCGGCACATGACATGCAGGGAAAATATTATATAAGAATTCATATCCAAGCTTTATTAATTTAATCTCTCAGTTTATTAAATTGACACATTCTACCAATTTATTTAGCTTGTTTTGATTTTATTCAAATGAGGGAACGAATTAGAACAACATGGCCACGATTTACTAAAGCGATGGAATTAATCCATAATTCTTGGCCACGGTAAATATATTTTTCCTGGATGCCATGTGCATGGCTCTGTTGTTAAGGAACAAACATTAAAGTAAAAGCGAGGCCTTAAAGAGGAACGAAAAAAAGGTGGAGAATTTAGTCACAAGGTTGAAATTGCTGAAAGGAAGGCCTGGAGAGTAAACTAAAACAAGTGAGTAGTGCATTCATTTTACATTTTCATGCCTGTCATGTGAATATTTCATTGGGCTGTCATGGCAGCATTGTTTGTTCACATGATGTAGTTCACTACTGACATTTTTCTAAGTTCGGATGCACTGAATATTTTAGATTATGTTAGTTCCATTCTGGGGTTTGTTTCCCAAAACCGTTGATAGCTAACTATGGTTGTTAAAAGTCTATTGGCATCGATGACCATAATTGCTTTTAGGAAACACATCTCTCGATGTGAAAAGATAATGGGTAGAGTTATGCAACTCAAGGTTGCGTTTTATGCAACATTCATTGGTTTGTTAATAAGGTAACTTCCTTGACAATTTTTTACTATTACTAGTACTGCTCTTGTGTTGGATCTGGGTATTTTTATCAGGCTACTCAGACTTAATAAATGTCTTATTATAGATAATGACTTATAAATGTAATTTGCAGAGCAATGCTTTTGGTATGGTATTTTGCTGTTATGCTTCTTTGCTGCACTTCTTGGTGCTCATTAAAATTTTTTTTGCATATGAGCCAAGGGCTGACTTGCTACGCCACTGCTGCATTTTAATATTAATTCCACACTATAGTCATGTGTGACTTGCAGAATCAGCAAACCAGTTAATGAGCAGCTTTGTTGGTGTGGATTTGTTTTGGTATTTGAATGGATTTAACACATTTCAACAATGTATTAAAACGGTCTTCCATAACAACAAAAAAAAGTTTCTCAAGGCAGCAGTGTGTGCTTAGTGTCTTTAGCTAAATGTCAAACAAGAAAAACAGGCAAGAAGAAAGCACAAGCTAATATCAAACCACAGCTTGAAGCTGGATAAATATGTCAAGAGATCTCCACAGTTGAGCAACATTGTTTTCGCACCAAAACAATGCTGAATTAATAAAATCCAGAGCAGATAGAGTGTTATTGTTTTTCTCAATAGCCTATATATTTTAGGATCCAGTAATGAGCTGGACAGTGCATCACCCTATGCTGAGAAAGCGTAGTAGCCTTGGATGCACCAATATAGCCTCAAGACGTTCTGAAAAGACTGGCACAATATGAATGAGCTCTTGTAGAGGCCACAGTAAGCGCCTCATTCACACAGATCCTGCTCCTACTCCTACTGACGTAGGCTTGGAAAAACAATAAGATAGCTGGCTTGCTGTACTGTTGTGTTATATTTAGTCTCTCGCCTGTGAATACTGCAGCATTTGGATAAAGACTGTGTCTAACAGGTCTCTTACTAAATGCATATTCAGTCTCAGTTTAGGACACTTGAAATTTAACAACGTGGCTTGGGCAGATCCTACGCTACTGTAGATCATGAATGTAAACTATATTTAACAGAATTACGCTCATGCTTTTTATGCTAAAATGTTTGAGGGAAAATGAAATAATACGCATTCTGTTAGATCTCTGAACAGAAAATTCTGGGGCCAGAAAATTTGTTGTTGCTTGATTGTCATATTAATTTAGTAAAAACACACTGCGATATGTTTGCGTGAAATGCCACGGTATATTGAACAAAATTATTCTCATGTTCTTATGATCAAAATTTGGGTGAACAAATTTTCAAATGTTTGAAGAAAAATGTAACTTTTTTATTTCTTATACAGGAACAGCTTTTGCTCTTAATTCAATGGTCTTCCCAGCATGCATTCGGGCCTGAATAAATAGTATGGCTTCACCTTTTTCCAACAACTATTGTTGCTTTATTATCATGTTTAGTAACTTCTTCTTGTCTTGTGATGGGAGGATGTGTTTATTGCTGATTGTTACCTGTAAAATATATTTACAAATTGTATAAAACTATTTTTAACTAATACAGTTTAAGTTTTCTTCATCCTGGCAATACAAAAAAATGTAAATAATGCTAGTGGTTTTTCTAAATCTAACTCTGAACGGCATTTGAATGGTTTAACAGCTCATACTGAATTCTAACCAGTTCTATTCTATTCTAACTCTGCTAGTAATATTTTGTCATAATTTTATTGATTAATTATAATACACAAGGTATAAATGGTAAAAGTCTATTCTGTGAGTGTCTTCTAGTGTACATTGCATCACCAGGCTCCTCAGAGTGCAGCACACGAGAACTATGCAGCTGATTCCGAAGCTGCACACACTAGAATTACAGCAGCACGGAGTCTATTCATAATTCCGAGCGTTTCGTAAGGTTTTATGAGGCACAGTCGCAGTACGCCGAGCTGGGTTATTTTTTTTGCCGTTTCATTGTTGCAATGTAGCTCCATCGCACACAAAGGCTGCGCTTCAAAAACCTCGAAAAAACAGCGCTGTCTCGTCAGGCGGCTCGCGAGGTTTTGAAACACAGCCGCTGTGCTCCAGACGATGTATGTCTCTTACCTTTAATGTGGTATTCGGATAGCTGACGGGGACCTTGGAAAAAGTGCTGTTAGACAAAACAGCTAAGCGAATGTCTTCGAATATAGTGATGATATCATCCAGGAGGCATCTCTTGTCCCGGTGGCTCAGGACACAGAGATGCGCGAAAGTGTAATTGAAGCCTTTATAATTGACACGCATATCCAGGACCTTCTTGTGCACCTGGAGCACCTGCTCGGCCAGTTCCAGGATATTTCCCCCGGATCTGGCCAGCAGGATGAGTCTGCCATATCTGCCGGGTGTGTGCAGGTCCGAGTACAGCTTGTGCTTGGACTGGTCGATGGGGAAGAGGCTGTTGGCGAGACTCCGCTCGATCTTCGCGAGGCTGTGCGTCGGGGCGACCAGGATCTCCAGGTCCGTTTCGGGCTTAAACCGGCTCAGCACCGTGGATCCGAAAATGATGGTCAGGACTGCGGGGACGGTGAGGAAGAACACCGGATGCCTGCTCACGAACAAACCCAGCCAGTAGAAGGAAGATTTCAGCCCTCTGTGTATCACTTGCCGCAGCATCCTCCTCCAGATCCAGCTTGCAGCAGATGATGCCCCGGTTCTTCCTATGAAGCACATGTGACATGTGGCTCCAGTTCAGTCAATCCGTATGAGAATACTCGAGTGTACACCTGTGAAGCACTGCAGCGATTTGCAAAAGACAGTCAGATATTGATCACTATGTAGGCTTTTTGGTTCCATCCCTCCCCCTGATGTGTGACTGTTTCTCTCGCTTCTTCTGCTGCAACAGCATCCAGCCCCAGTCTGATGTGCATGTGTGCTTAATTCGGACTATTCGATCGGAGGCGCCTGATTTACGGGCTTCATTGTAACCATGTGCTGCTGTGTGCATGGAAGGAGGCACGACGGGGAACGCTGGGTGGCTGGGAGGGTGGGGGCTCGTTTTTAAGAACACGCGCGATTCAAAGCCCTTCACGATCGCGGACTCACCTCTTGAAATAGCCACTCGATTACTAATGAATGAGGCATTCCCATTTTAAAGCTAAGAGCGGCAGTCCACACACAAGGCCAAATGCAGTTACGATGCAGACATGCCAAAAATAACGTTGATTTCCAGACCAATATACGAGGCTATACTCAAAAGTCTTTAGGAGTTTGCTTATAAAGTGACTCATTTACCTCAAGCGAAAAGTTCATGTACTAACAAACTAATAGTACAGGTAGGCCTATTTATATTTACGCATTTAAAAAGCGTTTCCGTAACTATCTTCTAACGAGTCGTGATTGGGGTAACCATAGCAACAGTACGTAGTACTTTTCCATTATTCGGAAGTAGCCTGGTTGGATCATTTCCGATATTATTTACAGTAGCTATCACTTCATTATGACTCATAATAAATAATCTTTAAATCTAGGCTATCCTTTAATTTTTTGCTATAATCCATTCTCTTACTGTAACTTTGAACCAAGCTCTCTATTGAATATAATAACCGTAAATCAGCCTGGGGTGATCCTTCAGTTACAAGACTACTTGAAATCTTGAAAAATGAAGCTTTCCTTTTATGTTAAAAGCTTTATGTTTTATTTCTTTGTGGAGCAGAAGTAGCTGAAGTCTCCTTTATACTTGGTGAGCACAGCACACCGTCAGAACCAAAAATAGATAATAAAAAATAGACCAAAAATAGCTACCGTACTGGAAAAAGATCATTATACTACTTACCTATTCTTAGTTTTAGTTTTTTGTATTGGCCTAATTCAATGTTTAGCACATTTGTTCGTGAAATGGTGGTTCTGGGACATAACTTCAGGCTCTAACTTAATATGATCTACAATATCATTTACAAGCCTGAAATATTGAGCAACCTGTAATAAAAACCCAGGTACTCTATTTAGTATGATTCATACTCTGTAAATAAATAGCAATGACAACATGATAAAAAAAAGCCATATCAAAAATAAATTCAACCAAGATCTTTGAGCTGAATAGTGGAGAATAAATTCACTGTGAACTTCTAAACAGCGACCTGTGATCTTAATGACCTTACACAAAACTCTCCATGCACAGCTATTATGGATGCATACTTGTTGTTTGTGCAATATTTTAACAGAAGCCCCTCATAAAATAATTTTCTGCACTGCTGATCATGTGTGACCGCGGAGATGACCTGTAATCCTGTTCGGTTACAGCTTCTTCATTATTTATGTGTGGATGATGTTGTGTTTACAACCACTGAATGGGTAGACATGGACATCAAAACAGAAAGATTATAATTTGGTTACTTGCTATCAATAGTAAGAATTTTACCACCTTTGAGCATCTGGAACAACTGGATGCAAAAGCGGTTGAGAACAGCCATATTAAACAAACTACTGTACATTGTGATGATACACATCAAAATATATGGATATGATTCAAAGTTAATGGAGATAGATGCTTTTAGCTTGCAATATGTTACCAGCAGAGAATGCAGAAGCTAAATGCATTAGATTTACAGTATCAATGGTTCAGAGAAATGTCTCCCTCTCTAAATAAATGTGACATGACAGAAAGCAGAATGCTTCAACATAATTGGGAAACAATGGAAACCATCACAGACTTGTCCTAGTTTATTCCCAAAACCATTACCAAAATGAGTGCACTCCTTTTCCAAGCATGACAATTTAACCTAAATTTAGAGCCATCAGCTCTTACCTGTACCGGCTCAAATGAATTAGTGCACACAGTACAGTAGATCCACTCACAGATGTCAAGAAAGATACACCTAAAACACCACATGATATAATTCAATTATATATGAAGATTCTCAACACTTCCCGCATCTTGTAACCACTGGCATTTAAAACATTTAGGCTCTTGCAGTGTTGCTGGATCTCAGCAGAAAACAAGCAACCTGGTCTGACATGCCTAAAATAAGTCTAAGCAATTAAGGGTGGCACACAGGGGTAATTTATCCATCGTTGGGATAGGCAAAGGCAGAAATACAGGAGTAAATATGCTGATGTTTACTAATGACATTACAAATTTTGAAACTCAAAAGAAGTTGGTATTTGTGGTTGGTCATATTTCATTGTACTGTAATAGCAAGTCTAAACACATCATTATATTCTAGAAATAAACCAAATATGCACACAATAAGTTGTGTTGAAAATGAGAATGCAATGTAAAAACAAGCCCAAATTGTGTAGAATTAGCAGACGTGGCAAAACTGGATTACTGAGATGATGAGAGATAAATAGCGCTGGAGTTGAACAAGGACGTGAAAGAAGAAAGCGGGACAGCGTGTTGTGCGGTTGAGAGGAATCCCATATTTTTTGCAGTCTCAGTGGATACGGGCCTGCAGTCAAAGCTTAATGTGCACTTCCTGCCAGCCGCTGTTGCCAGGTGGTGGGCTTGAGCAAGAATGGCAGGCCAAATGCACACACATCTTCAAGCACAGCTGCAGAAAATAAATAAATAGATAAATATAAATAATAACAATGCACAGATACAAAACAGGCACTGAATTCAATTACATTTAATTCAAAAGTAGCCATCACTAGAAACAGAAGCGTATGATGAATTATAGTCTGAATTGCCCCATATTGTATGTAAAGCTCACATATTTCCATAAATACCATAAATGGTGTGATGCTACTTCAAGTCAGAAGTGAAAATGCAGCAGTGAAAAACAGGTGACAGGTTGTGAATAATGCGCCTCTTGAGTTAACATCATAGCCTGAGGCCACGTCTGTCAGTCATGAACAGAGACCTGTATAGTAACCCATTCTATGGTATTAACCCCGAAGAACCTATATACTGTACCGTGGGTTTTCTTTTAACATTTACAGTAATTTAACAGAAACCTGTTCGCTACCAATCTCTCTCTCTCCCTATATATGCACTGTCTACCATACAGTGCCCCGCTGTAAAACTTGTTATAAATGAAATATTACTTTTATATTATCTATTGTAAAAGATTAGGTACTGTAGATATAGACAGGAAGATAGTATCTTTTTATGCTGTGACATATATTTATCCTTCTGAACCTATTTTTGATTACTATTAGTTTGACGTGATATAAAAATTGTGACAGTTATTGAGGTGAACACACACTTTCCATTTAACACCTGTTTCTTCTAAGGGTTATGACCAGGAAAACAGAGCTGCATTAGTAATCTCATTACTATTCCTTTCTGTTTGGCTCATGGCTTACTTTTCTTCACAAACACCCTGTCCACACGGCCTTGACCATTGATGCGCGAGGCCACTAACGTATATGAGCTGACACAGAGCTCACGTTAGCCTCCAAGAGAAAAGAAATGACCCGTCTTAATTAAAACAGGCTCTTCTCTGCCATTAGCCCTCATGTTATCGGCTGCTGTCAATACATCCATTTCATGGGAGTAAGTAATCCCATGCATTATAAATAGCTGACTGGTTTAATGCAGTTTTAAAGAAGCCCCTGGGACCTGGCTCATACATGCTTATGACAATACAGGAGGCACGTTTCATTCTTACAGGGAAAAAAAAGTCAACTTTTACCTAAAAAATTGTTTTATTATAAAAAGAATCTTATTAAAATTCAAATTAAGGATGTATTTCTTTTTCAACAAATGGTCACAAAGGCACTTAACCTTTGGAAAATTCTGCTTGCTTATGTGTTATTTAATTTCCATTCATAAATAAAGTTTAAAACAATGATTTTAAAAAATGTAACAAAAATGAAAGCTTTTTACCTCAAACTGAATGTCAGTTAAACAATCTAAGTGCCAAGTCCATTTTCTAAGTTAACTCAACAAAATCTTTAATGTCACGCATCTGCCGTCATGTTCACATCTACAATACGGGTGCAAAAAGAATCTAAATCATGTACTTAGTTAAATATTTTCTTCATATCCTCTGAAAACACTGATCTGTTCAACACTAGACCATGAACAATTCGATAAGACCAGTAACATAATGCAGCTGACAGCGAAGTCAGTTCCTGGCACTGCTGCTCAAGTCGCGGGCTGTGATAAATTAATCAAATCGCGAACGATTGCTGAAAGAAACAGGGCTTCTCTTGGAGGTGACAGTGTGCTTTGCTATTGTTGTCAGCATTATGAATGGCCCTCATATGGTCCTGCTGCAGAATGTGCCTCGTGCCCAGCAGAGTCCGTGCAACCTTGAGTCATGAATTGCTTTGGCTTCCACTCAGGAAAACAGGAAGCACCACCTGCTGTTCAAATCTGATGTTAATTTGAATTTCCCTGAGTAAGACTTCATTGAAGAGGAGAGGCGGTAACAGGCTGTAATAGTGAAAGACAGCATGGGCGTCCTCTCTGTCACGGCTGCTCTGCTATATGCACGATTACCACTGCATCAAAATTGCAGACACACTTTAACCAAGTGCGACTTTTTAAAGAGTTCTCGCAGGGTGAAAAGACATTGAAAAGTATATTTTACAGTGGTTTGTGACCCCAACATGAGTTTCAGGCCTATTCTGATTTATTGGATTTATTGTTACCGACCCTTCCCTGGACTTTTACTACTCTTTTGCGCTGCCTCAGCCATTGATGCTTACCGGTGATGACCCTGATTGCCTGTCTAATGTATAATAAAACAGCTTGTACTTAAATCCGAACGCCTCCCCTTGTGACAGAATGGACAGTCAACGAGGATTTAGCGGCTGGTTTTACTCACCAGAGTTCAGAGACTTTTCTACGCCTCGTAGGCAGGATTATTCGCCGATTCCTCCTTTCATCTGCCTGATGTTGATCATGTTGGACACTTGATCACTATGTAGGCTGATTGACTTTGTGTTGTTGTACTGTGGTTCTCCGTTCACTGTGGGCGAGGTGGAGGAGGATATTAACGCTCGTGATTTTGAGCAGGGGAATCACCACGCCGCGAACGTCACGCCATCACGCGAACGTCATGGCCATACGGCGAACTCCGCTCCTGCACAAGATGGTCACCGATCACAACACACAGCACTAGATGGTAGCAGATAGCGGACGACGGACAAAATGGCCGGCGATCGCGAGACACTGCGCAAGATGGTCACCACGAGTCCTGGCCCGATCTGCCTGAATCCAGTGAAGATGTGGATCTGCCATGGCCCGACCCACCAGAGTAATTTTATGATCCTGCTTTGCCGTGGTCCCAACCGCCTGAGCCCATCTTTAACACCAATGTCTCGGTGGACCCGCTGGTGGCTGCACAGCCTCTGAGTCGGACCATCGAGGCTGTTCGTTATTGAGCTCTCGCCTTGCCCTGAACCGGCCACAGAGGCCGTCAATGCCTCCTCCCTCGTGACAACTAATTATCCTTTGAATAGAAAAATCAGAAGTAGTCAGAAGTTTGCCACCCCTGAATTATGTATTGTACATGAATAATTGTATCCACAATTTATACATTATAACACTTATCAATTAATACTATGCATTTTAAATAATTATTTCAGATAAAATGCATTTTATGAATAATTATAATTAATAAGCCTTTATAATACATCCAAAAATTACTGTATAATCTTGTAATGTATCTGTTAAGAAAGAGAGATAGAAAGTGTATTTGATAATGTGATATCAAAATAAAGTGCATGATGTCAGGGTTTCCCAAAACTGGGTTTCATGAAGGAAGTGCAGGGAGTTTGTTTATACAGCTAATAAAATTAAATCATGAAAATGTAAACAATAATATGTATAAATGTAAAATAAATCAAGCAAAATAAACACATTAACATAAAAATATAAACACAAAAAGATGCGAGCATGTGCCATAAACCAACATTGGGAAGCAGCGAATATGCTTTTTGATATTATCGTTATTGTAAGATTTGTGTGCCCTTGCCTTGTGTTTTGCCCCATGTGTATACCCTTATTTGGTTGTTCTTGTTCGTAATTAGTTATTTGTGTTAATTTGTTCCCAGCCGTGTTCCCCAGGTGTTTTGAGTTCTCCCTTCGTCAGGTCATGTATTTAAAGTTTGTTCTAGTCTCCCTGGTTGGTCCTCAAGTGTCTTCACATCTGTGATATTTCCTGTGTCCCAGTGTTATTAAAGAATTAAAGATTCCCGTTACAGCCCTCCCGGCCAATCTGAGCTTTTGGGGGAGAACCTTGGTGAGAGAGGTAAAAAAGAACCCCAAGATCACTGTGGCTGAGCTCCAGAGATGCAGTCGGGAGATGGGAGAGAGTTGTAGAAAGTCAACCATCACTGCAGCCTTCCATCAGTCGGGGCTTTATGGCAGAGTGACCAAGACACATGAAAGCCTGCATGGAGTTTGCTAAAAAACACCTGAAGGACTCCAAGATGGTGAGAAATAAGATTCTC
>JAUMHR010000079.1:13791996-13803235 GCA_032361145.1 Enteromius fasciolatus
AAGAATGATGGGCACGCTTGGGCTGATGGGAATTGTAGTTCCCGCTACCTCCTGTTCGCTCCATTCGCCTGAACAAAACCCTCATTTTATGCGTGGTCATGCGACCACGGTATTATCGAAAAAATTTGATATTGCGGTACGACGGTATTTACAATACCGTTACATCCCTACTCTATATTTGGAAACTCATAGCGTCTCCACAACATGACACTGGTGGCACCAATACTACAGCATACATCTTATACCTTCTTTCTTTGAATATACATTTGGATGGTGTTTTGCAAAGGAAAACTTGAAATCACATCATAAAATCCCTATAAAGGAACAACCCTAGAGTTAAACAGTTGAATTTTATAGTTTTTAAATCTATTCCGCCAATCTTGGGGTCTGGCTGTAGCACTTTTAGCTTAGCAAAGATCATTGAATCTGATTAGAACATTAGCATCAAAGCATTTTCAGGCACTGTGTATCATTGCGCCTGCTGCAGCCATGGTACGGCACCATAGTCATAGTATAGTTTTATTGGCCTGGAAATTTTTGCAACTTTTAATTTTCCGTTGGACTTAGTACTCAATGTAACTAGAAGAGTCAAGTTTTAAATAATAAAAAATATCCAAAGTCATTTTTGAGTGTGATGCTAATGGTCATAAATTAGATTTAATGATCTATGCTAAGCTACAGCTAAAAGTGCTACCGCCAGACCCAGAGATCAGCTGAATGGATTTAAAACTCAACTGTTTAACTCTAGGGGAGTTTAAAAAAAGAGCCTATTTTCTAAAAAATGAAATGAAAATTATACACGTTTCGAACAACATAAGGCAACAATAATCCCAACCTTGTGGTGGAGTATACATATATGCATAAAACAGTAGATGAACAATTTTTGGACGATGTACTGCATTTACTCAGGTTCTTAAGTGTGCAACCAGTAGACAATCTGCTATCCCGTGAAGCTGTAGGAGCTTAAAAGCAAAAAAAGGAGTGGGAGTAGTATGCAAATTAGGCAATGTGCATTTTTTTTTTATTGTTGCTAGTATGTCAACAGTCATAGGGATCAATGATAAAATTGCAGATAGTGTGTCTATGCCACACGCCTGAATGCCTAAACACACTTAATCGTTTTAATATTTAGCACTGGCCCTTCAAATTCAGCACTTGCATTACTTTTTTCAATTTATTTATTTATATTAAAGATAAATCCATTGATATGTCCATCCAAATGCTCTACTTTGATGTAAATCAACTGATTTCACAAGGCTTAAAAACCCCAAGTACTGTGAGTTATACTGTACAGTACATTCTTGGATTCTTTTTGGGCTGATATTGTTGTGATCTATTTTAATTTATGCTACAAAGCAGTGAGATCATTAGCATTTTAGCAGCATGGAAGCTGTATCTCAAATTACCCTTTGCAGGAAAGTCTATGAAGATACTGGCTAATTGCATTACCAAGGGCCAAGAGCTGGAACCGAAAGAGAGAAGCCCCCCCCCCCCCTCGCCCCACACAAACACACACACACCTTTTGTTACAGTGCATCTTTGCCTTAGAAAATGCAAGCTCAACTGACTGATTTATGAAAATATGCCATCCACACTGAGACGTATCCCTTTTTTTAGGTCAGGGTTATTGCTGTACACAGACTAGCCTGCATCACCAGAAAATTTCACTTGAGAAAACTTCTGCACTGCTAAGCTTTACATAAATGACAGCACAGGTTCTCTACCTCAAACGCTTGCTTCAGTTGCCATTTATCATTTATGCAAACGCTATAAATGGTTTATGCTAGCTGTAGAAAATTCCCCTTAATTAAGAATATGACTAAACGTTCCGTGGCTGCTTCTCTGAGCCGTGCCGTAATGTGACAGAATTCATTAACATCACCCACAGAGTGTTTGGAGAACATTCCTGGCAAATAAATGGTGTAATAAAATCAGCTTTAAAGGCCAATACCGCTGACCCTGTTGCATGTTAGTAGCTAAATCAATACTATGAAAAGGAGGATTGCAGCTACTAGCAGAAAATGCTCCCTTATCAATGATAGAATGTGTCAGTTCTATTTCAGCATTGAAAATGACCTTTCGCTGCGATCTAGGGTGTTCTTTCAATAGCTCCCTGCAGAGAATATCAAAATGCAGTAAGATTTTTCACACTTGTCAAATGAAGGCTTTTAAAAAATATTCCTGCCATTCCATGTCAATAAACTTCAACCTTGTGGAAAGCTAGAGTCTTGAAAGACATCATATATATTCTATGAGTATTGACTTCTGTGCAATATTTACAAAGTAAAGTTTTAATGAAACATTGAAAATTACATTTTTAACCAAACTCAAAAAGTAAAAGAAAAAGTCCATGGATTGGGTGTGTCAATTCCATTTCAGTAAGTTACTTTTTATGCCAGTGAGGAGATTTATTTTCAGAAGTCTATTTCTGTACAGACACAAACCTTGAAGTCTTGCCTACAACAAAAGCTATTGGATATTTTTACTGTTATTGCCCAAGAATAAAAAGATGCAGTTCGATAAACACACATTGACCTTTGTGACAACATGCCCCAGTAGCAATTCAACTGAATATCAACTATCAACACAAAATAGCATTTCCAAAAATGGACCTGTCAACTCGTATAACTGTCTAGGTTACAGAGACTGCAAAGTTCTAAAAATACTCCAATGGAGGATGCATGCAAGTGAGGAGTGATGATAGGAATATGTATTTTACCTTATATGTGGAACAAGAATATTTTCACTAGGGACATTCAATTTTCCATGTGAGTGTGTCCGTCTGTTTCCTAACTCTGCCTCAGTAACTTCAAAACATAAGCCCATAATGGAGCCCACACTGTATCTTTAAAGAACGAAACCTGCCCCAGGCTTACTGTAGAGACATTTAGAGGAAGTATACTGTAGGCCTACTGTACTTGGAAAGGGGGAATATTGATTTTCATGTGTTGTGCTAATCATGCACAGTTTATTGGGTCGAAAAATGTCGATACAAACTTATAAATTCTTTTCTTACAAGGTTTTATGTTTGAGAATGGCATTTTCACATTTTTAAATGTGATTTACAAAATGTAGCAGTACCACCACCACCACTAGTATTATTGTTAACTAAAACAAAAATTAAATAATAGAAATAGAAATCAGTTCTGGTTATACATATAAAAACTTTTATATGATCAGTGTTGGGCACATTACTTTAAAAAAGTAATTTGTAAAGTAAGTTTTAGTTACTAGTTACTTATCACAAATAGTTAGTAGTTAGTTAGTAACTGAGTTACAGCCTTATAAAAGTAACTAATTACCAGAGAAAGTAACTATTGCGTTACTAAAAAAAAAATCAAATGGCAAACTTGGATGCTCCCAAATTAAATGTTAAATTAATGAAACTAACTGGTGGTGGTGATTGTTTATCATTTAATGTTTCTATAAAAACGGGGCAAAGAATTATAAGATTACAAAACTACTAAGAATTCTACTAATAATAACAAAATAAAACGCACTAAGTATTAATGAGCTGCAGGGTTCATGAATATTAATCGTCAAATAATGTTACAGCTACACTGCGCATCCATTGAGATGGACTGAAAAATGCTAAAAATAATATAATAAATTATAGTAACGCCACATTTTATTGTCAGTAACGGTAACGGCGTTGTAACGGGGGAAACAGTAATTTATTTGATTACTCTGTGTGCCAGTGCATCCCTGCCGAGGGGCGCGTCGGCAAGGGAGTAAAACAGGGAACAGTGGGAGGCCTCGGGGGAGGCAAAGAGGTCGATCTCTGCCTCGCCGAAGTGGCTCCAAATCAGCTGGACTACCTGGGAGGGGAGCCGCCATTCTCCAGGGTGGGTGGACTGCCGTGAGAGCTGGTCAGCTGCACAGTTGAGTGTCCCTGGTATTTGAACAGTGTGCAGCAATTTCAGCCGTGTGCGACTCCACAGGAGCATATGGCGGGCGAGTTGCGACATGCGGCAGGAGCGTAGACCAACTCAAGGCAATTGATATGCCACAGCAGTCGAACACCTGTCCAGGTGGCGAACTGAATCGCATAGCCAAAGCGTACTGTCCGTATCAACCACCGCAACGGGTTGGGGAGCTGTAACCAGGCCTCCAACCGAGTCGCCCAGAGGTATTAACGACCCGGTTGGAGGCATGCCTGGTGGGGAACCAGGGAGGGGACCGGCCCCAGAAGGATGAACGTGGGGAGAGAGGAAGAATGTCTGGGTGCCGCGGGGGGAACGCCCTCAACGACGAGCAGACTGAAGCGGGGTACTAGGGGGCTTGGCATACTCCCTGCGCGGTAGGACATGACCTACTGACTCCGTCTGCTGCTGAACTCCTGGGCAAAGTCCTCGACAGTGTTGCCGAAGAGGCCAACCTGCGAGATGGGCTTGTCAAGAAAGTGGGCTTTGTTAACATCGGCCATTTCAGCGAGGTTGAGCCATAGGTGCCGCTCTTAAGCCAGTAATGTGGACATCACCTGACCAATGGCACGTGCGGCAACCTTCGTCGCCCGAAGAGCGAAGTCGGTTGCGGCACGGAGTTCCTGTCAACTGCCCAGTCAGTAGGATAAAGCGGTGAGAGAGTGTGAACTCCGCAGGAACTCTTTCCAGAAGATTCTCTTCAGCAGACTCAAACAGCATTCACTGCAACGACGAGTGCTCCGAAGCGAAAAGCTGCAAGTGCAATCCAGCCGTGCCCTCTTATACTCACGCTGTGATAAGGTGCACCTGGCTGTGATTATTACACGCCAATATTTATTGGGCTTTTTCCAAAGACTCGAAGACGATTGGTCTCTCATGCGAGATCCCATATTTAATGTCGGAGTGAACGCGACTGAAGGGGAACCATGTTAATGTGTGGTTACTTTAGTTCAACTATAATGGGTTTTTTTTTGTAGTAAACACGTGTTTAATTTTGATAATTAAAACATTGTAACCGAGTGGAGAAATGAACGTGAGTAATCTTACCTGATACTGATATGACAATAGCCAGTCTTAACAGTTTATGTGATCTGGCTCTTTATTTGTATTTATTCATTTCTTTTATATATCAAAATATATTAAACGTTTATGCGGTAAGAGAATATACATCATTTATATACACATACATCACATCAAGGAAAAAATTATTTCACAGACTTCACATTCAGATTCTAGAATTATCACAGAGTTTGTGAGAGAAAAACACAGACATGGCAGATACGGATGGGATTAAAATCACCAAGTACGTGATGAAACGAAACATTCTCTAACGACACCCTGTAAAACTGTCCGAATTAAATGAGCCATTTTAATCTAGATTAATCTAGATTTAAAAAAATGTATTAATCTATGCCCACCGCTAATAAATAAACACACAAACAATGTGTATACAGTACTCACAAACATGTATAATCTTAAACTTAAACAACAATTATAAATGTAGATATAGAATAAGTTTAAGTACTAAAGTAACAAATAAAAGTTACAAAAGCACATTACAAAATTAAAAACTGAAAATATATGCACCAGAGAAACCCAAGTTTTGATTACCTGAGGGAATTTTCTGTGTATTTGGCTAGTTCTTTTATTGAACACTGCAGTCACTGTGAACCCTCTGCTAGTTTCGCCAAGCCAGACCACGCTCAGAAGAAGAATGCGCTCAATTACGGCTTCTGTCCATCAAACGGCCCCTTTTTCTCCTCTTTTTGCAGCCCTGTTTTTACAGTCAGCCATCTCGACAGGCAGAGTGCATCTCCCCATCTCAGATGGGGCTGATTGATCAACTGACTTGAGAACAGCACGTCTCCTTGATACGCCAATGTGTTTGACCAATGCTGTGTTCTGGGGTTGGGTGTGTCAGCGTGTGTGTGTGTGAAAAGGACGGCAGACATTACAACCGAAGCCACATGAGGTTTCTCTGACAAAGGGTTGATTCACTCCATTGAACTATGAAGTGCAGCAATTTAGTTTTACTGTGAATTGATGACTTGTGAATGAGAACTAGATGGGGTCAGTTATGATACATGGTCATTCCCAGCTCACCTTGGGTTCTTCTTTGGAGCACTGGCGTCTCATTAGCTCAGTTTTTCTGGCTCTCACAGTTGTGTTTAAATCTGAACAGTCAGTCTAAAGTCTTTGGGTGAAACAAAGCAACCACTTGCAAAGCCAGTTTTAATGGAGTTTTAATGACCAAACTTGAACATAGCTTTTTCTGTTTGCATTCAAGGCGAAATTAGTTTTTCTCATCTGTTTTCTCGGTATAAGTTTAAGCTTTTTATCCTTCAAAGATCTTTTGGGTAAAAAAAAAACTAAGATCTTGCTGCAGCAAATCAATACTACTTTGGAAAGTCATCAAATCAGAGTGGTCTTCTTCGGCTTGATAGCGATGGATGAGAAATATTCTGTTTCTTTTATGGTCCTGTGGCATTTATTTAGAGCTTTATTAATCAAATGATTGTGGCCTCGTGGCTATGCTGCAAAACGTTAAATGTCATGTGCGAAACAATGCTACAATTGATTAATAAGATAAATATTTATATCAAGAAATAGCCATGACTCACAGATCACAAACACTTCTAATAGCTTTTGTAAATCAACATTTACAGTTTATATTATTCTGTTATTCTGAAATGGCTTCATGTCTTGTGTTTGTCATTGAATGACAAGAAACAGTGGTGTCTTGTTTTGATTATCCCTGACCGGGTATGAGATGTCAAGTTACAGTGGTTTACTCTTGAAAGAATTCACGGTCAAACAGAGAATTCTGTTTATCGAACCATTCATCACTTGTCTGGCTGAGAATACATTAACGGTCCATTGCGGTAAGAGGCAATATGCTGGATCTTTAGAATCTGATTGGCACTACTGGAGGAAATCAGCGTTTCCACAGCAATTTATGTGCTGTATTTCTGTGTTTATAACGCCTGAAATGGAAAGTGAATGTTCTGTTCATGAAGGGGTTACTTCAGATTTTGAGACAAATGGATTTTAGCTTATGAATGCAAAACACACACACACAGACAAAAAAACACTACACACACACACACACGCATACACCTATTTTGTTATGTTTTGGTAATTTGTCTGTGAATTGTGGGGACTTACCATAGACTTCTATTAACAATCTTTTTTATCCCCTAACCCTTCGCTTTGTTACACTTTCAGATAAACATCATTTACTAATTTTAATAATTTGTTTCCCTCATGTCATATTCCCAAATGTCATAAATGTCAGGTTTTGCTATCCTTGTGGGACATTTGACAATTTGTATGTTTAAAAAAAAAAATATATATATATATATATATTTTATTTGTGCATGATGTGTATGTTAGTGTGTGTGTGTGTGTGTGCATGTATACATACAGTACAACCATAATAGTAGTAATAATAATAATACCATAAATATTAGACAAAAAATGATAAAAGAAATGACATATTGTGTGTTTCTTTTCCACAGAAAAAAATTATGAACACTGGACGTCAATTTCAGATTCAAGCTGGTTTATGAAACCCCTGTGCCATGCTACATTACTAAACTATACATCTTAAGTTTGTAACATCTCTGTTTCTTTAGTCATGTCTCATCTCACCTAAGACACCAAGTAAGCTAAGACTTTTCTGCTCTCTCACAAAATAGGTGTATTATGACACCTCAGATAACTGTATATACTTCTGTGATCACTCTATTCTCAACACTATTCTATGCAAGGATGTGTGACATGCAAATTTGATATGTTCTCACACAAACATCCTGCAAATGCAAATGAAGTGTTCATACAGCTCCACTGGAAGGAAGAAATGGATTTAAACATCTGATGAGTCATACAGTACTTCAGATATTTCTCTGTGCTTAAGTGAATAATCTGAGTGTTTTGAAGCTTTATTTTAGCTTGAATAGTTTAGCATAAAATGATTGGCTGTCTTAAGGATATTATATTGCTATGTATGCGTTAATATCCTAATGCCTGTAGCTTAACTGATAAAAATGCAGGTGTATAATATCAATTGCTGTCCAAATGTTATACCAATCTATACATTTCAAAGGAGCTTCCATCTTTGGAAGAGAAAGCACATGAAGAGGAAAGGCATTCCTATGCGATGTTAAGAGTTATTATGGCAGGCAAGCTTTCTGACAGTGACCAATGTTGCTAAATATTGAGCACATTTGTCTGGTTGGGGAAGCAACAAACACGCTAACTTCTCTGGAAACACAAACTGGCCCTTATGAATACTGATGATGCATGCCAAATGTGAACTATTCTTAAACAGAGGGTTTTTCCTCTGTTCCAGATAATACGCCTCCGCCGCAAAGTCCTAGTGAAAGTGTTGAGTAGCACAATGATGGGCCGCCATCTGTCGTTTTCTCATTAAAGTGGGGAATATGTTAATGCGTCTTCGCAGTCTTGCCGAGCTGCTAAGTCAAGGACAAAATTAGATTGCATCCAACATTGTTATCCATATGTCAAGTATTTCTCTTTTTATTGGCTGATTGCAACTTTATCTCCTATTTCTTAGCTTGTAAAAAGGTTAAATGGAGAGATGGACAATAAAGAAATCCTAATTGGTTAGTTAACATACATTTATATTGAACAGAAATTCACATTTAGTATTTGGTTTATTTACAATTCAGCTGGTAACACTTTATAATAAGGTAATTTGCATGTCTTGATTTTGGCGAGAAATGTGTTCCTAGGTTAACATATTTTGTTGACCTTGGAACAACATTTTAGTCCAAAAATCCTACACTGACGCCACCAAACACTGATTGTAAACCTAAACTTCACAAAAACTGTAAAATCATATCTGATTGGTTAATCACAATGTTGTTCCAGGGTCAACAAAACACTGACCCAAGAACATTTCACACTTCAAGTTCCATAGTTGATTAGTTGATGCTAATACATTAACTATATAATTTAGTGTATAATACTAGTGTATAATAAGTAATACACTAGTTAAATTCTCTTTTTGTCAGTATTAGTTAATAATAATTCAACTGTTCATATAAATTCAACTGTGGTGCATTAAATAATATTAAGAGATACACATTTTTTTATATGAGTAATGTAGTTAACCAAGATTAATAAATGCAATATATTTAATTTCTGTTCATTTTAATTTCCAATCCAGGGTGATTGGAAATGCGTGCCTCTACATACATTTCTGCAACCCCGTATTTATGTACCTTACTGTACGTTTCACCGCAGTTTCAAAGTGAAATGTCCAGAGAGTGTTGCTAAAACAAGTTTAATAGGTGGCCGTAGCACGTTTGTAATAGGTTGGTGTATATGGTGTTTTTATGTGTTTAAAGCTGTTTTGTGGCTGTACTGTACCTCATTCAAATTCAAATATCCAGTGAGTATTAATACTCTATCGTGTTGGAAATATCCCCTACACCAAACCTAAACCTACCCGATAGTGTTAACAAATGCAAAAGTATTTTAAAAGCATATTCGCAGATGCAGTCATGCTAATTTTACATTAGAGCCGTTTTGACTAATCGTTTTACAGTAGATTCGACCCGGTGCAACGCCGCATCACGTGAGCTACCGAGTAAGATTTTTTGAACATATGAAGCTGTATATGTGACTACATCGTTCAAAAGTATCAGTTTTCAAATCGTGCAGGTTGTTAAAAATATTTTGAAGTCGCAACATAACATTCTGTAACTAACTGTGAAAATTTGCCTTTATTAATCAAAAATGTACTTGTAAATCATACTTTTGTGTGAAAAGGAATAAAAGCTGTGGGAGTTTTACTGCCTCTAGTGTTCATTTCAACTGGAAACTGCAGCGATTTGTATCTATAGGTACGTTTTTTCAGTTATGCAGAAATGCATTTAGAGGCAAGTATTTCCAATGAGCCTCATAGTACATTCAAATAAAACATTTTTAAGCTCTCTCTCTCTTTCTCTGTGGATAAGTATATTTGTATTTTTGAGTGTATTTGTTTCATTTAACTGGCCACCTCAGAAAAGATGCCTGGATAAAACATTCTGGTTTGTTTTGCCGGCAGGGTTATTCCAAAATCACTTATTCTTAAGGTCACTACTGTATGCAATTGTGTGAAAAATCCTCCGCAAACATAAGCATCAGCTGTGTTTGCCATTCTCTTTTGAATTTGAATTTCCAATGGGTTCTTCAAATTATCTCTGAGATACATTAATCAAAGAGAGGATGAGATGGAAAAAAACTAGGGCTCAGAGCTGGTTATGTTCTGTCATGGACTATCTGGAAGACAGCACAATGTATGACTCAAAGCTTTTTCATTTTAGATTTGCTCATTTGGCATTCTTTCTAAGCCATCAGAACCTTCCAGCTCTAAATCTTTGATGTTGCTCTGAGAAAAATCCAGTCTTCAATTCAGATAAAACAGATAAATGATTCAAATGTTTTTTGTGGAGAAGTGGCCTCAAATCAACAGCTCTTGAAATCACAGCTCCCCTGAGTGCATCAATAATACATGACGACCCACTTTTTGGTCTCAAATTAAGACATAAGACTACTGCAGAACTGTCCCATCAGTAGCTTTACTTCAGGGGTGATTTATGCATTGGTACTTTGACCACTGCACTCTATGCCGTATATGTTGAAGTTTCTTATCAAACAGGACAAGCTGCATTTCTTTTGGAGACTATTCAACACAGCTTTATGTAACCAGATATTTTTGTTATTTCACACAGAATTCAGTTCACTGCTTTCATAAGGATCACAAAAATGGTAATTGTACTTATTTCAAAAGCGCTCGTAAGAAGAAGCACAAATGAGAAGTCATTTATCCTGCAGCAGAATAAAAACACAGACAATGTTCAATGAGGCTGCCTGCCTTTCTGTGCCACAGACATTTTCACCAGCGCATAAATTAAGATTATTAATAAACATCTCTGAATGTCATGAACGCAGATGCTGGAAACAGATATACTGTGCTTTTTTTGCCTTCTGTTGTGATTATATTGCCATCAGATTTTACAGGTTTTCACAGTACAAAGAATTACCCATCTCAAATACTTGAATGATTTTTGTCGTCACATAATCTGACCAATGAGAATAAAGTGTGTCATCATCAAGGCTTTCGCAGATGATTTTGACCAACTGCAGCACCTGACATCTGCGACTGCTCTCGTTTTGCTCTTGACTCTGTTTCATAAAAACAAGTCTTTTCTAAAAATGGTTGGTTTGGACTAGGGTTGGGCGATGTCGACCAATTTGGCATCGTACGATGTCTAAAGTGAAACATCGCGATGGACGATGATATC
>JAUMHR010000079.1:13803335-13831028 GCA_032361145.1 Enteromius fasciolatus
AATGGGATGGCACTTCAGTTCATAGAATGAGTAAAGGCAGGTGAGCGAATACTTTTGGTAATATAGTGTATGTAAGTGTCGCCACTAAAGGTTACATGTACATTTTATACCAGTATTTTATGTCATTGTATCTGCAAAGAACATGAAATTTGATTCAATATTAACCTTTTACTGACAAGATAACACATGTGATAGTCTCTGTCCAGTCCGAGTCCAACGCCACTCCGATATTTATTCTACTTTTATTTCGCTGTTTGTTACAAAACCTTCTAATGTCATTTTGTTGCTTTGTAGAAAGTTGAGCATTTTTTTTTTGAGTATGAGCAGATCTGGGCCTTCAGGGTTACCCAATTTCGTACTATGAATTGACAAGATGACAAGATGACAGGACACAGTGGTTTTAGACAAAAGTGGATGTTTTAACCCATTGGTAGGTCATTTTAAGCAATTTTAAGTAAATACAGTAACATGCTCATTGCTCTATATACGTTGTTTACCGT
This sequence comes from Enteromius fasciolatus, assembly GCA_032361145.1. NCBI lineage: Eukaryota > Metazoa > Chordata > Actinopteri > Cypriniformes > Cyprinidae > Enteromius > Enteromius fasciolatus. Next base: position 13,803,836 of record JAUMHR010000079.1, read on the forward strand.
TTTGTCTCGTCTTAAGAAAGGTGAATTGAGAGTAAATTCCAGATTGCCATTGATAAAACCCATTATCCTTGCATTTTGCCCATTCATGTTCAAACAGACTTTTTGATATTATGTAAATAAGTTTTTTTTTTTTTTTTCCTGGCACGCTAGAGTCTCATGACATTTCAAGAATGGCTTTCCTCCTAGTAACACTTTTAACATTGTGACAATCTTTAAAGCTGGTGACAAGCTCCCGTGAGAATTTCTAAGCTCTACAGATCACCTTTTGAGTGCATTTATGTCAAAAGGGAAAGACAAATCCCAGGCACAAAAGTGCACAGAGCGCATCAGAGATCTTGCATCACTTATAGCATACTAATTTGACGTCCTCTAGTGGAATAAAAGCTTTCAGAATACGAGGGGAGCAATTACATGTATCTCGAGCCGAAGTTCTTTTTTTGTAAATGCGACGAGAGGCATTCAGTGAAACCATAATTTGCAGTTGCTGCAATTGCCACCAATACATGTATTTTTTATTTCAGTCATCTTTTTATGCATCTTTAAAGACTAGTTTAGAGATTTTCTGATTGGCTGGTTGTTGAAATGAGGTGAATTCTTTTCCAAACCATAGAGTTCACTTTTTAGTTGGACGGTTGCAGGGCCCCAGAGCATATTGATTTACCCATGATCACTCATTGATCCTTCACCATCAGAGAAACACCCTACACAGCAGTCTGTAAGGATTTGTTTCTGACAGTGGCACTGCTGTAGGCTACACTGACAGTATTAAGTGGAGTGCCTCCTGATTAACTAACAGCGCTGTCTTAACAAGGCTGCTGTACTGATAGGCTCTCTGGTTAAATGCAGCCAAGGAAAAATGTCCTACTGTGAATTAATAAAGCTTTTCCAAATTTTAAATCTAATTTAGTTGGGAAATTGCCATTAGCATGGGTCACCAGAAGTCATATGCTTCATTTATTTAGATGTGCGTGAGGTCAGTTCAAACTCTAATGCATTTTAGTATTTGCTCATGCACATGCCAACCTGACAGCTGTTTTTAGTCTCTTATTGGACATTGATCGATCAGTGAAGACGTCGGAGACATTTCTGAGACATCACAAGTGAAAGTTGTTTTTATTGAAGCAACCACTAGATGACACTGTTCATTTTCTCTTTGCGTTTAGAAATTTAAGTCTTACTGGCAAAATGTAACTTTATGAATGCAGGATGCATTCCATTTTTAAAAATCATAATATTTTATTATTTTTCTGTAAAAATATTTAAACATCCATAAAACTAGATGCATTTAAGCAAAATCAAGATATTATATTTAAAAATATTTATTTCATCATTTGCATGCATATCATTCTCCAAACCCACGTAGCATTCCTTCTTGTGGAACACAAAATGTTAGTAAATCTGCAAAATACGAGAAATATGGAATCTTGTTACCGCGGCAATATATAAAAAATAAATAAATAAATGAATAATTTCATAATTTGGACTTTGCATCTTGCAATTCCAGTTGAAATGAACACTAGAGGCAGAGTCCCACAACGTTTCACACAAAAGTTTGATTTACAGGTACATTTTTAATTAATAAAGGCTAATTGTCACACAATTAGTTGCAAAATGTTATGTTACAACTTTTTTTAATGTCCTGTTTTCTAGTTCAGGTGGTTTACTCGGTAGCTCATGTGATACGGGATTGCATTTACCCAGAGAAAAGCACTGGTTTGAATCCCATGTAAAACAGCTCAAATCAGCGTAAGAAAGTTAAAATAGCATCGCTCCATTAGTGAATACGCTTTTAAATTACTTTTGCATTTGATAATACTATCAAGCAGGTTTAGGTTTGGTTTAGGGGATATTTTCAACATGACATATTAATCTTTAGCAACACTCACTGGATATGACTGGATAACTAGTGTCTGTAATGAGATTAATTTATGCCATTAAAGACGTGATTGTTTTTTTATAATTACAGGGTTATTTTCTGCCAATTGCGATTTTATGTGATTGGGAGGTTTTTATCTCGTAAATCAGATTTTTTCTTTCACAGTGTCAGACATTCTTCTAAATCTCCTATGTTCCACCCCAACCCATATATGTAAGAAGAGGCCTTTCAGAAGATCACTGTCTTCATTCCAATTTCATTGAGTGAGTGTTTAAATCAAATGCGCCACAGGCCTCGCAAAGTCAAACCCAGCTGGAGCCGCACCATGTGTCTGGGCACTGCTCTAATTTGTCCATCGCATGAGCCAATCTGTGTAGGACACTGTCTGCTGGATCAGCACTTTATCTTCAGCCCACAATGCTCGCTAAGCTCGCTCTCCTCCGTTACTCCACTGTTCGTGTCTTTTGTTATTTTGCTCCATTCCCCTGCATTCACTTATGGCCTGTGCTTTTTAATTTAACTTTAGTGGTTAGTGGAGCCAGCAGTCAGCCTCCTGAATATACAGCTGACATGGACTATTAACTTGTGTCCTTATACAAGCTGCAAGTTCACCTTGATGGAAATGCACTTATAATCAATACTGTACAGAAGCGATAGAATGCAGTACTTGAGAAGTAAAGCTGAATTGAGTATGTTAGTGTTTTTGAGTGTTTTCAGTGACCAAATCACTATTGCCCTCAGTCACATTTAAATCCAAGTGTGAATTGACTCAATGTGCTTTGTGATAATGCTTGGATGAATGAAAATACATTTGAAGGTGGTCTAGGATGGACTGACCACATTTAATGAAGGTTAATGCAAGCAAAGAGGTTTTACTGCCAATAATGTACACTTCTTGAGTTTGTCTTGACTTTCTGTTGTTGTTATTGTCATTTTGGTCTTGAATGGTCTTATTACTTTATTATTTCACATTATTTCCACAACATCAAAAATGCTGCAGTATATTTCATTGTAGTACTTTTTATCCCTGTGTTCACCAAACCCATCTTGAGTGTTTGCTGCTAAAAAGCTTATTTTTTGTTTAGTCTGATCATAGAAGCCACTCCCATTTGTAGTTCCAGTCCTGTCTGACAACTGATCATGCTGGAGATTGTTTTTGGATGAGTGAGGAGATTTTTTCTTAAACCCTCCCAAATAACATGTGTTGATGTGTATTAGGAGAATAAAGACACACGTCTTCTTCCAGACGGCTTTGTGACATTTTCTGTTGATTGGAAATTCTTAATTATTTTCCTGATGGTGGAAATGGTAATTTTCACTGATCTAGCTCTTTTCTTAAAGCCACTTCACTAATTTGTGAAGCTCAATTATCTTTTGCTGCACATCATAATATATATTACTTAATTTTTCTTTGATTAAGTTGCGGATTAAGGGAATTTGGGCTTTGTTTTCCCTCCTATATATATTTCTGTGAAACAAGAAACCATGGCTGGATAATTTCATGTCCATAATCACCCTGCTGAGAATTGTGAATATGAATGGGAATATTCTTCAGAGATATGTTACTCACAAAAAATTCTAGGGGTGCCAATAATTGTGGTCAACAAGTATTGGAGAAAAGGGTTTATTTAATCACAAGAAATTCTCCCTAATTTCAATTGTTTTACGTCAATGATAGGTTAGGTATGATTCTTTTTAATGAAAGATCAAAAGGATAAACAATGCAGATATATTTTCCTAGTCACCTTTGCTCAGATTTGCCAAGGGTTCCAATATAAGTGGGGGGCACTGTACATGCAGTAGTACACACACACAAATACATATACATGTATATATATATATATATATACACACATATTATTTAAACAAAAACATTTATTTTGGATGTGATTAATCGTTTGACAGCACAAACATAAATACATGTTAATACATAAATATGTAAATATTTTCAAAATATATGTTGTATATGCTGTATACTAATAAATATACAGCACACATACATACAGTATTATGTAAATGTTTATTTTTGTTGTGATCATTCACAGTTAATTGGCAGGGCTAGTTTATTTATATATTTTGCCTACTGTGTGAGTGTAATGCCCACATCTTGAAGTTTATAACAAATTCTCCAAAGCTTTAACATTGGGTTCAATGTTGCATTTACATAAAGAACAAATAACGTTTGCAGATTGCATGACTTCATGTTTATAAAATGGACGTTTACAAATCTTCTTATTAGGTGCATGTGTAACCTCCCTCATTTAGTTGCTGCTCCTCTAGTGTAATAGGTGATAATGAGCACAGTGTGAGGGTGGGTGTAACAAGACTCGACTTCTCTCCGGGCCTCCGTCAAGCTATTAGCACATTTTGAATCACCACTCTGCATCGCTGGTGCTACCTCGGGAGCCACACTGTCATCAGCGTATAGTGGCTGCTTGCATCAGGCCATTCCAGCTTCCACCTTCATCTTTTACTCACTGCACTTCCAGAACTCCCCGAAGGCGGCACATTAACTGTGTCCAAAAGCCCAACTGGATGTGTGAGGACATGGAAGAGGTACCTACCCGTGTCTGGGCTGGCTTGAGCTGAGAGGAGGCCTAATGAAAATGCCCAGAGGACCTACTTTCCTTTCCAAACACCAGTTTATCTCTTCTAGACTGTGAAACCCTTTTCCGCAGCACTTTTAAACTTAATACTCTATGCTTTAAGCTTAGGAGCAGCTGCAACGGCTGAGATCAGATTAGATCCGGGCGCTTTCCATACCAATGATGTATGTCCCATAGTGCTCCTGAAGTGGAAACACTACAGCATGGTGGTAGCAACACTAAGGTTGTGGGTTTGATTCCCGGGGAATGCACAAACTGTCGCTTTAGATAAAATAATTTGCAGATTACACAAAGAAATAAAACCTTTAAAAATACTATTTTCAATCTTCAGTGTGGGTGGTCATGTTACTTAACATAATGGAATAATGAATAACATAATAAAATATAATAATTACATTACAAAATATTCTAAATAAATGCTGTTCTTTTGAATTTTACATATATCAAAAAATTCTTTGATCACAGTTTTCACAAAGATAAAACCGTTTTAAACATTGTATAAAAACGAGAAATGTTTTTGGTTACCAAGTCTACATATTAGAATGATTTCTGAAGGACTGTGTGACATTAAAGACTAGTGAAATGCCTGCTGAAAATTCAGCTTTACCATCACAGGAATGAATTACATTTGAAAACAGATTAATGGACAGGAAACAATTGTTTTAAATTGTAGTAATATTTCACAATATTACTGAATCTACAGTATTTTTGATCAATTAAATGCAGCCTTAGTGAGCAGATACTTCTTTTAAATTACATCTTACAGACCCATGAACAGTATCCAATTATAAAAAAATCAGAGCAAAGAATAAGGATAAAAATAAATAAATAAATATATATATATATACCCTCATATTGATGCAAACCCATAAATCCCTTATTCGTTTTTGTAGATATTTTTAATAAAATCTAAGCTTTCTGACCCAGACAGCAAGGGTCCTACAACATTCAAGGCCCAGAGAGGTTCCAAGAACATTGACAAAATAGTTGTGACATCAGTGGTTTAACCATAATTATATGATGCTAAGAGAATACTTTTTGTTGTGACATTTTTTTTCTCACACAAAAGGTATTTTCCTATAGCTTATAAATCATTTCAAGTACAGTTTAACCACTTATGTCTCATGATCAACTTTGTCAGTGTTTTTGGTATCTTTCTGTTAAGAAAGCTCTTGGTTTTCTTCAAAAATATCTTTATTTGTGTTTCAAATTTTGGAATGACATGAGGGTGGGCAATTTTTGGGTGAAAAGTGCCTTCATTGATCTTGCCTATGCCAAGACTTCATCTGATTGTGTAACCAGATGTTTTGGATTCTTCTACACAGAGTGTTCTCCTAAACACTCTGTCTGGCAAGCCCCAATGTACACACTCACAATGTAAAATCACTCCACAAATTGCATCCTACTGTAGTCTATTATTGTCCGCACAGTGCTTCTGTTCTTATTTCATTAATACATCCCAGGGAATAAGAAAGAAATGTCAAGGCAATTGTTTAATCTGTCACCAACTTCCAAATTGCCAGACCCTGAGAAAAGAAGGTGAGTCTTCAGAGCAAACAAAAACCGTTGGTACATGTATGTGTGACTTCCAAGTTAGTCGCTACGTATATTGTGTATGTCTATATACTGTGTATAGGTTGTTCTGTATTTGTTCTTATGTTGATTCTATTAACAACAAAGGTTTTCAACATAAGGAGTTGTCAAAGATTGTTCTTTTTGAAGTGTTTTTTCAAAGAGAGGTGTATTTGAGGCCCCGCTATAGAGTTTTCATCAAGAGTACTTGTTTCGCCAAATAGCAACCGCCAGCAAAGAAGCAGAAAATAACAAGCTCTCTTTTGTAGTCATGACTGCGCTTTCATTATTCAAATCCTCTTCCTGATCCAAAAAGAGACGTTTGGCACACGGCTCTTGGAAAGAGAACAATAAGCAGAATGTCAAGAAAGGCTTCTTCTATCTATAGATCCAGCATTGTTTTAGCCAGTTCACTTGTCTCCCCTTCACCTCATTATCGAACGGCAGCACCCTCAGGTTAGGTGTCTTAATCAAAACACCCCACTAATGCAATGAAACTGAGGCTAATCTAAAAACAGGTTTGTTTTCTATCCAGGTATAAAGAATAGCCCATGGACATGTGACACCAGTGATAAAAGCAAATGAGAAAATCAGGAGAAAGGCGCTGGGTGCCTGGCTTGGGTGTGACTTCCATTGCCCTCCTCCATTTATGTTTTGTAAATGCTTCACTGCAAATGGCCCCCTTGCAGAAAAATACTATATAATATTTATCATAATCACACAAGTTCATGGAGATGGAAAAAGTGAATTACAGAGCCTCCGTCTTGCTGTGGGGTCTCCTCGCTTATTGGCTCGCGCACCTGCTCTCCGCTCATCTGGTAATAGCTTTTGAGAGAAGATGCTCAGTGGGCTTTCCGTGCAGAATGATGTGGCCAACCATAGATCTGGGACAGGCCTAAAAGTAGAATGCTAGGGTTAAAGTATCAGCTATTGTGGTCAAACAACAGGGACAAGGATAGAGTTGATCTGACTACTGTAGCATTAGGTGGATAATGCTTGTTTTATTCCCATATTTTAATTCCATCATCCCAGAGATTTCATATTACATGACTGTTGTCCACTCACGCTGTCAAGACACCGTGATATATGATTGTAGGTAGGAATTAAATGGGAAAGATGGAGGAATCTGTTCTCATTTCAACCGCTGAGTTGCTAATCCCCAGCTGACATGCTCTGTGGACGTCTGCTCTGCACCGATTCTTCCTCAGAGTGTCAGAAATCCTATTTCACACACTCTTACTATACTTCATTATGTATGACATGCCTGAGAGATAAAAATGGACGGCGTGCAGCCATTTAGGCATTCTGTCTCTTCCGTGAAGCATCGCTGAGGAAAAACAGAAGAAATTGTCAATATGGCTGGTGAGACAGCTATTCTCTACAAATATGAATTAGGTAAAAACTTCAGATTCAAAAACCTTATTAAGGCACCTTGTGAAGAACAAATGCAATTTATTATAACCGAAAGGATGATTTTAGTAACAAGAAGAGCAACGTTTCACTTTAAGTGCTTTGGCGAACGCAATGAAAAGTTGCCTGTGTTCCTTTAACCTCGCTCGCTGTTTCTCAGCAAATGTTAATTTAGTTTTGATGAAACAGAGCTGCAGGGTATTCCAGTCTGACTCATCATTGCTGTTCTGGTAAATAAGGACATCCACAGAGGAAATCCACTTTCTGGATTCTCTTTGATCTATTTCTGGGCTGGGGCAAGTGTGGCAGTGTATGTCTGCTGGAGAGCAGCAATCACACCGCAGTCCTCCCGTTTACCTATAAACATTCACTTAATAATCAAGTTACATTCTCTAAATTGATGCTCTCGGATTTCAGCTTTTTATTATAGAGATTGCTTTATAGTGAAAAGCTGTGGAAGGGCAGCCATGAGAGGCATGGGACCTCACCAGCTGAGCCCTTGTTCAAAATGTAACATTTTCACTCATATGCCAGCCCTCTTTGTTAGACTTTCTTGCTTTTGCAGAAAATAAGGTAACTCAATTGATGTCCAATTGGGTAAATTCAGTACAATGGCTGTACATCATGATTTCCTTGTTTTTTTTGTTTTCTTTTTACATTGCAAACATTATATATTTTAGAGTATGTTACAAAAAGATAAACAACAACAACAACAACATTCACTACACTAGTGCAATCCTAAATACACTAAATAAGGAAAGAGGTGGAAGAACGTCTAGATTACGAACGTAACCCACGTTACCTGAAGGAACATATGGGAACTCGCCAGAGAGACCAATTGCCTTTGAGCTTTATACAAAAGGCCAATTAACATTGGCGTGCACTCAGATTGCGCTCTTATACACACTACGTGAGTATAAGAGGGCACGAGCGTGGTGCACATGCAGGTTTTGCTGAAGAGCTGAGCCGGCGTCAGTGCAACCTCGGAGTCGTGGCACGAAAGTGTAGTTACGTTCGTAAAGACGTTATCACTTCGATGTTACATATGGGAACACCCATGGAACAGGGCACAACCCTTGAGACCACGTTACTCAGAGACCTCCCTGCCAAGAGGAGATACTTTTCAAGTTTGTCAGCAGAGGAGTCTGCACGTAACCTTCCCAACCTCCTGGGGCCCAAAGACCCAGATAGGAGACCCGGAGCTACTCAGGCAGGGAGGACTCAGGTTCAGCTCTGCGGTGGACATCACCTGACCAGGGGCACGCACTGTGACCTTTGTCGCCCGGAGAGCGAAGTCAGTCGCAGTTCCTGCATTGCCCCCTGGTTAGGACCACTCTCGTGCAGGTGTTTCATCGCCTTGGCCTGGTAGACCTGCAGCGTTGCCATCGCGTGCAGGGCGGTAGCAGCCTGTCAAGCGGCATAGTAAGCCTTGCCCGCCAAGGCGGACGACAGCTTATATGCCTTGGACGGGACATCTCAGGGCGCCCCAAAGGATACACTCGGCCCTGTTACGGGGGGGAGCGGTCTCCTTCGGGAGGACCATGGGACTACGCGGAGTGCCAAAAGTCTGTGGGGCTGTTACACCGGACAGAACATTCTGGACAATCACCTGGAGGTCCACCAAGTGCCTCAGTGCGGGAGTCGTGAACTTGCTACGGTCCAGTAACTTCCCGTGGGAAGGACGTGAGGGGAGCCGTCTCACGAATGAGAGGCGAGTTCTCAACGTAGCCATGGTCTTCCGATCGCAATGAGCGAATTGACAACTCAGAGGTCTTTGCTCGCTGGAATGCAAGAGGACTGGCGCAGTTCTGGCTCCCAGAAGCCAATTATCCAGTCGCGAAGTGTCAGCTGAAGGTGCACAGGGCACCTCCAAAGCAAAAAGCTGCATGTGCACTGCGCTCGTGCCCTCTTATAGTGATGAGGTGCACCTGAGCGCAATCAAGTGCACGCCAATATTCATTGGCCTTTTGAATAAAACTCAAAGGCAATTGTTCTCTCTGGTGAGTTTCCATATGTAATGTCGAAGTGATTCGACTGAAAGGGTAACTTAATTTTCGTTTGGTCTGAATAAAAAGGCAAATTAATTCTTTGCCACTAGATGCCGCTTTTGGAGCATTAAAAGCTGACAAACACTGCTTTAAATGAAATCGACCAATCACTGCAGATTACCATCACGTAAAGAATTTTGAAAAATTAATCGTTAAATTAATCGTTTTGGGTATCGTTAAATAACTGGATATTATAAGAAAATAAAAATGTGTTTTTTGACGTTGCATGCATGTCAACCTGCTGTTTAAGACTCCCAAAACCAAAATCTAAAGCTTTAACCCCAAACAGTGGCATTTTAAGAGTGCAGTACATTCATTGTGGAGCAGACATCCCAACACAGTCTCACGAACAGGTGCCAAATTCGTGCTGATTTGTACTAATTCGTACAACCTCACTTGTACAATTTTATACTATTTGTCTAAAACCCCGTGACGGGTAGCTTTAGGGGCGGGGTTGGGTGTAGGTCATTCATACAAATTTATACGAATAGACCTTTTTCACAGAAACCGGAAATATGCAATGGCAGGGTATGCAGACTTCCTGTGTAATGTCAACACAGCAGAAAGCCAGGTAATTTAAAAATGAGTGATTCTACACAACTTCCCTAACGGGCTTGCCAAAGTTCACCTTTGCCGACTTGACAAGAGTCGTGGAGCAAAACTCCGTCACAAAGGGAAACAAACTGGAAAAAGGATATAAATTTTCCCACGAAGAGTTTATCCATAACTTTCAAGGTAAGTAACAGGGAGATTCTAATATGCTTAACGTGGCTTACGCACCTAAAACCTGACGAGGGAAACCCAAATTTATGTCCAACCTTCCTTGTAATAATCTTTAACTACTGTCAAAAGAACGATTCTATATTTGACAGATAAAGTGAATAATATCATGTCAAGCATTTTCTCCCCCATATAAGTCCATTATAAGGAAACAGTTTAACGTAGTTTAATGTACTTTAACAATGACCAGGGAAAACCAAACTTCTGTCAAATTTTGTTTATGATAAATACTTGCCACTGTCAAAAAAGCAAGCTCTTAACAATCAGGTTTATTTCTCTGGCAATGTCTGTGTTTATGTTTGTGTGTTTGCTTGTCATAATATCAAATGTAGGAGAAAATTAGCCACTGTAATAAATAAATCCAAACCAATAGGTGGAAATAGGTTTACACAGCAATTGCGTATTTCTGGTGCAAAATACAGAAGTTGTGAGAAAGGTATATTGGCAACTATTAAAATACGTACAACTTAGAAGAAACCGTATAATTTCGTAGAGTCAGGTCGTACGAATTAGCCACCCCGTAAAATATGTATGAATTGCCATGAGATCAGGTTGGACATCCCTGCTGTTGCATTTAAACTGATATCATAGCTCAAATTACATCCAGTATACTCCTAAACTACATCAGAAAATGGCTCTTTGGTTGCACTGGGTTATTGTTGCATTGGAATTATAGTGTTGCACTATGGAGAACAATGTTATGACAGGCCAGACACAGCAGTGAAACAAATGGCAAAGTGTATGCAATTAAAATGCAGTACAGTGCCCTGCTATTAAATTTATGTGCCCAATAAAAAATCATGCATGGTACAGTATGTTCTTCTCATTTTATTGACTATTGATAAAAAAAATGTGCTTAATATGCATTACCACAAAAATCAATGAATAGTTAATCATGCATTTTTATTGATAGCAATTTTTAATTGTGCAGTAAAATGCTAAGCACATCAACAGCAGGATTCTTTCTTCTTGTCTAAATGAAACCGGGCTTAATTGCATTGATGGCATTCTTTCTAAAGGAAATGGATAAATCAACTGAAGAGTCACATGCTTGTCTTTTATGAGACAGTTCAGTCTTGCATTATTGCATGCATGGCGTCATAAACAGGCCATCATCCCTACACACATTACGCTCCCTGTCGGCCTGTAAATCAGAGAATTAGTGTATGCAAGAAATAATGCATCTAATACCTACTGCTGCATGCACTTCGTCTCAGGGACAAATATGAATCTATTTCAGAAGGGGAATTCAAACAGTATGGTTGCTTGAGCACTTAGCAGCCATTTACAGATGCAAACATCCATTGGCTCTGACTATAAAACACATTATGTAAACTATTCAGATGCCGTCTCCCTCTAGAAGGAAAGCCATGTGTTGGAGGAGATATTACAGAGGGGGAAGTCTCGAGGCTGCGGCAAAACTAATCCAGTTTGTTCCACCAGTAAAAGAGAAGCTATTCTGTACTACTGCCATCAGCTTGGGAACTGCTATAAGCACATGTATGTTGCCTCTCTTTTGCATCGCAAGCGGTGGTCCCATGAGTGCGGCTTTATGGGAGAATGTGGCCAAGCACCACTTTGGTAAGTCATGCTTTTGACAGCAGCTCGTTTAAGCTAAATGTGTACAGTTAAGGTGTTTATGTGAAAATGGAGCTCGACTACAGCAGCTGTGTCTTAATTACCCAAGTGCCACCAAACTATACATCACCTCCGGTGCACTTAAAACAAGCCGTAACCAAATGTCAACATGAAGGTGTTGCTATGTGATTTGCAAGCTTATCCATTTACAGAAGTTCATATTGTAAACCAGAGGCAAAATTGCTTCTAAATATAAGGACAATAATAATGGACCATAAACATTCTAAAATGCATTCAGCCATTGAAACATAACTTTGAATGGAGAATAAGAAAAATAAAATATCCCTGCTATAGTTCATGCTCCAATTAATGATGCATTTTGGTCAGAGAAAAATATCAATGAAAAGCGTGTTTATTTTTTATTTTGAGGATAAACAAATGAATAAATATAGTATACTATATATATATACACAGTATGTATGTGTTCTGTGTAATTAATAAACACACACACATACAGTATATTTCTAACATATTTACATGTACTTAAATGTTTATATTTATTTCATATAAATATATTAGAAATAAATACATTTAATATATAAACATAACATTTTTCTCAAATATTAATTTATATATACGTAATAAATATACACAGCACACATATTTTATGTAAAAAAAAAATGTAAAGATGTAATTAATCACAATTAATCATTTGACAGCACAAATACAGTATATACTGTATACCGTCTGGTTAAGATATTATATAGCTAGATAGACAAGCACACACTTTTTTAAAGCAATTAAACAAACATAACCCCCACAGACAAATCTCATTTCAGATAAATTTCTCAATGAATCAATGTATGAAAACAGTGACATTGCCTTTTTCTGCAACTTTACGTAGGTGACGGCCTGTGCCCTAATCCGACCTATTTTTGGCATAGATTTAACAGAAGATGGATTCTGTTCTTTGGATCAGTCGATACTGGATTCCCTCGGCCATTTGTTGTCATTTGTCTTGCAGCTACTTGATGCTTGAGGGTAGTCTGCAGTACCTGTACTCATATGGGAGTTGTATTATGAACAGCAAGATCATTTGTCCTATACTATCTCATTGTATCACACCTTCACTTCTCTGGAAAATACTGTCAAAATGCAATTTGTGCATCACTCACAAAATTGAGAGAGACAGAGAGAGATAATTTGTAATGACAATAAAGCTGATATGAATTTGAATTTAAGAGAGAGAGAGAAAGAGATTTAATTAAAGAATTTATAAGTGAGCCACTTTTAATATAAAACCATCCGCACTTTTTATTAAAAGTAAAAGCTATTAAATGAATTACGTATAACAACATTTGACTATAACACAGCTTCACATAATCAACAAGTTTTAAAACCTAAATGCAATACTTTGTTAGTAGCCTCTATTTGATATTTTGTTGTTGTTGTTTTCTTTCCCCGCTAATGTGAGCCTGCAGATGGTAGATTCATCGTTCAGACAAACAGGCGTCATGGAGCCAATGGAGGATGGCTGACTTATTAGCATTGGTGTGGAGTGGTCCTCCTACAGCACATGTGCTTATCATTTTCCATTACATGTTAGAGGCACTACCTGTGCTCCATTCAATGCAGAGGTCATTAAAGTATTCCTATTAATCTCTTCCCCCAAGAGGCCTTACCAATGTGCTCATATTTCATAAAGTCTCAGCTGATACTGCCAAAGCATAATAATTAGCAGACCTAAGAAAAGAAACTGTCAGTTACAGCACATAGCTAGCAAGCAGCATGCGGACAACAAGGTGTATAATGAAATATAAATTGTATTTTACAATCTTTTAAGGTCAATAGTTTCTATTTGACTATATACGAGCGTCCCGAGGAATCATTAGCATCGCCCTGGAAACAGACGAGAAACACCTGCCCTGCCTCGTCACCGGCCGATCGGTAAAAGCTGCAGCTCATCAGGCCCTGGCTACATAAGTCTCATGTGCAGAGGATGAAAACCTTCCCCATGAGAGCACACGCTAACGTCTCCTCTCCTTCTACCCTCAAACAGCAGGAGGACTTTACTCACCCGCACAAAGAAGAACCCACGAGCACAGCGAGCACCAAAGCACAGACTGCCTTCTCGCTTACCTCACTATTGGAAATAAAAGCCAAGTACCTGGGTTACCAAGTTGGCTGAGGAATAATTTGCTCCCCAGGAAAAGAAAGTGAAGGTGATCCGGGGAGCAGCGACACCACAGACCAAGTCCCAAGACCCAGAGTAAGTCAAAGGCAGAGTTATCAACGGTTTGTTGCGTGAGTCCGGGGCGAGGCAAGAGCAAGAGTCTGAGGGCAGGCTTGGGTCTAGATCCAGGAAGACAGAGAAACACGGAGGGAACACAGGAAAACACGGGTAGCATGACAACGGGGAAAACACACGCTACATCCAAACATTGACGAGCGACTAACAAAAGGATATCCAAGGTATTTATACATGTGACATAAGGCAGAGAAACAATGAAACACCTTGACAACAAACAAGAGGGGCGGATACATTAGTTCATTGATAATTAGTCCAAGGGGTGAAAAGAGAAATAAAACAGTTTGCTGGAGCTGGAGTGCCATCAGCAGACTGGCATCTCCAGCTGAACATGACACTAGGGCTGCACCTTTATGAAAAAAAAAAAAATCATAATTGTCAATTATTCCCTTGGAAATTTAATTAAGATTATTAGTTACAATTTTCACATTTGACACTGAATGATGTTTATATAGTACCATTGTTTGAAGGAACTGCGTGCCATATTTATTCATGCATATAAACAAGCTGAAGACACTAACTGAAGACACTTAACATTTTTTATTAATAAGCCTAAAATGCGTGTTATGTCACTTTTAATAAGGGTTGTGTAATAAAATGCAAGATATTTAAAGTGTGCCAAAAGTATACTTGCAAAAGTTCAACTTTAGCACAATAAATATCTAACTAAGTATGATTTTAATTGCACAGCAGCACTACTTCAAAATTACTTGTTCCAATTTAGCAGATTTTAAGTATACCAGATTAGTATACTAAAAGTACAATTGAATGGCATTTTATTAAGTACATAAATATGAAAATGTACTTGTGGTATACTGAGCATGAAATAAATGTAATTCAAATACATTTAAGTATATTTATTTCTCACTAGGGTATATATGCAGTATGTGTATATGTATGTGTGTGTGTGTATATATATATATATATATATATATAAATAGTTAGTAAGGTAGTTGTTAAGTTTAGGTATTAGGGACGTAGAACAAGGTCATGTAGAATAAGCCATTATTATGTGCTTAATTACTACATAATAAATAGCCTGAATATTGCTAGAATATTAGCCAATAAGCAACTTAAGAGACACTAAAATAAAGTGAAAGTAACTACCTGTGTATGTATGTTTGTTTTCTAAAGACTAAAGGAACACTTAAGAGTGGAGTATTGACTGCTCAAAATGATTATTTTTATCACATTAATAGAGGTATTAATGAAAGTTAGTTTTTAAAATGTAAAATATTATGTTTGATCAAACAAATCCAGCCTTGATAAACATAAGAGACATTCAAATATACAAAATAATATACCAACCCAATCTTACAAAACCAAATACAGACATAAAAAATGTTTAACTATTGGATTTTATGGCACATTTTACTACAAAATATCTAGTACTGAAAGAACATTGTGTTACATATACCTATACCTATACCTATGGAAAATGACTGAAGAATGAGGTTGCATCTAAAAAATAAATAAAAATTCTGTCAAGCATTTAATCTGACATCAGGCAATATATCTTTCTTTGCAATTCAATATTACACCCCCAGAAATGCCCTGATTTGACTCTGTGGACTGCCGGGGGGTAGCATTGTGTAAGACGCTGTACAACAGAAGAATAATATATCCAACAATCAAGCTCCAAAGCAAGTGTTCTAAAGCAAATGCCAGAGCCCCTTAGGAACGTTTCTTCACCTCAGTTTTTCTCTTTGTGTAACAGTGGAACTCGTGTTCTCTTCTTACCTCTACAATAGAATAGAAGTTCCAGCCGAGCAACTTATCAAACCACAACATCAATACGAGCTCCCTTTGTATAGTGAGTGCTTTTTAGAGAGGTGGTTGCGATAATGGGAAAACATCATGAAGCAGCATGAAGTCAAGTTCAGACGTTGTCGGAATGCATAATCACAATACTGGAAATAAGGAGACACTTTGATGCAGAAATCCTTTTTAAAACATCACTATATTTTCCAAACAAATATATTGGACTATAGGGCAGTTTAATTGGGGGCACTATTATAAATAAAGTACCGTTCATTTGCATATGCTGCACTTTAGAGCATCTCAGCTTCATCATATGAAGACGCATCCATTAAATCTCCAGATTTAGAATAAAAATATAGACAACCTGACAGTCAAGGCCAAGGTTTTTAGACATTATTCTACCAATATGTCACAGCCAGTTTGAAGATTTATTGTCCTCTATGAATGATTACACATTTATTTATCTGCTCCTCATGTCAACTTAAACAAATGCATCACAAAATGAGAATATTGACTCAACACAACAGTTTGATTGCTAAATGTATCCTTTTTTAAATATTTATTATCCTAGAAAACAATTTAATTTATTTTTGTCAAAATTGCATTTTAGTTGTAATAGTTGTATGACAAAAAGGAAATATCAAAGTGCATTTTAAACAAATATATGAGAAATAGGTTACATGTCAAATTAGCTTTTGGATTTAAATTCTAAAATTCACATAGATACGGAATGCTTCCATAATAAATAATATAGTATCTATGAAATATTTCAAAACTGTTGACAAACTGTCTGTCACATCTGTAAAAAAATGACTAATATTTTTGTGGGATACGGAATAAATTTTCTTACTGCGGATCTCTTGAAGTCTAGTGGGGATCAACCTTCTAGAACGTTCCCGTAGGCTAAGATTATATGAATAGAAAACAATCTTTCACTTGTGTCATACATACAGCAACAGAGTGTGACAGATGCCTGGAGCACAGGTCTGGCAGTGTCTGCAGTGACAGCTGCGCATCAAGGTCACATCAAATGATGCTGGTACCTCATATCTCAGAGAAACGGAACTTTTGGCCCATAAAACTTAATAACACCAAAAAAAAATTCTTCATGTGGTGTTAGAGAGGAGAAGCAGTCTGAGGATCTCTCAGGCCTGGATTCGGGGCTAGGACTCCTGACCGTGATTCAAGGCTCTGACCTGACAGTTGCGGACTGGACACCGTGGAATTTCGATCGGCACTCCTGGCCGAAGTTCGGACACCGGACCTGACAACGGTTCCCCTGCCTGTGATTCCTGGCTGAAACCTACAGTTGCGGACTGGACACCACGGGATTTCGATCGGCACTCCTGGCTGAATTTCGAACACCGAACAGAGTGGGAAACTGAGGACCAGAATCCATGGGTGATTGGTTCGGCGCCGACCTCCACTTTAAACTGTGGTGTCCGGGAGCTTGACGGGGGTGTGACGGTAGGCACTGCCTTTGAATGCCGCGGTGATGGTGATTTAATAATATTACAGGATACAAGGTTGACGAGACAACAGGCTAGCAATAACACATTCAACGAGCAACAGGGGAAAACTCAAAAGACACGGTTTAAATGTGCATAGAAACAAGGAGGGAAACA
Source organism: Enteromius fasciolatus (assembly GCA_032361145.1). NCBI lineage: Eukaryota > Metazoa > Chordata > Actinopteri > Cypriniformes > Cyprinidae > Enteromius > Enteromius fasciolatus. The sequence continues at coordinate 13,821,400 of JAUMHR010000079.1, forward strand.
CAAAACACCTGTGTAACACTGGGCTAAAGTAAATAAACAAAACAAAGGGCAAAACAGAATGACACAACAGACCAGACTAAACAGACAACGTTACACGCAATAAAAAGAGACTCATTTAAAATGTAAATTTATTCTATGAATTAATTGTCCTAATTTAGAAGAGGGCTGTTGACTAAAGGGCTTTATTCTGCTATAACAACCTGCTAGCTGGACATTATCTTGCTTACTACTTATTACTATTTCTTGCCCCAAAAGTAAATAATGAAACAAAACATAAAAAATGATTTTAACCAGGGAGTCCATCGAGTCATATTCTATCCACTGCTGAAATCCACTGCTTTTGCTTTTCCCGTATATGTGGAAATTAATGTTAAAGTCCCCCATCAAGACGGTCAGGAAGATGCGTAGTACCCGGATGAGCCTGTGTTATTAGCTTTACCGAATGTTATCTTGGAATAACAAACCTTGGAATGTGGTGATTGACCAGTCAGAATCGAGTATTCCACGAAGCAGTGTAATAATTTTGAAAATAAATACAGTATATACACGCATACATACATAATAAACAAATATAACAAAATAAAATTGATCAGTGGTTTCACACTTTTTGGTCCCCCTCATTGTATAACTAGTGTCAACAGACGCAACATGGAATATTGTTTGTGAGGGCTCTGTGGTTAGTATGTTCAAGCGTCAGAGAGGAGACTTCTCTAAGCATGCTGCTAGATCTGCTGACCTGGCATAAGCCAGACTCTTGGGTCATGTATTTTTAAAGGCTTTCAGCTGATAAAATGACAAAGAGAAGTGCTACAACCCCTCATCAGTGTTGCCCAGAGCAGGGAATGCCCATCGGAGGAATCCCAGGTTGCTGGGAATAGCCCTAGATGAGTACTGTGCATTTAAAAAATATAATACCCATTACTGCTCAAATGGTTGAGAGAAAACAATTCCCAGAGCTAATTTAGTTTAGTTAATTGTCTAGTACATGAAGTGTGTCTTTTGCTATACATTAAAGATGTAGTCCCATTTCAGTAGATTAACAAATAGATTTCAAACAGCGCAAAGCATCACATTAATATTTTCATTTAATATGTAAAATGCTGGTCTGAATCATCAGTGGACAGACTCATCTCAAATGACTCACAAACTTAAATGATCAAATATGGCACTTTCCGTATTATTGTCTGCCGGCAGGAAAATAAAGTGCTGCATATTTAATGGAAATCAAGGAAATCAAGTGTAATATTGGCTTCACTCATGCTCGTATTATGGATCAGGACTGAGACTCCAAACACAAGCGACTTGGAGACAGATGCAAACGTGAAGCGGTAAGGGACTCTGACAGGCCACTATTACATATTGAAATATTGCTCCATTCATCCACAGGCTTTATAAGCTCTGCGTTTTTCTATTCTGCCTGCTCGTACATCACTGTCAGCTGGAGTCTCGATCACAACCCCAATGACTGCCTTTTAAATCTCAACTGAATTGTCCTGCGTGACGCAGCCTATAAGTTGTCTGTTGGGTGGTCATGCTACATGTTCTTATAAATGATCAAGCTCTTATAAGGACAGCTCTGATTTTCAACCAAAGAAGAAGTATGTCACAAAACATGAGGCTTTTATGGTGCGGCCTTAGTAATGGTGCATTTCACGCAACAGAGTGGAATACATAAACCATAGCAATAACTCTAGATGAAGAAGTCTGCCATTTTATGTAAAAAAAAAATATATATATTTTTTTTTTTTAACCCCAAATTTACACCCCAAAATGCTGTTTATTATTTTATTTTGATAAACATGTTAAAAGTGAAATAAACTAGCGAGAAAGATTTCCACAGAGACAAAAGTGTTCATAGTTATTATTGCACATGAAGCACATAACTTGTTTATTGCTTTTAATTCTTAGGAGTTTTATACACAGGTTTTTTTTAAATAGATCCATTACTGACTGAATTAATGAATAAAAACGTTGATGGTCTAAAAGGAGCTAAATAAACAATCATTATAATATTTACTGTGAGTTAAATAATTAACATCTTGTTACGAAACGGACCAACGGGTAAGTTCGTTAATATTTATTTTCAGGAACAAAGGAAACAAAAAGGCAGTCTGAAAAGGTAAATAAACAAAGGAATCTTCAAACTCAGGAGTCTTCACTAAGGTAACTAAAAGTCTCTCTTTACTTGTCTCTTTTGGATCAATAGAGATGTGAAAAGTAGGGTGAATCCTGTAGTGAGGTGGGAGTTGTATCCGGTAGGTGACGGGGTTGATCTGCTCCACGATGTTGAAGGGACCAACAAACCTGGGGCTGAGTTTCTTGCAGGGCAGGCGTAGGCGAATATCCCGAGTAGACAACCACACTCGTTGTCCCACCTGATACGTGGGTCCCTCGGAACGGCAAGTGTCAGCGTTGGTCTTCTGCCTACGCACTGCCCTCTGAAGAGGTTGGTGAGCTGTGTCCTAGACCCTCTCGCTCTCCCGGAACTAGTAGTCGACCGCAGGAACGTCCAAAGGCTCACCCGACCACGGGAAGAGCGGGGGCTGGAAGCAGAGTAGGCACTGGAATGGTGTTAGTCCGGTGGTGGCTTGGCGCAGAGAATTCTGGGCGTACTCGGCCCAGCCCAGGTACTGGTTCCAGGTGTCCTGGCAGCCATGGCAGAAGGTACGGAGGAACCACCCCACCTCTTGGATCTTGCGTTCAGTCGGTCCATTGGTTTGTGGATGGTAGCCAGAGGACAGACTGACGGTCACTCCTAGGAGCCTGAAGAATGCCCGCCACACTCCGGAGATAAACTGGGGTCCCTGGTCAGACACTATATCCTCTGGTAATCCATAAGGTCTGAATACTTGGTCGAAGAGATGTTTTGCCGTCTCCCAGGCGGTTGGTAAGCCCTTGAGGGGAACTAGACCGCAGAACTTGGAAAAACGGTCAGCAATTACTAGAATGCAGGGATTACCTTCGGCGGCGGGCAGGTCCGTGATGAAGTCGACCCCTAGGTGTGACCAGGGGCGGTTAGGTGTCAGAAGTGGCATGAGCTTACCGGCTGGTAAGTGTCATGGAGTCTTGGCCATGGCACATTCCCGACACCTTCTCACGTACCTCTGCACATCCTGTCCCATGCGAGGCCACCAGAACTGCTCTTTCAGGAGCGAGAGGGTTCTGTTGGTCCCTGGATGCCCAGTGTCCAGTGAGGTGCGAGTAGTGTGGATGAGGGAAATGCGTTCTGGAGGAGGAACAAAACGGAGGTTAGGAGGGCAACCTGGCGGAGGAACAGGTGCCGGGTCTGCTGTGGCTGGAGGGGTCACCCACTGGATGGGATTGAGGAACAGGTTGTCTGGTAGGATGGGTTCAATGGTTTCGGGTTCATTGTCTGGAGCGTGAATTCTGGAAAGAGCATCCGCCCGGATGTTTTTCGACTCTGGGCGGTAGGAGATGTTAAATTAGAAACGGTTAAAGAACAACGCCCAGCGGGCTTGCCTGGGGTTGAGTCTTTTAGCATCACGGAGGTGGAGTAAGTTTTTATGGTCTGTGAGTACCTGAAAAATGGGTGAAGTGACCCCTCCAGCCAGTGTCTCCACTCCTCTAGAGCCAGTTTTATTGCCAGGAGTTCCCTGTTGCCGATGTCATAGTTTCTCTCCGCTGGGTTGAATTTCCTGGAGAAGTACGCACACGGCTTGAGTTTAGGTGGGTTCCCCTGCTGCTGGGACAAGACTGCTCCCACTCCTGTGGTTGAGGCGTCCACCTCCACAATGAACTGCTTCTGGGGATCTGGGTGAATTAAAACAGGTGCAGTGGTGAATGAGGTCTTGAGTGGATGGAAGGCCTTGGAAGCGTCATCAGACCAGGTTAAAAACTTAAGAACCTCTGCAACTCCTTAATGGTGGTAGGTACGGGCCAGTTTATGATAGCCTCGACCTTGCTTGAATACATACGGACACCTGATGGGTTGATGTTATACCCTAGGAATTGGGTGGCGGGTTGATGGAACATGCATTTCTCAGCCTTTAGGTAGAGCTGCTGCTCACGTAGCTTGGTGAGTACCTTTTGCATGTGCCGATGGTGTTCCTGGCGATTGGGTGAATAAAATCAAAAAAATGTCATCAATATAACTAAAAACTTGTCAAGGTACTCACGAAAAATCTTGTGCATGTAGTCCTGGAATATTGGCATATAAAGGCATGACTAAATATTCGTAGTGCCCTGTCGGTGTGATAAAAGCAGTTTTCCATTCGTCTCCGGGGCGAAAACTAAAGGAAGTGGGTACTAAAAGGTACGGTGACCTTATTCAGTGAACGATAGTCAATACATGGCCGGAGGCCGCCATCTTTTTTGGCCACGAAGAAGAAACAGATACAGTGCTAGAAGACTGAGTGGAAGCAGTTACCCGTGCTGAGCAACGAAGAGTAAGTTGCATGAATTTCTCCAGTCCAATAGAATCGTCATAGGGAGCCAGCATTAAACGAATCTTGGGTTCCAGTCCTTGACGGAAGGTAGTCACCAGCGCTTTCTCGTTCCAGCTACTGGCGGCCGCCAGTGTACGAAACCTGATAGAATACTCGTGAACAGAGAGGTCATTTTGGTGAAAATGATACAGCTCTTCACCTGCTGATGCTTCATGATCGGTTCTCCCGAAGACTTCCAGAAAGTGTGGAGTAAAAGCAGCATGAGCTGACAACTGGCCCAGCTTGACTCCACAATGACTCTGCCCAGCGTAAAGTGGATCCTGTGAGGCAGGAAATAATGTAACCAATCTTAGCACTGTCTGTATTGTAAACCTGCGGGTAAGTGGCAAACGTGATATAACATTGCAATAAAAATCCCTTGCAATCCCCCGCCGCGCCAGAGAAGGGCGTTGATCGCACCATGGGACATAACGTTACGACTGCAGCGGGTGAAGAAGGATTGTTTACTTCCGGGTTTGAGATCGGTGCTTGTGGTGGCGTGGGTGCCGTTGGTGGTGGTGATGGTGACGAAGCGAGGATAGCTCGTCTCACGGCATCCACGAGCTCCTGGAATGGATCATCCGAGCTCATCCTGAAAATATACGTGTTAGGTCCAAGCTTCTGTTACGAATCGGACTGACACAAAGGGTAAGTTCGTTAATAATATTTATTTTCAGGAACAAAGGCAGTCTGAAAAGCTAAATAAACAAAGGAATCTTCAAACTCAGGAGTCTTCACTAAGGTAACTAAAAGTCTGTATTTACTTGTCTCTTCTTTTGGATCAATGGCAGCACGATGAACTGGACGAGGACACACACTGAGACACCGATCACACACACCACTTTCCACGGGGAGACGAGAGGATAACTGAGGCTGGAGGAAACACAGGAGGATCACAGGAGCTGGACGAGACACTGGAGAGTCACGGAGCAGGCTGGAATGAACAGGAAAGGATTCCGGTAAGTACAGCTGTTTTTGTAAAGCGTAGCTAGAGTCCGATAAGCTTGGACATTGACTGAGGGGCTGTGTGTGGCTTATATGTGGTGATGACGATTGTGATCAGGTGCGGGAGGCAGGTGTGGTGAGTTAATACTCAGGTGAGAGTGAACGCTGCGTGGAAGTGAGGGTGGACTGTCTAACCAAGTTGACAATTTAATTTTCACCACAAGCAACAGTGTTAACGCACTTGTTTTCGAAGGACCCCCTCGAGTAGTTATTATTATGTAGATCATATATAATCAAGTTGTAATTTTGCCAACAACATTTTCTTGTTTTATTTCTAATATATTTTAACATGTAATTTATTCATGTGACATCAAAACTGAATTTCTAATATTCAGTGTCACAACCTTTAGAAATCATTCTAATATGCCTTTTGCTTAATTTCTTAATTGAATTTTTAATTATTTCTTTTTATTATTTCTAATTATTATCAATGTTGCTATTTAATATCTTTATGGGAACCATTATCGTTTTTTTTCTTTGTTTTCTTTAAAGAATGATAAGTTCAAAAGAACATTTATTTGCAATAGAACTCTTTTGTAAAATATTGTTGAAATTTATTGTTATTAAACATTTATTGTTTTAAATGTTTAAATGTTACTTTAAATATCTTTTTAAAAAAAATTCAAAAACCCATTTCTGCCACATCATCTGCTCTACACAATACGATTAAACAAAATATATGGCCAGCAAAAGTGATCATAAATTTGAACTAAATTCTCATTTGATGACTCTATAACCCCTATTGCACACCTTGTGCTAGTGAGCATGATAAATTTGTATTTTCAAGGAGTTTTCAAAAAGTCCACAAAATTAAAAGTGCTTATAGTTGAAATCTTCATGAATGACAGCACTGCAGCATTTTCAAGAGGAAGCCCTCAATTCAGCATAGCAGGAGGTTGCGCTGGAAAAAACTGCATGCTAAATAATTGATTATGTACATAAAGCAATGCAGGAGGAACGAGGGGCAGGAAAGAACCTCAAAAGCCTGTAAATAAATCCACAAACACCTAAGCAGCAGCACAGCACCCTGGTATCTGTTTTGTTATCTTGTGTAATCCGCAAACTGAGCCCACGAGTGACTCTGGCTTTCTAATATAAATCTATTGATAAAACTGTCAGTCTTTCATAATTGTGGCTATTAAGAAATGTATTAGCTGTGGCACAGCATCTTCGTGTGCGATCTCGCAGGGGTCTTTGGGGACTATGCAAATACACCACAAATTGCAAAAGGAGAGGTTGAAAAAACTGTTTTGCATTATTCATAAAGAATGCCTTCAGAAATTATAGCACACTACACTGCAGGTGCAATTTCAGCTATTAACAGGAAAGATTAGTTGCCAAGTCATTTATTTGTGAATTGTATATAGAATCACAAAGCATGCTGTGACAAGGATGTTCTTTGTCATAAAGTGCACGGAAAACAAAAAATTAAAAACAAACTAAACTTCATTTGTGTCTAATTTGTAGTAACAGACTAAATATACGGTAAAAATATACAAATTAAGCAATTCATTTCAAATAAATATATGTAAGTAAATGAAGACATGTATAATAATAGAAAATGTATAAATGCTTCCTTATAAATTGCAAACTGAATGTTTATAAGATAAAGAAATCAAAATCATGTGTTTTGTATCTGAATATATATTCCAAAAGGCTATTCCATTTCAATGTCTGGATGTATTTTAAATTGCCCTTCCACAAATCCTAATTACATCCTCTGAAATGTGAACTGTCAAGACCAGTCAAATTAATAATGGTGAATTGTTTTCTTTTCTTTTTTTTTAACATTATGTTATCAGATACAAGAAAATGTCTTTAAAATACTGATACATCAAAAAAGTAGGAGAAATCCCCCCTGGTCACAGTGTTTTCCAATCTAGCAAGCAATCCTAAGTAAGGTAATAGATCACAAAATTACCTTTTTCCACTGAATTATATATAGTGGCTTGATTTTTTTGTCATTACCTAAATAAATTCCCAAAGCTGATGATGACAGTCATTATTCACGAGCATTGTAAAGGCGTTTAATATTCCAAAGAGCAACACAAACTACAGCTCTGTTTTGCAGTGTTAGCCGACAGATGGTTGTGCCAGCATGAGTATAATAGTAAATAAACGTATCAGGGAAGGCCTGAGCTGCTCCTTAACCATCCAGGTGGACATGGGTGTGAAAGTGCACGATTACATGCATGGGTAACAGTTTAGCTTAAATGATAAAGTACAATCGTTTACCCACAGCAATTGGCTGCCTGTTAGCATTTGTACAGCTACTATAAACAGAAACAACAAAACTAGGTTCCTACATAAGCAGCTCTGATCAAACGTTTAAATTTAAAGTGCTTCACTTAAAGGATTTCTCCTATTCACGTTTAATGTGCAGAGACAATTACAAGTATACACCATTGGTAGGTTGAAGATTAGTGTTATCACCGTGGAACTTAAAGGTGTCATATGATGCGATTTGATCCTGTTCTTTAGTGTGGCACAGAAGGATTTATTCTATTTAAAAGAAAAGACTGATCCAGACCGGGCTAAAACGACTCATGAAAACATGCCCCCACATGTCTACGTCAAGATGTAATATTTAAGTAATAAGTAATATTTGCATAATGCAGCCCAAATGGTCACATGGAGAAAGAAGGCATGATTTCAGTAACAACAGTAGATTACAACTAAAGATTAATCAAAATGAAAATTCTGTTATCATTTAATCACCTTTATGTTGTTAGAAATCTAAATATTTTATTAAAATTCATTGGCATAAATATAATTGCCAAACAAGGAATGAGGGCGGCTGACAAGATTTCACTATACAGTATGCAACACTGCGTGGATTCTCACCAAAACCAATATGATCAAAGGATCAGCGAGCAGCATATACTGTACTTTCTTCTGACACTCTTGGGTACTTTCTCAAGCATTAAAAGCATAAAGTTAATCATGATGTTCCACCTTGTCCAATTACTGTCTTATTTAGGGTTAGCCTAACAGGGTAACAGGGCAGAGTGTATCCTTCAGGGCGCCCCGAGAGGCTGAGATGTCTTCGGCAGCATCAGAGGGTGAGTCAGACGGTGAGGCAGAAATCGCGTCGGGAGGGCGCTATACCACTGTCCGCTCGGACAGCGATGCTGCCGTCCTGTGCCATTGTCCATTCTGACTGCGCTGGCCTCCATTAAAAGGCGGGGGAACTACAAGTCTTGTCTGTCGACGAAGAGTGCCTAGACTTCGGCCCGGCTGATTCTCACGTGATATTGAGACCCTGCCCAGCTATGTGCCCAGCAAGGTTCCTACCACGCCCTTCCGCGATCAGGTAGTGAACCTGCAAGCTCTGCCCCAAGAGGTGGCAGGAGCTATGGTGGACAGCAGAAAGGGAATGCTGTCTCCAAACAGAGGTTGGCTCATTGGGCGGTTGAAGCCATCTCCCTGGCATATCTATACCAGGGAAAGCCTTGCCCCTTAGGACTGAGAGCTCACTCAACAAGGAGTGTCACTTCGTCCTATGCATTGGCTCATGGCGCCTCTCTAGCAGATATATGTAGGGCTGCGGGCTGGACGACACCCAACACCTTCGCCAGGTTCTACGAACTTTGAGTAGAGGCTGTGTCCTCCCGTGTCTTCACTGAAGACAGCAGGTGAGCGGGAGGCCAGTTGGTGCCGGCTTGCAATGCGGCCTTGGCCTGTTCGTGGCCTGTTCCATGGGTGTTCCCATATTTAACGTTGAAGTGATTTGACTGACAGGGTAACGTCTAGGTTACGAATGTAACCCACGTTCCCTGAAGGAGGGAACGGAGACATTACACTTTCGTGCCACAAATCTGAGGTCGAGTTGACGCTGACTCGGCTCTTCAGCAAAAACCTGTATGTGCACTGCGCTCGTGCCCTCTTATACTCACGTAGTGATGAGGTGCACCTAAGCGCAATCAAGTGCACGCCAATGTTCATTGGCTTTTTGTATAAAGCTCAAAGGCAATTGGTCTCTCTGGCGAGTTCCCTCCTTCAGGGAACGTGGGTTACGTTCGTAACCTAGACGTTTTCCCAGGTCTCAATGCACCAAAAGTTGTTGTGCAACAAGCTAATGTTTCATGTAGACGTCGTCCAAACTAGGGTTGGGTCGATAGACGATGCCATCGTCCATCGCCGATGGCCGATAGACATCACGATGCTGAGCCGGCATCG
>JAUMHR010000079.1:13839851-13852298 GCA_032361145.1 Enteromius fasciolatus
AGTGAAAAGCCATAAGGTAGTGTTAAAGTGTTGTTATTATTATTACAACATGTAAGCATAACTTGACATCTTCCAAATTAGGTGTCCAGCAAAACCATCCTGCCATAGATGTCTGGTGCTGGTCTCCAGCTGCTCAGCTGCTTGACTTCAAGAATGTTCTCATCTCGAACACAACTTTTGTGTTTCTCGGCATACTGTGTGCTGTGAGTATACACAGTACATACACAGAAATAGCATAGATATGTCTTATCAATCATGAACGGTGCAGTTAATTTTATCTCTTATTCTTACCTGATATCTTTTGTTGGTGGTTTTAGGTGAATAAAAGGTTTAAATGTAATAAAATGCCTGGACCTAAAGAAATACACAAGCAAATATGTATTTGTGTCTGTGCTCAAGTTTTATCTTACTCTTGTCTTACAGATATTTCTTGTTAAACAGTCTTGTTGAAACATCAGGTTCTTGTGTATTTATAGCCTTTGTGTTTTCCTTTTCTTTCAATTGCTCTGCTGTGTGCTGTGAGAGTTCAAACTGTTGGCTGTCTGTATGCTCACTTTCACTGGGGAGTTTTGAAATGCTGTACTTTGATATATCCCTTCACAGGAAATGGAACAAAGGGTGTTTTATATTCATTAATTTGCATTAAAACGTGGCTACAGTCCTATTGTCTATCTTACTGCATCTACAATAAGCATGTTGGTCCTCACCCAAAAGTGGCTCGGCGCAGTGATGATTCATTTTTATGAAAGTCAGGGCTGTACTCAGGAACTAGAAATGGCCTGACCTTTGTTGAAGGGTAGATGATGCATTTGTCTGTGGCTGAAAAAAACAAGAAGATGTGGTTTATTAAAGTTTTGAATGTCTCTCAGACTATAAATATTTCAAACTATACTACTCATGACCTAAAACAATATGCAGTGACTACACTTTACTCAATACAATTCCACCTTATATGATATAGTAGCAGATGGTAATGTTATTAGCATTGATAATGTCTTACCCTGCTTTTTCTTCCCCATCGATGACTCCAGGGAATTTTCTGAGATGCATCTCATGCTTCTTGTATGATTACTGCCATCCACAAAACATCTCTTTCCAGAGTGATAGGTCTTGGGCTGTCCAAAGTTTGGATAAAAACTCCATTCAGATGCAGACATCCTATTAGCCTCTAAATGGACATGCCAATAAATATAAATGATTCTGAAAAAACGGAATCTACCGACAAATTCCAAAGAAAGAGTTAAAAGCAGAGTTAAAAGTGTCTTAGATCTTACAGCCTTAGTGATTACTGTAATGAAGTCATAGGAAAGTTTTCATGTAGCTGCCGCTAGAGATCATTTTATTAATACTTGAACAGATAGACGTTGCTGATCAAAGCCTGACTCACGTGGGAAGGATCTCATCAGTTTCCTTTCATTGGGAAACTTTAAGTCTTTGATGTGTGGAAATGGGGCATCACTGTATCGAGGTTCAGGTATCCAGCGCAACTGGGATTTCCAGTCAAGGTCACATCTAAAAGCATTGGCATCATTTTAACAAAACCTATGCATTAAAGCATACACATAGACATTAAGTTTGACTTTATTTGAAATATTGACATTGGCCAGTGACAGACTACAAGTCTCACAGTTAACTGTAATGTAACCTCACAGCTTTAAAATGAAGGCTGAAATTCTCAAGTTACACAATAAAACTTTGACACTTTGCTTCTACTGCTTCAATCACTAAAGGAGCAAATGAAAAGCTGTCATTCACAAGTAACTTCAATAGTTTAATCAATTTTAATACTTTATGAGATTTATTCATGAAATAGTTACTCGGTGAGAATAGGCTCGACGTGTCTAACGTGGGGCTTGAAGTCCTGCTCTTTTCCAAAACTCCAGATTGAGTCACCAAAGTCGGTAGGTTTCTTCATATCTCGACACAGTGACATTTCACTATATGAAAAGGGAGAAAAACAAAAAAAAGAAAGAAAGAAAGAAAGATCAGCTATGCGTTTTTTGTTTTTGTTTTCTTACTTAAAATTCATTATAGGCTATTGCTTGTTGTAAATAAAGTAGGCCGTTTCCATCAAAAACGATTTTCAAAAATAGAGCAAATTAAAAGCCAATTAATTTTACTAAAAACACTATTGACTACAACCTTTTGAGAAATATATGACCTAATTCAGATGTAAATTCATGCTGTTCATGCGATTGTAAGCAAGTGTTGCATGTCATGTTTAAAATATTTTCGCCTAACGTTAGGCTACTTATGCCGATCGCAACGCGGCTAAATAATTAGTCCTAACAATTTAGTCTGAAAACCTTACCTAGTGTTCATTGCGTGGGTAAATGATCCAGTGATCTTTGTACATTGAGTAAAAGGCTATAGACAAAACTATTGTAACAATCCGTTGCCAGGAGAACATAAACAAAACTGACAATAGCTACAAATGAATGTGCAGCCATTATATTTTGTTTAAGAATTCACTTACTTACTGATTTGCGCTATTTATTAATATGTTAATTTTGTCTGTGAGTGTGTTTGTTGGGACACGGTGCAAACTGTAGCTTAAGTAAAATAATTTGAATTTGCCTGACTTTAGCCTGTCAAAACGCAAGATGGCGCAATAAGGTAATTTATCCTTAAGAATTTTACTGTCAATACTTCTATATGTCTATGTGTGTGAAAAGCTATCTATCTATCTATCTATCTATGTGTGTGTGTATTATTAAGTAGCCTAGGTATAGGCACGAACTATTGCAGACACCTAGAACATAATAGGAAGTCCATGGAAAGTTAATGTAACAAGCAAGTATTAAAAGAAAGAAGAAAAAAACTATTAAAATCGCCTCAACCAGAGTTATGTCTCTACTCTATGCAGATGAAATATGGAAAGTGGCCTGTCAGCATGAGGGCTGACTTTGATATTAACTAATTTTATAAATATCTGAAGGAGTTATTTATAGCTGTGAAAACTTATAAAAGAGGAATATTTTTAAAATGACCCTCTTCTTTCTGTCAGGACATAAGTAGTTGTCATTCCTAAAAACAGCAGGGCACTGGCCATATATTCTGTTTATAATGCCGTTTATATAAAATACATGAGTTATGGCGGTATCTTTTGTAGGGGTAGTGAGTGATAATGTCATGGACTAATTGTGACCGAATAAAGTGGTGCAATTGTTTCTATTTTCATCTCATTAACTGTAGGCTACACATCGCTGTTTTAAAAAGCAATGGCAGTTGATGTTGTGGGACCTGTTTTGACCCAGAGTTTGATTTGAGAGAGAGAGAGAGAGAGAGAGCTCTTTAAATCCACCTGTTAGCCGGCATATATTCTTGCGCCTTCGGTTTGGGAAGGTGAACTGATCGCCAGGACTGTTTATCACGAGTGTTTTAACTCAAAGTAAAGCATTTTTCCAAAGTCGTAACCGCGCACAGTGTGCGTCTTTGATGGACTATCACCGCCGACGACTCCATACGGGACAATGTTAATGCATCATTTGCTTAACCGTCCACAAATGCCTTGATCTCGCAGGGACTTCGCAACAGTGCTGCAACTCGCGCAGAATCGACACACCACAGGACTTTTCATATTCATTCGTGAATATGGCAAAGCGACTGCACTGAACTGGAGCCGAGGTTTGCAACACATTGTTGCAAATATTTTGAAGAAGAACACGATGCTCTCCCTCTCGCGTGCCCCGTAACTGCTTCCATTCATTCAGTCCAGCTTGGCTCGAGCACCGTCTTCTCTCCTGGAGATTTTCCTTCCAGTTTCCTCTCAATTATGTTCACTTTCGCTGCCTTTTGCTATATGCTTTCCCTTGTGCTCTGTGCTTCTCTCATCTTCTTCGCGATCTGGCATGTAAGTGTTTGCATCTTTGACGTGCTTTGTACAAAAAAATATGCTGCAGAATGGCATGCATGTGTTAGAGCAGAGGTTGCTGCATCAGAAAAAAACTGTCCGTCACCAGATCAAAACCTTCTTGAATGTCTCTGGCATGTCTTACATCACCAAATTCAGAAATCACTGATGATCACTTGAGTGTAAATTGATAGTAAAATTTGACTTGGGTCACAGCATTGGTGTACACCCTGGCTCGGTGGCACCAGCTTGTGTCAGGGAAGTCTTTTGCACACCTTTTTCTTTCGAATGGATGAAACACCTTTAAGGGTTGTTTCAGATTCTTTTTATCCATTTCAGGATACACATACTTGCGCTTAACCCACTGTACAAGCCACAGCCAGGGTTATCTTCCGGCAGCAGTTTGTGCCTGACCTGTTTTGATGTTACGCTGTCCTTGTCTGTGCACTTTATGCAAGGTGTAACACTGTTTTTTTTTCTTCCTTGAGGAAAGCTGCATTAAAGCATTGGCTCACATTCACAGCACTGCTCTAGATTTGGGTCAGCACAGTCGTTTGCCCTAGGCTTGCTTTTGCATAGCAACAGACATTATAGCCTCAAGGGTTAAATAAGGGGTAATTATGAGGACATCACATTTGACCCAGACCTTTCTGTAAGGCATCATTCAACTCAATCTATTTCCAATAAACTATCCTTTAGTGGTTCAGAAATAAGTTCCTTTTATTTGTAAGTTATTTTGTGAGGTAGGTAGAAACGCTGTCCTCAGTGGTTTCAGCTTTTGAATCTTTAATAGACTTAATTCGATCGGCTCACAATAGGAAAAGAGTTTTTCTTGAATGCGCTGAATATAGATTACCTTCATCACTGTCGTTTTAAACCATGCTGAAACACAGTACACTATGTCACCAAGACATATCAAAGAGAGCGGCATCCGCATGAAAAAGGACATATTGTTATAATATCTTGTCTATTGAATTGCAGAAGATTGGGAAATTCTAGTTTTAGTTGATACGTAAGTGTCTGTCAGTCAACATCCTGGTTTGCAAGTGAATTTGTTTTTAATAATGCACATAAATTTGTATTTATATATACAATTATCATGCTAACTGTACATGATGGCTTCACACAAATGCACACAATCCCAAGGGACTATCTTGAGATGTGATGTGGAAAGCAGCAGAAAGGGACAATATTAAATGAAAGTACCTTTCACGCTTTTAAGAAGCATCCACAAAGAAACTGGAAAAGCATTTACTATTACATAATATTTGGGATTTATTTATTGCTAGCAAAAGTTTGGGGTAAGTAAGATTTTTTTAAAGAATAAATGTATTTAGGCTATTTTGCCAGGTCAAAAGACAATAAAGACATTTAAATACTACTTTATATAAATGCTGCTCTTTGGAACTTTCCATTCCTCAAGGAATACTGAAACAAACGCATCACAAAATATTAGGAATGCACAATTGATAATAATAAGAAATGTTTTTGAGCACTGATGAAGCATTTTAAAATGATTTCTGAAGGATCATGTGACACTAAAGACTTGAATAGTGGCTTGTAAACGTTCAGTTTTGGGGGATAAATAACATCTACTAGCAAAACTAATGAACTCTCAATCTCTCGAAACAGCACCTTTCAAAACACTGCTAAGTCTATCTTTCAGTATCTTCGATTACGAGCATGGAAGAATCTATCTGCCGTCCATTTTAAAGGAATCTAAATAGATGTCTAATCTGCATATTTCCCCGTGTGTGTTATTCTACATCTGAGGGGATGTGATCCCCACATTAGCTTAACTAACACTGAGAGTCAAAAGCTCCCTCAGCAGATGTTTCGAGTCCACTTTCACAGCCAGTGGAGACCAAAACATTGGTGCCCACAAAATGTTTATCAAAGATGCACAGTTTAGAACAGTACTTAGCAGATTGTCTATGAATGCAGTGGTGCGTTCATCTGTGAAGGTTTAAATGTATTTTTGAGATGGTCTTCCTAATTGTGGCACATTTAATTAAAAAATACAGCAAGCTACTGTACTTTGAAGAGCTCTTGTTAAACTTCGGAGGGCAACTTAATTATGCTACAAGGGCATAAACAGTCATTTTCAAACAGCCCTTTTAGAACAAGATTTTCAGTCGTATATTTTTCACAAAAACTGGTTAATGCTATGCATTTGAAAATAACACACCACCTACGTTAAATCCTACCCTAAATCTTACAAGCTTGCTTTTACAAGAATAATAGTCTTTAGCTATGACTCATGATTCACAGAATACCTGAAATGCCCTGCATTGTAATTACAGTGCTTACTGGGGGTGCTACCGAGCAAGTTTACTATATCAAAGAAGCCATATGAAACCTGTTGTGATGCAAATGTAAAAAGGTATTAGTTTAGAAATTATACACTATGGAATAAAAGTCTTGTGTCATAACATGTTTTGCAACTCTTGCAATATAATGTAATTTGTGTTAAAAGAAATAAACGTTCTTGGTGTTTTACTGCTACAATCTGTCATCAAATGGTATCTGAGTGAACTGTGTATAGCTTTGTTTGGAGTTTTGGAGCAACAAAATTTCCAATGAGCCTATGTTGGTTTTGTCATTTGGCTTACGTATTACGAAGTATTAGGAAGGGCTTACACAAGCTAGTAGTATTAGGATTGTCTCTAGGCCACACAATTTTGGAAATAATAGGCATTGGATCAGAGAGGATGAGGTGATAGATTAGTGCAAGCGTGATATCATTTGTAGACATTACAGCAGGCAATCAAAAAGAAATCTATATTTCTTACAGCCCAATTTCTTCTTACTGGCAACACAATGTGTTATAATCATGACAAATGTGACACCGAACCACAAAACCAGTCTTTAGCTGCATGGGTGTATTAGTAGCAATAGCCAACAATACATTGCATTGTATGGGTCAAAATGATAGATTTTTTTTTATGTCAAAAGTCATCAAGATACTAAGCAAAGATCATGTTCCATGAAGATATTTTGTAAATTTCCTACCATAAATATATCAAAACTTATTTTTTGATTAGTAGTATATATTGCTAAGAACTTTGATTTTCTCAATATTAAATTGTTTTTGCACCTCAGATTCCAGATTTTCAAAACATTATGTCTCAGACAAATAGTGTCCTATCCTAACAAACACGTCAATGGAAAGCTTATTAATTTATGTTTTATATAATGTAATAATATCAATCTAAAATAAAATTTACCCTGGTCCAGGGTCACAAATATAAGAATTTTTGAGAAAATCCCATCTAATCATTTTATATATAAATGACAGAGTGTACTGAGCAACAATTTATTCTGTGCATTACGAGTATATTTATATACATGTACAGTTATCCAGTCAGCTCAGGTTTTTTAATACAACATAATCCCCAGATGTTTAAACTGATGTCACATAGGGAACAAAACAGCAATGTTTCCACATGGATGCAATGTGCACATGTAACATTCTTTGTTGATTTTCTTTCTGGAAGGCATGCAACATATGCAGAATCATTCTGAATGTCTTACAACTATGATTAAGATTCATATACTGCTGTCAGGTTTAAACCAGGCCTTATTTTAAATGAACCCAATTTAAGTGCTTTTTATGCTTCATCAACATTAATGAAAAGTGTTATTTATATGTCACTTGTGTAGCTTATATGGTTGAATGATCGCCCTTTCATGGTGCAAGTTTAAATGTGATTATTAAAGGATGGCCAGATTTAAAATGTGTATGCAATGCATTTTTGTCCTGATTATATAGCGGTTACACTGCACAGACTTATCTGACAGCCATGCAGAAAGGCAGTCAAAATCAAACCCAATTTTTACTGCCTGTGTCACCTACAGAATTGAGAGAGCATTGATATACTACGAGAGAGGTAGTGTAGGAGGAGAGGGCAGTTTGGTCTGTAACAGGGGAAATAAGCTTGTCTAATTTGATCTAACTTTAATTTAGGCTTCTTGCCTTGTGCATGAGCTATAGCCATGAGGCACCATAAGGCCCTGTTTGCTCTAATGCACTTACCAAAGGGGATAATTTCATATGCCTTTGCAATTTGTATAATTTTTGTCACATCACATTTTTTGAACCAACACTGCTTACACCATCATGATATACACTGTAAAAAATTATTGAGATTTTAACGGTAAAAAACTGAAAAAAAATGAATGTTTATTGCATATTTCAGTTTAATGAGTCGCACTGCGTTTGTGCGAATGACACTGAGCATCTTTTATATATGTGATTATTTAAAAGCTGCTTGTGATGGGCTTTGGTTCATCACTTTCTCATCACCATCTGTATTTTGTGATTATCAGTGTATTTAAAAGGTACAAAACTGATTTCAGTACTTCAGTACTACTTAATAGGTTGATATATTAACATTACATCAGTTAATGAAATTACAGTATTTAACTGCAAATTTAATTTAAAACCGTCATATATGTACAGTGTATGATTAATAATAGAACACATCAAGTTTCAGTTGCATCACCCAGCTCAACTTCTGCTATGCCAGTGTGATTCTGAAATAATGGAGGATAAATCAAAGTAATAAAAGGAGGGCATATCTTTGAAAATCACGCAAACGCTGAAAATCCATATGTCTAGCCTAATGATAATGATCGTGTTCCCTTTTTTTTCTTTGGGTTTTCAGATAACAGCCTTTGATGAGCTTCAGGCAGACTTCAAGGTGCCGATCGATCAGGGCAATCCACTTCACGCGGTAAGTCATGCAAATAATGGACTTGATCATTTGATTAATCGCCCTTTCCTGAACTTCCATAGAAACGAATGAGTTTGTATGCGTGAGGGTGTTTATTTGTTTATGGTGGGAATATATTTTAGCAAGGCCTCTGATCTTTTGCAGGCACCAGGTGTGTTGCCTACCCCAAACTCTGAAACATTTCCTGTCATCCGCAGCATTGCATGAATAATCCATAGAGCAGCTGTCTATGTGTTGTCTTTTCTCTGCTGGAGGCCCTGGCAGCTTTAATCTCGCTAATGAATTCCAACTGAGGCAACTTTTCCAGCTTTTCGGATACACCAACTGTTATCCAAAAGTTTAGAAAAACATTGTCAATCTACATGCCAGCATTGCAGAATAATTTACATGTGTGTGCTTGATACCTCGCCGGGCTATAGTGACAGAAAACAAAGCAAGAGGCATGGGTGAAAATAGATATTTTTGTTCTTTTGGACTTTGTGTCAGAAAGTCTCACTCAGAAAGCGGTAGTGTGACTATTGTATCTGAGTCACGTATCCGCTCTGAACAAAACTTCTGTAGTCGTAATTTATTGCTGTCTTTCCAACAAAGTGTCGAAGTAAAAGATACACTCTCTACATGTCACCCACCCCTCTGTCAGACTAGAGGGAACTATGCAGGATCTGGAAGGTGGGGGGTGCTAAAAGATTGATGGCCTCCTAGCTGATCTCACCACCCAGTCAAGTCAATCTCACACCCTGCCTGGCTAATTGGTGGCTTCTGTCAGTCTTCAGCTGGGAGGAAGTCAGGACTTCATCCTTTGATTCTCATTGGAGCTCCCCTTATGACTCTAGTCTGCACAGTACTGCTGCAGTCACTGTGTTCAGCCCCTCAGGCTACTTTTACACCTGGCATTAATGTGCTTTTTGCAACCAGACAGTAAATGTTGAGCAGTTTTTAGGGCTGAGAACTATTTAATGCAATATATAAAGATGCAATAATTAATGCAGCAAAAAAATATTTTTTATAAATGTTTTAGCTAATGTTTTATTATGCTTGTGCTGTTTGGGTTGAAATAACACAGTCTGCATGTATCCTGTGATCAGCCATACTTGAACGGCTATAAATATTAATTTCTGAGAGAAACTGAGGGATGAAACAGCAGTATTGGTAAAGATAACTGTGAGACTGGCTGTAACATTCTGTTCCTGTCTTGTCCTGTCTCCCCCGCTGTCTGTGTCCTTTTGGTTTTGCCCTAATCTGTTTGATCGTTTCACCTGTGTTTTACACCTGCCCTCACTTTTGTCTTTGATTTGTATGTGTTTAAATACTGCTGTCTTTTCATTTGCATTCAGGTCTTGTTAACGTTGTGATGTCGGCATGTCTAAGTGTTTCCCCGTGTGTGCATTTTGCTGCCTCGCCAACTTTTGTTTTCGCTCTGGTCTTTTTGTAATTAAATATTTTTTTTGTTATTTGAATACATTGTGTCCTCCGCTCTTTTGCCTCACGGGAGGTTCAGCACAAACCCGCCGATTTCGTGACACTGGCCTTGATAGTACTTGATAGTAAAAAGATATTAGCAGAAGATGAGACAGAATAGAGAATCTTGAATTAAGTTTATTTTTTATTTTTTTTAAGCAGAAATGAATAGTAAAAATATATAAATAGCAGCATCAGTATCACTGTTCATAATAACAATATTAGTGAAACTGGCTTTGATAGAACAAAATATGCCATTATGTAATTGTGTGTTATATTTTATGTAAAATTATGTAATATTTTATTACATGCTAATATGCTTATTCTATATTAATTTGGGGATTCATAGTGCAATTATTATTACATATTTTAATGTTAGAGGCAATTAGTAGAGATTAATTATGAATTTATTCACTTAAAAATGTTTCCATTTGCAACTTATTTTATAGTAAATAATATCAACTGGATCAAATTGTATTAATAGTATGGCTAATAAAAACGAAAACTCATATTGATATGCAAAAATGGACTTTGGCGTGTGTGTGCTACCCTATGCGTAGGAGATGTGTATCATATGTATCCATAAACTGCATAACATATGCATGCCAAGAAATTTCATGTCATATGCATACAAAACTGTGTATTATTTGCATGCCAAACATGTGCATGTCATACATTTGCCAGACTCCATTTTTGTGTATCAATAGCACAAGTTTTAAATTTTATTTGGCTTACTATTTCTATTTTCATGAAACCAGGCTCATAAAATCTAAACAGCTATAAAAAAGCGGTAGTGCTAAAAATAGCTAAATATAGATAACACAGTTTTTCTTATCCCATTCAGAAAATAGCATTTTTCTTGTTTTAAGCATAAATCTAACACAAATTAGTGAGGGTTAAAAAAAATTAAACTTTAATATCACTGATAAATCAGTGAGCGAGAGCTATAAGAACTGTCACATTTAAATGCCCTTGACTGCTGCGGCCCGGCTAATTCTGTGAAGGCATTCAAGACATAATTCTCCAGCAATTAAACACTTCTGCTGCTATTCTTTTATAAGATTCTCTAATAATCCTTGATGAGTTTTCTTTGTGTGTTGAAAAGAGGCATCTTTCATGTTAACGTTATGAGCTCATTAGACAGAATTTGTATCTGCTGTGCTGCCTGATGCACGCAAGCTTTTAATATTTTATCATGCTAATGTTCTAAACAGACATTAGCATGCATGTGGCTGATTTCAGTGTATAACAACACTAAATTAGATGTATCATTATGTTGCTTGCATGATGGCAAGAGTATCTGGGATCCAGATGTTTGTCACCATGCACAATATGAGCAATCCAACACTTCGGCTCTTTTTTTTATTGTTGTTTTTTAGATTTACTTTTATAAAGATGTAAGCAACATTCAATACACTGTAAGCACATCAAGCTTTAATAAAACATTAGCTAATTCAGAACTTATAGTAACAATATTACCTACCATGCTTTATATTTTTTTCATAATTATTCTTTGAATAATTATTAGGAGTAAATTATTAACCTGATGCAAAGTGACAATCGTAGCAGATTGTGGTCAGCAAATCAACCCCTATTAAATGTGTTCTTTAAGTCATATTTTATTATAATTGTCTGTACGTTACATGCATGGGCGTAAATTTAATTTAACAGTAGGGGGGACAATAAAGAAGCTCGTGTCGGATGTGACGTCTCTCTGTTCCCTTCTTCAGGGAACGAGGGTTGCATACTTAACCAAGATATTCCCTTTCAGTCAGTCACTCCGAGTCACGTCGGATATGATCGCCGAAATTGGGATCCTTACCAAAACGCCATGGACACTGCCCCTTCTAGTGTCCTGCAAGAGTCTCCCAAGCCCCCTCTGTCTGGCGTAGGCCAAGGCTCACCACAAGAGGCCAGCTACTGTTATCAAAGCACTATCAAATCAGTAACACTGGGAACGTCCCCGTTCTATTGAATAGACACGTACGGAAGTCCAGCCTTCCTATAGAAGGTCTCAAGATGTATACTCATATGGACGGTATTTCAGTGTATATGGAAAATTGGAGGTGACTGAACCCTCTTAAGGTAACAAAGGGCTGTCGGGGGAATCAAGGACATGGAGTCCTTTCGGGTACTCCACATGGACCCCAGCCCACTACCGGTTCTCACGGATTGGAAACGGCATTCCCCTTCTGCCGGCCTCATTGAAATCAATGTTTATTATTATTTCGTTTCATTGCAAAATTATTAGCCTATTTCTAATTGAATGTTTAAACATCATTTCGAGAGGATCGCTGAAACGAGTAATCATACACAGCTGATTGCCCTTTTCCTAATCATCCCTTGTTCAATCGCACCCAATCAAGCCATTTCCCCTTCACTACAAATGCTCCCAGCTTT
>JAUMHR010000079.1:13881341-13894645 GCA_032361145.1 Enteromius fasciolatus
TGAAATTTCAGCATCCATTACTTCAGCCTTAAGTTTCACATGATCCTCCAGAAATCAATCTAATATGCTGATTAAGAATTATATAAGAATGATATT
This sequence comes from Enteromius fasciolatus, assembly GCA_032361145.1. NCBI lineage: Eukaryota > Metazoa > Chordata > Actinopteri > Cypriniformes > Cyprinidae > Enteromius > Enteromius fasciolatus. The sequence continues at coordinate 13,881,438 of JAUMHR010000079.1, forward strand.
AATATTATCAATATTCTCAACAATAAAAACAATTTGGCTGCTCAACATTTTTTAGGAAAGGACAACATTTATATATGTTAATGTGTGTGTGTGCGGGTTTATGTGGTTTATGAGGACACAAATTTGTATAGTGACATAGGTATGACATAGGTATGTAGGTGTTTTATGAGGACATTTTCAGTGTCCCCGTAATTCAAAAGGCTTTAAAAAAAAAAGAAACATACTAAATGTTGTTTTTTTGAAAATCTAAAAATGCATACAGTTTCCTGTAAGGGGTAGTTTTAGGTGTAGGGTCAGTGTAGGGCAATGCCACATACAGTTTGTACAGTATAAACTCCATTACACCTATGGAGAGTCCCCCAAAATCACAAAAACCAACATGTGTGTGTATGTGTGTGTGTGTGTACAGTATGTTAGTGATATCAAACAATTAATCATGATTAATCCAAAATAAGTTTTGTTAAATAATGTGTGTTCACTGTGTATATTTATAATATATATATATATATATATATATATACTATATATGTGTGTGTATATGGGTGTTAAGGAAGTGGACAGACAACGTAGTAAATGAAAACAATAATAATTTATTCAACACAGGTTCTTCGCAGGATGCGGCAAAAGGTAACTGAAATGTATAATGATCCAATCCAACAGAAATGATAAACAAACTAATAGTCTTTTCTTGAACTTTAGGAGGAATCGTTGGAGCACACAACACCGATGGAGACACACACACTACAGAGACGAACCAGGAGGATGAATGGAGTAGGAACACGGAGAAGTGAAGAATCACACTGGTGACGACGGAAAACTCTGGAGAATCACAGGTAAACACAAGGTAAGTATTACCGCAAGGAGAGAGCAATGAGAGAGTCCACTTACGAATAACGAGATCGGACAGTGAGTGAACTGGTGAGTGTGCTTTTATGTGGTGTGGTGATTAGTGTCAGGTGTGCAGAGCAGGTGTGGCTGGTTAATACTCAGGAGAGGGTTCTCGCTGCATGTCTGTGAGGGTGGAGCCTGGTGTGGATGTAACATGGACGCGTACTCAGCCCAGCCCAGGACGTGGTTCCAGGTGTTCTGGTGGTCATGGCAGAAGGTATGGAGGAACCACCCCACTTCCTGGATCTTTCTTTCAGTCTGTCCATTAGTTTGCGGATGATAACCAGAGGAAAGGCTTACGGCCACACCTAGTAGTCGGAAAAATGCCCGCCAAACTGAATGCCCGCCAAACTGGGAATGCGTTCCCCTCCTGGAACAAATCGGAGGTTCGGAGGACAACCCGGCGGAGGAGCTGGAGCAGGATCCGCAGGGTCACCCATTGGATGGGACAGGAAAAGAATTTCTTCTGGTAGAATGGATTCAGCTGATTCAGGTTCTTCTTCTGGAGCATAGAGAGCATCTGCACAAACATTTTTTGAACCTGGTCTGTATGAGATTGAAAACTGGAATCTGTTAGAGAATAAGGCCCACCTGGCCTGTCTTGGATTCAGTCTTTTTGCATCTCTCAGATATTGTAGGTTTTTATGGTCAGTTAATACCTGAAATGGGTGAACAGACCCCTCCAGCCAATGTCTCCACTCTTCCAGAGCTAGCTTGATGGCCAGAAGTTCTCTGTTCCCGATGTCATAATTCCTCTCCGCCAGGGTGAGTTTCCTTGAAAAGTACCACGATGAACTGCTTGGATGGATCTGGATGACAGAGAATAGGGGCAGAAGTGAAAGCAGTTTTCAACTGCTGAAACGCTTGTGTAGCGTCAGAAGACCAGGTAAGGGTCTTGGGTTTTCCCTTCAGCATGGACATGAGCGGACTGGCAAGCATATTATACCCCTCTATGAACCGTCCTTAATTGTCAGGGATTTGGGCCACTTGGTGATAGCTTCCACCTTTCTGTGGTCCATGCTCACCCCAGCTGGATAAATGTTGTGTGGAATTGGGTGGATTTCTGGTGGAAAGAGCATTTTTCAGCTTTAAGGTACAATGGATGTTCACGTAGCTTGGTAAGTACCTGTTTAACATGCTGGTGATGTTCTTGGAGTGTAGAGGAGAAGATCAAGATATCATCTCTGTAGATAAGTACAAATTTATCCAGATACTCTCAGAAGGTCTCATGCATACAGTCCTAGAATATGGAGGGAGTGTTAGCAAGACCATATGGCATAACGAGATACTCGTAGTGCCCAGTAGGTGTAATAAAGGCAGTTTTCCATTCATCTCCGTGTCTCACTCTGATTAAATTGTATGCACTACGAAGGTCTAGCTTTGAGAAAATTTTTGCTCCCCGTAACTTTTCCAGAGCAGCAGGAACGAGGGGTAACGGATATTTAAATGGGATGGTTACCTTGTTGAGAGCTCGGTAATCTATACATGGTCGGAGTCCTCCATCTTTTTTGGCCACGAAGAAGAAACTTGAAGCAGCAGGGGACGTAGATGGTCGAATGTAGCCGTGTGCAAGGGCTTCTTGAATGTATTCCTCCATGGCCTTTGTTTCCGGGATATATAATGGATAGATCCTTCCCTTGGGCAACTGGGCAACTGGGCATCTGGGAGCAGGTTTATAGCGCAGTCCCATGGGCGATGAGGTGGTAGGCGAGCGGCTCTCCTGGGGCAGAAAACATCCTGAAAAAAATTACTGTAAATAGTTAAAACTTGACTCAACATAAGACGGGGAGGATGTAGAGGGCAGTTCTTCAATATGTTTAGGTTGTCCACAATATAAACAAAGTCATGAAGATAGTCGTCGCTGGCGTTCCAGGGGTGTGAGACGACGTCGACTTAAATCCATAGGCTCTGGAGCTGGCTCTGGAGGGCTGATGAACTCTGGCAGGCAGCGGTTTCCAGTTTTAGTGTGGAAAGTTTGTCCAGTCCAATTGAGTCATCATATGGAGCCAGCATCATACGAAGATTCGATTCCAGACCTTGACCAAAGCCTTCTCGTTCCATCCACTGGCTGCTGCTAGCGTTAGGAAACCTGATTGAATATTTTCTTGGACAGTGAGGTTATTTTGTCGAAAATTATACAATTCCTCACCAGCGGATGACTCGGAATCGGTTCTTCCGAACACTTCTTGGAAATGGGCAGCAAAAGCATTGTAGGAACTGACAGCGGATCCAGCTTGGCTCCATATTGACTCAGCCCAGCGAAGAGCGTTTTTCTGATAAACAAGATATAACATATTCTATTTTTGCACCATCAGAGTTATATACATTGGGGTATGTAGCGAATGTGATGGAGCATTGAAGCAAAAACCCCTTGCAGTCCCCCGCCACGCCAGAGTAGGGCGTTGATCGCACCATGGGACATACTACTGACGCTGGCGAAAAAGGGTTCTTTACGTCTTGGACCAATACACATGTATATGTTTATATTAACGTAATATATATTAAATATAAATATATTTGATATATTTCTCTTAAACATGTAAGTGAAAAAACTGAAATAAAAAAGAAGATGATAATAAGATGCTTTTAAGGTTTCACAACTAAAACTAAACATCTGAGACTGAAATTGTATTACAATGACACCTCACACAAAGCCTGCCATGTCACGCACATGCCACAAACAAACAAACATATCGCCACACATCCCCTTCACATAAATAAGGTGATACAATGACTCCCAGTCATTCAAAAGTGGTCTGGATCAATACTGCAGCTCCATTGTTGCGAGCTTTTGTCCTTGCACCATCCACTCTCCCACACAGTCACAGCCCGCTGTTCGTCTGATTCATTTAAAATGTCTCCCACTTCGCACTATGCTCAAAATGGAATCTGATAGAAAGAAACAGATTTTCTGGCTTCAGTGATACACACAAAATTATCAATAAGAGAGTGATTAAATAAAGAAATGAAGTCACAAAAGCTAAATAATTCAAGTGCACCAGCCTCAGTGATGTCAGCTTCAAAGGCTTGAAAGAGTGCAGGATCATGTGGGGGAGTTTCTTTAGAACCACTTTTCGGCAAGCCAGCCTTTCAACTCCCTTTTGTGCCCCACAATTTTTCAGCTTTCCAAAAGGGAAAAAAGAACTCCTTTGAAATGCTTTTAATAAATAACTGTGACATGCAGCATGCTATTAATGACCCGTTGAAGACCCAAACTGAAACACAGCTCTGCTCAACTCCAGCGCACAGAGCCGGTCATTTCTAACGACCAATTTGTGTTACAATGGCAGTTTTTCAGTATTCCACAGGGGGATTCAGGAATGCTAAGGCACAGTGGGAGGCGTCAAATTTCCTCTCTTAAATCGCCATTTGCAGCCGGTGAAATTGAGATCTATATCTCCGTAGTGATGGTATTGATCCATGAGATTGATCCACGGGACACGACATGTCACATCCCATCACCCCTACAGGACACAAAGTCCTCTGCTGATTAATGACACCCATACTGCACAGTGAAGCATGCATTTACTGGAGCCTCGATTGGGATTTAATGGACATTTGTAAACCATTTCAACAACACCAGTTACAGCATTTTATTAAATAATTTGCTCAATTCATGCCGCCATTCATGAAACCATACCGCCTTTTAAACATGGCGTGTACCGAGCAGCAACAATCGTAATTAAAGTAAGTAAAGACGTTTTCCTACTGCTTTAATGAAGCTAGCTACAATTGGTTATGGTGGCTTCAGGTTCCGTCGCTATGCATACGTCATCAGAATGAGTGGTCTGATTGGTTGTAGAATCGTCCAGTAATATACAGAAGCATCTGATGGACGCAGGTTAAGCCCGCCTCCCAAAAGGCAGGTAGTAAGGCAGCTTGGCCAGACTTAGCTCCTATGAGCTTTATAGTCATGGAAGCCAGGCTAGTTATATATATATATATATATATATATGTAAGGGATAATAAACAGCCAACAGGTTGTCTTCGCATCTGTCGATAAACCTGTTGGGCTTTATTTTGCTATAACAACCTGCTGGCTGTATATTATCCCACTTATTAAAATACTCCATTTTAACTCATGGTTAAGCATTTTTAAGCCACAGGGTGGCGCCAAGCTGTCAGGGAAAGCGTAGTGATACAAATGATTAATTACAGTAAAGATGATTCGTAGTACCTGGATGAGCATGTGTTATAGTTTTACCGGTTGTTATCTGGGAAGTCATGTCACTCGGCGGCCATCTTTGAAATGCATTTCGGCATCCAAGTGCATCTCCTATCTCTTTGAATGGGGAAACATCAAATTCTCCAAAACTGTTTTCCAAGCTTATGATTACATTTAATGTTTGAAATTTCCAATGAAATCTGACAACAACTGTGTAATAAATGTTGTTTCTCTTGCTCAAATAGAGTTATAAAAAGCTTATTTCTTCGCATGCGCAGTCCTAGGCACAAGTCTCAGGCTACGTCTACACTTGTCTCAGCCTCAGACGTCAAGCCCACAGAAAGTTGGCTAAACGTCTAATACGATATGGTACACTTAACTGGAAACCCTTCAGGAATGTCGAAGTCATCAAATGATTGGTTGAGTTTTATCGGAATTTTGCGGGGGATGCGAGTGTCGCGTTTATTTTCGGTCTGCCGGGAAACAAGACGTGTGAATGCGGAAAAAACTGTTGTGTTTACATGAGTGACAATAAGCATTTATTAAAATCAGTTAAACATTGGATTCTCTAAAGTATGCAAGGTTCCCAGCAGATCAAAATTTTACTACTGTAGTTGTGCGTCCCCTCCTATCTATTACGGAAGATCAAGTGAAGTACCTATCTGAGAAGGGGATATCAGCTGTGTTTGCGGGCAAACATGAATCAACAGATGCTGACATTGCAGCTGGCCGATTCAGTATTGTTATATATGTGTTCAATTCTCCAGAATTGCTTGTGGGTGTTAAAAAGTGGAGAAAAATGCTTCAAACAGATGTTTACCGCGAACGTCTCATCAGGATTTTCTTTGCTGACTGACTTGTTGCACAACGTTCTGTTGTTGTGGGGACATTTCCACACCCTGAAACGTGACGCTGAACGAAACAAACTATGATTGGTTATTTGACATGTTGGTCAAACGGTCTGGGCGGCCCAGACCAAAGAAAGCGGATATGAATTCCAAACCTTCAGCTGTCAGTCTGAAGGTCTGGCTATGCGAGACTATGTTTACAATAATACGGATAAATTTAAAGTCTAAAAATGTTCTACGTCGACACCATCGTTTTCAATTGTTTCCGAAGAGTTGATCATCCACACTGAACGATGGAAAACACTTACGTTCCACTTACGAGCAAACAAAACAACTGCTGTACAATGCCGTCCGCCATTTCAGTTGAATTGCTCACATGACTGCATCATATGACTAAAATGTGTCATTGTTTTCGAATGCGAGAAAACTGCATTTTCAAATTGTTCCACTTTGGAGATAATTTTCAAAAAGCTCAGTTTTCCTTGACCAAAATATGCTGTCTCAGTGTAGATGGAAGGCCAAAACGAAGAGAAAAAGATGCGTTTTCAAACAAAAACGTATTAGTGTGGACATGGCCTCAGAATGCTGAATCAATCTGGTACTTCTAAGATGCGATTGGCTATTTTATTTAGAAGGCGGGGCTACTTGTGATTGATCGACCATATTAATCGTTGCAGTTTTTCCCATTCAAAACTATATGAGTGACACGTCTTGGGTATTCCATAGTCTTTGGAATAACAAACCTTGGAATGTGGCGACTGACCAATCAGAATCAAGTATTCACCAAGTGTGCAATAAATATCTTTAATTTAATATTTTAATATTTAATATCTTTAATCTTTACTTTTTATTTCTAATTTTAAGTTTAACTTTTTTATCTAATATTTATATTTTATTTTACTTTAGCATTATTTTTTTATTTTATTTTATTAAAGTAAATGACAATATCAACACTGCATTAAAGAAAATGGATTCAAGGTTTAGATTTTTAACCCAATACCCGTTTCTTAATCTTCACTTCTTCTTAAATTTTAACCAGATTACCAATTAATACGCCTTTTAAACTCAATATCTAAAATTTTCTCCTTCATTTCATCCAAGCACCAGGCTGAGCATCTGCCGTTCAATCCTGTATTGAAGCTTACACGCTTTTTCAAATATTCTAATGGCGCTCCCCTACTGCTCTGTTCCCATCGCCAAACAAAAAGCACTCATTCTGCCGAACAGTACAAGAATACTTTGTGGATCCCTGGTATGCATTATGGCTTTTACAAACTTGCACACCACGTCAGAGACAGTATTCAACCTCATTACCAACTAAACACACACACACATATACACACAAGGGGGTGGTATCATGCCGGGGAAATGACCTTATTACTGCTTTAAAGCCTTAACCCAGGCTGCTTCTAAATATTCATGTACTCGCCAGGGAATAGGGCAACAGCTCCCAACGTGACATGTTGATGAATGCAGGCACACTGAAAGAGCCATGGACAACATACTGTATGTCTAAGGCACAAAAATGTCACTTTACTGTAGACATAATATGCTATTGATGCATTTTGAGCTGCATGTCTAATGGGCCAGAGTGTAATATTGCCTTGGGAAAGAATTAATGTGCTTGCCAACTGACACAATCCTCTGGTCAGGGAGAGAATTAGATTACTGAGGATCTCAAATTAATCTCGTCTTCAAACAATGCAGTATATTCAAAACTTTTTTCAGAGGCATTATATTAGTAGTGACTTTGGTTAAGAAAGAAATTACCTTTTAATTTATTTATTTACCAATATAATTCATCCCATTGAACAGGCTTCAGTTAAAGCATCTTTAGCCAGACGAGCTGAAGTATAAGAACTCCAGGAAAGCTCTATACCATACATTTCTGCATTTTTTCCTTAACTGTCACTTTAAGAGCTCTACACAAATGAAAAAGTGCTCTTAACAGGAGACTCAACTCAAGATTTAGTTCAATGTTAGAGCATGTTAACCTAACAGTATGATTTATAAAAGTAATGCTTTTTCATGCGCCCTGGGATTGCTTTCTCCATAGATGATACATTCTGAATTTGTCAATAATTACTGCATAATTTGCCTACCTTTAGAACAGCTTTGTGTTAATAACACGTGTATGATCAAAATCTGTGACCAAAATGTAGGTGACAATGAGAAAGCAATATTCATATAGTGAGTCCTCACATACTGTGCTCAAGATGCTTTCAGCAACTAACCATTTTAATTAGTGCTGGATGTGGCATCTGCAGTCTCATACTGATCTCCTCAGGCAATGCATGAAGATAAATCTGAGCGCTCCTCATGTCTGCCGCTCCTAGCCACGCAACAACAAATAAAACCCTACTCTATTCTAGCATTATTCATCATAAAGATATCTCTCAATAAAACACATACAAACATTTTAAGATATGCAGCTTTAAGCTTTTGCTTGTAAATCATAGTGCATTCTGTTACACTTAATTTAAGATGATATATATTGAGATATTGATTCTTTCTCACAATGAACATTTGTCTACAAATACAACTTTTCACATAAAGTTTATATGTCTCATAAAATGTAGTTACTGTTTATCGTGTAAAGACACAATAAAAATGTTTGCAAACCAGGACTACAATACTGGGATTGGATAGCTCAACAATGGTAAAAGATGGTAACATAAAACCCAATATGGAGTTTTAACTAACCAAACTTGTTTAACATAAGGTGAAACTTAACAAGCCATAAAACTTGCTGAGTAACTGCAACATCACAGTCTTTTTCTTCCTTTTTTTTACAGTAATTCAATGGAGGAACCATTTTGGATTCCCGAAAGATCCTTTCAGTGAATAGTTCTTAAAATAACATTTAATCTTTTAAACTAAAAGGAATAATCAGGAAACATAGATTCGGATCTTTCAGAACCTTTAGAGTGCACAGTACAAAGCAAGGCATGAAACTCTACCCAGGAGTTCAAATTAAATAATTTACAAGCCATTTTATTTTCTATTAATTTTATATGAGGTTAGCAAATTTCTGGAACCCTGTAAACAATGTAATATGTAAAAACCTCAGATTTGTGTGGTTTTGTTGCTCCTTGTTATTGTATGATCATTGGATACATACACCCAAGATCTCTGAAAGGCCAAAATGTGCCTTTTTTCATCAAATGTGAGTGCTGCTGTTACAATGTAAGTTCTTTAATACTATAACCAGATGTTTCTACAGTGGACCAGTGCTTATTTTGGCTTCTTTATTGCAGCGGATTTTCACAAACAATATGCAATATGTCTCTGTGTAGGTTTTCCCGCAGATTTAAAGCCAGCTTATTTAGGAAACAGTATAAATAGATGGCCTTCATGTTGTAGGACTTGAATGAACAACCCTCTAATCCAATTTTGTCATTAATAACACATGCTTTTATTATTTCCACGTATTAATTATACTCAGTGCTGTGCTTTAGGCAATTAGCACTGGTATGCGGAAATGATCATTTTCTTCGCTTCTTTTGTTTATCATCGATGTCTTGCATACGCATAAACACTAGTGCCCATCAGGAAGAGAGCTGCAAATAGTTTTCCCTCAAGCATGACGCATCCATCTGACATCCAATTTTGAGTGTATGAAAAGTGTTTGATTTTTGGATCATATGTGTTGTTTGATGTTTATAACCCCCTCCCCCCACCACACACCCTTTAGAGCCTGCCCCAATTTCCAGACTAGCTTTAAATAAGACAAATGCAGTGGCATTGCAATGTCTGCTGATTGAGAGGGATGGGCCAATAAATATGTATCATGTTCTAAGGGTATGTTATGTGTTTGGACAAAGGGATACAATTTGATGTGAGCAGTCAAGTGTATTCAGTCCACAGGATATATTTTTGTTGTAATGACTGAGCCTAGTGAAGCAGAAAGCCAATGTTCTCCCAGGGCAGATAACAGAGCATTCAAATAACCCAGAGTGCATGTATAGGTGCATCATGAGGGATACAAATGTAATGATGGTATTTCAGGATAACTTATCTGTTTAAAATTTGACTATAAAATCTTTTTACAAAAAATAATTAAATAAAAAAAAAAACAGAGACATGGTTAAAAAGTATTTTTTTTTTAAATATTGTTAAAAAAAACGATTAGGAATAAGTATTAAAACAATTAATAAATTAAAAAAATCCAAAGTATTTATTACATTTTTATTTGCCATGATTCCAAATTTATTTGCCAAATGGAACGATCCAGTCAGATCATCTCAGTTATTTGACCCACAGCTTGATTGCATTTACGAATTAGTTGGTGGGCAGCAAAACCATCATCTATTGATTCATCCCTCTGTTCTCAGGTCACATTGATCACTGGCCAAACGTTCAAGTGAGCTTTCTCTTCACTCGCATTCACATTGATTGTATGGGAGGTTCGCTGTTGTTTAATAGGGATCTTGTGGGAAAGGAGGATAACACTGGACAAGGGCGTATGTGATTCCAGTTCTATTTACTGTCCATCCAGTTAACAAAACCTCTATTGAACTTCTGCGTGATTTCTGTGATGTGCTCACCTCTCACACAATGACACGAGCTTTATTCCTTTATGGACTCCTTGCATTTGTTGCAACAATTGAGAAAACTGAAAGAGAATATTCAGAAGGACAAAATCAGTCTAAAAAGCATTCATGTACACATAAAAACAATATGTGTACTTTTCACAATTGTTATTACATTACTGTCTTTACTACAATCTGTTGTTGAAACAAAAACAGCTAATTATTGCAGAGTAACACTTAATAATAAACAATAATAAAAAAACATTTGGATATTTTCATGTCTGGGAAAAATTTGGGATTAAATGCTTTTATAGTTAGTAAGGTAGTTGTTACGTTAGAATAAGGTCATGTTGCAAGTAGAATAAGCCATTAATACGTGCTTAATTAGCACTAATAAATGGCTAATATTTTAGTAATATGCATTTTAATATGCAACTAATATATGTAACTGTAAAATAAAGTGTTACAAAAAAATAAATAAATAAAAAATCTAATATTTTAACAGTTCTTTTTTTAACCAAATGATGAATCCCCATAAAAATCTAGGCTCAAAATACTAAACAACAATACAGAAAAGTAAAGATTTCAAATAAAACATGTTCTATTCAACCAAGAATCCTGAAAATAAATGCAACATTAATAATAACAAGAAATGAGCACATTCTATTTATTTTAAAACATTAACAGAATAATTATATTGTATTTTTTCAAATAATTTTTTTATTTAGTGATCGAATAACCTTGCAATAGTTACAAATTCCAGGATTAATATTATATTGTATTTTGGATCAAATAAATGGAACTTTGGTGAAGAAGTTTGAGCAGTGTATAAAATTAGATTTTCTTTAAATGGGGCTATAAATCCCATTTTTGTATCCTACTGGGATTTCTACCACACTTCTAATCTCGCATAGCATTGGGATAGACACTAAGTGTATTATTATTCACCCTATGTCTATATATCTAAACCCTTTCTGTCTCATCTGGTTACACTAATAGTCCTTCACAGCAATTCACAAGGCACTTCACAACACCCAGCCTCTCTTTTCCCGATCAACTACACCGACTCTTTGAAAAGTTGTGCGATACAGATCCCAGTTAAATGAAAAGTTTGATCACAGCCATCATGTCATTATCCGTGGGATCGAGAGTGGCAGAAGGCCGGGTACGGCAGCTTTAAAGTCAGACGGCAAGCCACTCTGCATACAATTTCCTCCACGAGTCCCCAGAGGCGGAGCAGTGGTAATGGAGAGCAGGAGCAGACTGTCATTATCTCCCCCTGTGACGCTCCATCTCATTGTGGAGCAACAGCACATTAGTAGACTGACTAACTACGTGTGGAATAGGGGCAGTGTAGAGCTTGGTCGAGGATAAAGGACAAACATATGCTGCGGGCATCATTTCGGTGGTGCTAATCAGCTTTTAATGGAGTCACAAAGCATTAAGACTCCCCATATCGTTTTACAAAGAGTCAAGTTGTTATTTATTGCTTTGTGTTCGCTCCTGAAATGGCTGTATGTAGCTTTAATAAATCTTGCATAAATATAAGGTTGGCTATAACTAAATGTTTAACTCGTAAACTAACTTGTAAACTATTAAACAAAGGGCGATTGAATTACAGCACGTAAACAAATGCATTCGTGTTATGCAGCAGAGCGCACGCTGCATGTTAAATAGTCTTAGAGGGTTACTCTACCTCAAAATTAAACATTTGTGATTAATTCACTTGTTTCCAAACCCATAAATGCTTAGTTCATCTTTGGAACACAATTTAAGATGTTTCGGATGAAAACCAGGAGGCTTGTTACTGTCACATGAGTAACATGGTCCAGAAAAGTAGGAAATAGATGCCTTTAACTCTTCTTATAATTTGACATTTTTTTGAAAGGAGTTTCTCACACTGAGGCCATCCGAGATGTAGATGAGTTTGTTTCTTCAGCAGAACAATTTTAGAAACGTGTAGCATTGCAATACTTAATTATTGGTGGATCCATTGCAGTGAATGGGTGCCGTCAGAATAAGAGTCCAAACAGCTGATAAAAACCTCACACAAACCTCACTGTTCATCGTGTTACATCTTTTGAAACAGAAAGTAGTGACTGAATTAAGCAAATTCAATGTTGAAACATTTTTAACTTCAAATCATTGCTTCCAGGTAATAATAGTTCTCCCTATAATATTGCTCTTTCAAAACAAACAAAAACAGTTCTAAACAGACACAGATATGAATTTTTGTAATGGTTTTAGCAGCTGTTTTGACTCTCATTCTGACAGCACCCATTCACTAAAGAGGATCAATTAATGAGCAAGTTATGTAATGCTGAATAATTCAAACCTGTTTCAATGAAGAAACAAACTCATTTACATCTATATACGCCTGAGAGTGAGTCAATTTTTAAGCAGATTTTCATCTGGGGGTAAATTATTCCTTTAAAAACACTAAATTGAATCCTTTCAAAATATATCAATCTGATAGAAGCAGCATGAGGTTATGTTTTGTTGCAGCTGCTGTTTAGTATGTGCTCTCTATGTCAGGCATCAGTGGGTGTTAGATGAGACCCGCTGCTGTGTTCATGTGCATGTCCTGTAGGCAGGACTGACTTATGGTCAACAGCAGGACAGTATCTGCGGTGGTGACAGCTAAGGTTAATAAACAAGGCACAGATCTTTGCTATAGGGTAGTGAACGAGTAAAAACCCTTATCCTTTGCACGGCCACCAATCAAAAGAAATACTTATATCCTGTCTGATATCTAAAGAAGGGGTCTTCAACCTT
>JAUMHR010000079.1:13908288-13936503 GCA_032361145.1 Enteromius fasciolatus
GTTTTTGTTTTTTCACACAAGGCACATCATTAGTATCTTTTTCTGCAAACAGTGGATCCAGAGGAATGCTGCTGTTATATTTCACTGTGCTGTAATCATCACAACCCATGAAAGTCTTCCCTGCACCTACAAAACATCCCCAAGGTTTTTTGTTTTGTTTTGCCTCAACGAACAGTGTTCATGATGAATGCAGAGAGTTTCCCAGGGTGCTTATTTTAAACTTTATAGTAAAAAAAAAACACGACTTTAACGCAAACACACTATGCTTTAATATAATGTCTTATTTAATGAGTATTTATTCACTACTGTAACATTGCTTAGTCCTAAAGTGAAACTGTCATCATTTACTCACCCTCATTCCAAACATGCATGTCTTTTATTCTACTATGGAACAAAAACAAATATATTTTGAAGAATACAGGTAGGTGCCTGTTGGCTTGTCAATATATATTCATGAGGGTGAAAAAATAATGACAGATTTATTATTATTTTTATTTTTTGGTTGTTGTTGAGGTAAAACGACACTCCACGCTAAACGCTAAATGTAAAAATAATGTTAATCATTATATGTTGCTTTATTACAATACTAGTACAAATTTAATTAATGAGCAAAACACAGAAGGCATAAAGAAAAAATAAATAAAAATGAAATAATGATTATAAATGAAGATTGTTTACTTCATTGTAATAGTTTGTCTGGAATTAGATATTTCTATATTTTAACCTATTTTTAGTTTTCTACTTTTTAAATGTCAACAAGTTTTTACCATGATGAAACACAGATGGAAAGAAGATTAAATCAAGGTGACCTCAATTAGACATTCTATAGGCAATTAGAGCTCATGCTGAACCTACCGGGAGGAAAACTATTTCTGCATATGGTTTCATTACTCATTAGGTCATTTTGTTTAACGTTATAGAAATCACTCTTTAAGTAAAGACATCTAACACCCGAGTGGAGTTTGGCAAACAGCCGTTAATGGACTTAGATCGAAAAAGTCTTCATCCCGAATGCCAAGCAGTGTGACTAAAATGGCTCAACACCTGTACCTACGGTGAAACATAGTGATAGCAGGATCATGCTGTGGGGATGTTTCACTTAGAAAATAAGCCTTACGATTACAGATCACAGTCCATTTTGGCAACCCAGGCGTTTTTTGCCAAAATACAGCAGCAAGCAAGTGTAGCGTTTCATTCCTAAACGGCTGTACCTTTGCTTTTAATTAAGAGCTGAAATTAGTTTTTTAATCATATTCAAATATTAAAAAGGTTAAACACCAAAGAACACTGCTGTCCATCTATTTCGGTTTAGTAAAGCTTGAATAGACCATACATTCATTTTTGTAGTATTAGAAAAGAATAGATCCATCTTTTCTTTTAAAGGTTAAACATTCTGTAACATACATTGAATATGATGTATTTGGATGGTTTGTAAAGCTTATATATTACTATTATCTCGCTGTATAATCTCAGCGTTGCCACAATGCAGAGTCAATTTACAAGCGACATCAATAATACAGAACTCTGCACTAAAACAGCAAGCACAAACAATATATCTCCTTCATCCTTGGAATTCCAACTAATGTAATGGTGGTGGTGGTGGGGGGGGGGGTTCCTCTGGCTGATTAATGTAAGCTGCTGTAAAGCTGTTAGCTGGTACCAGAATCACGCCAATTTGTCATTGTAAATCTACTAGTGATAGTGAAACGGTTGGAGGATGCTGAGTCGGTAACAGCTGGTTGAGGAGGTGATGCAGTGAGGGGTAAGGCATCCGCAGGAGATCCCAACTATAAGCTGCGGTCGCCATGGCAACGCTGGGGGAAATTAGGTGTTAAAGGAGTATCTTGTTATGCACAAAAGAACAACGCACCAGTACTTTGGTTTTGTTTTGAAAGTTGGACATTGGCTACACACTATCATCAGAGTGTGAAAACATTGCATGCTCGAGTGTTTTTATATTTACATGTCATGACATATCAGTCACTATATTATACTATAAAAACACTGTAGCAAAAAATGCAGCTTGTGCATGTATTTATATAAATATATATGCGTGTGTGTGACAGTGTGATTTAAATATATATTTTTTAACTTACACGTTCATGCTTTCCCACCATTATTCGATTTAATATCAGTTAACTGTAAAATACCAAAGCATAAGTTTTAGCAGCCTGTTTTAATAACACCTTCCCAGCATCTGAAAAGATCCCACTCTTGTATGCGGGACTGCAGCTTTAGCGCCCTGGGTGGAATTTAGAGACAGAATGATGATTTCAAAGGAAGCTTATTCAGCTGTAACAATCCGATGAGGAATTCAGTCTCAGGTGGCGGTGGAAGTTTCCAGTCTGTCTCTGAGCAGAGGGGATTTTCTAACCTCTATTTATTTCCTTTAAGCTTCACTGCATCTAACAAAAAATCATTAGCAGTTGCTAAATGTGTTTATTGTGTATATACTGTATACATCAAATAGATAAATAATATTAAGAATGGGTTTAATGACATTATAACTTATGTATTTTTTTATTTACTCACCTACTAACATTATATTTTGACAGCGTCTTCTATGTAGTTGCTGAAGGACAATAAAAAACACTTTAGATAAATAATACATAGAATATATACCATGATATTTTGAAATATTAAGTTAAATGTCAAAACATATTATCATTATTAATAAAACATAACAAAATAGGCATTTTATTTCTATAAGGAAAAACAAACGCACACTTCCTCCTTAGTTTTGTAGGATGTACTGCTCTCCAGGTGGCCTGAAAATAGTCGAGTGGTGTGGGTGAAATTATCTGCAGAACAGTAGCTCTATCATTAACCTGTCAAAGTCATTGTGGTTGGAGTTCTTTGAAGCATCGCCATTTAAATGCAGAAAATATCACGCTGTTATTCCACTGTGCTCCCAACTTTTGGAGGTCGTTCGTGATATGATATCAGTCGCGAGGATTTTCTAGGCCCTGCAGGGAAGTTCATCAGATTTCAGCTGGTGGATGGGTCTATCACGAAACTCTTCTGGGCTGGTGCACCGAAGTCTTTGCAGAGGAGAGTGATTAGCCCTGGTCTGGGCTACGTAATGTACCAGAGAGTTGATGCTGCAGTCACATTTCAATGGGTTGTCATGCAGAAACACCTCTTTTAAACCTGGACCAATCAGAGACAAGTTAAACTTAAAAGATACCACAAAATATAGTTTTTGTTGCTGTTGTTTTTTGTCACATCTTCTTTTCTGCTAGAAATTATGCCAAACTAGATTTTTTCTTTTTTTTTTTAGAGTTGCATTTTTATGATAAAATTATATAAATGTTCAACTACAGCTCAAATTATATGGAAGGGTCATGTTTGAGGGTCATGGGTCAAAAGTAAATGCCTCTTTATATCCATCTATATTATTATTATAACTTAAATAAACTATATTCTTTACATTTCAATTTCAAAAGTGTTCAAATAAAAAATGGTAACTAAAAACGAAGATATCCTTGTATGTGTTTTTCCTGTTTGTTTTTTGTAATGCAACAGTATGCGCCGAATTAAAGGTCATCACCGACCAACCACAAGTCCTACTTCTTACCTTGCATGTTGGCTAGCATGTTTCCATCAATGGAATGAAGCCGATTCCCACTTAAGCCCACATGAGTGAGTTTAGGTGTGTGACGGAACACATCCGCTGGCAGACTCTCAATTTTGTTCTTTCGCACGTAGAGCTCCTGCAGGTTGGAAAGACCTTCTAGCGTCTCTGCGGTAAGTGTAGAGAGAAAATTGTTGTCTAGCACCAGCATCTCAAGACCAGTCAGTGGCGCAAAGGTCCCAGCTTGGATATTCTTCAGCTTGTTGTTGTCCAAATTGAGAAAAAGCAGCTCGTCAAGTCCCACAAAGGCTTTGGGTGAGATATTTTGGATGTGGTTCAAGGCTAGATCCAGGACTTTGAGGGCAATCAGAGGCTTGAATGTATTTGGTGGGAGAGCAGTGAGGGCGTTCAGGGGCAGATCCAGCTCTGAGAGGTTCCTCATGCCAATGAACATGTTGGGTTTCAAACTAGCTATCTGATTCTGGCCCAGCATGAGAAAACGTAGGTTTAGGAGATCTTTGAAGCCCTTCACTGGGAGCTTGGACATTCGGTTTCCTTGCAGATTTAGAAGCATCAGTCGCTGGGCACCAGCAAATGCTTGAGGGTGTATTGATTTGATTGAGTTGCGCTCTAAGTTTATGCTCTCGATTTTAGGAATGGAGCTCAGAATGTTGGCTGGGACGTTCTGCAATACATTTTCACCTTGAAAATAAAGAAACAAAAGGAAGCAAAAGACGTGGGCTTAATAAGCGGTGCTAAAGTAAACACCATGCTCATACTTTAGGGTTAACCTATAACCTATAAACACCTGCATTTGGTACAAAATATATTTCACTACTTTAATAGGTTGATATATTAACATTGTATTAGATATTGCGGTTTCTTATTAGACATTACAGTATTTAACTGTAAATTTAAAATAAAACCGTAAAACTATTGACAAAACAAACATTTTGATACCGTATTTTTCACGGTTTTACACTGGAAACCACAGCTGCTAAATTTTACGGATTTCTTTTTACAGTGTAAAATTTTTTGTCGTAAAAGAAATAAAGGTTTTACCATTAATTAACGGTAGCATTTCAGCAACCCCAACTGCCGGTATATTACCGTAAAAAAAAAAAAACAATTTACAGTGTGACATCAGTGGTTCAACCAATTTTGCAACAGAAAACAAAAAAACTACATTATTCAACAATTACCATCCGAATTATTCTTCTGCCATATTGGAGAGTATCACAGTGCATGTTCTTCTTTAGCAGGACCACAAGCATGCGTTGTTTACGTCCAGAGGAAAGCAAATGCGTCGTCATAATCTCCATATTGGAGGAATATGTGATTTGAAGAATTGCTGAATAAAGTCATTATTTTGTTTTCTTTGCGCACAAAAAGTACTCTTGTAAAAATGAAGTTGAGCCACTGATGTCACCCAGACTGTTTTACCAGCACAGTCTCACAGCAATTTTTACATATTTTACGAGGAGGCTAATTCATGCAAATTCATACGAACTTACTCATTCGATTTTTGCTAAATCATGCGTATTTTACAAGCTGGTAATTCAGATGAATTTGTATGAATGACCTACACCTAACCCCGCCCCTAAACTTACCCGTCACTGAGGTTTAGACAAATCGTACAAAATCATACGACATTGAGGTCGTACAAATTTGTATAAATTAGCATGAAATCTCGAATGAATATGTACAAATTGGGCGTGAGACTGTGTTGGTTTTACCTATGTCCTTACTATGCACTGCTGTCTATGCGGCGTCAGAGATTTCATGAAAAATATCTGTGTTTCAAAGATAAACAATTTTGGAGTGAACTATCCTTTTAAGGTAAGGAATTTAAACATAAAATTGTTTTTTAATTAATAACGTATAGGGAAAAAAAACCCTCTGGAACAAATAAAAAAGTGGACAAGCACTTGCACTCTGTACAGACTCTGAATGCTGCAGCTAATTTACATAGATTTTAAATGATGAACCAAAGCTGTAGCTAGAGACCAGAATATTAGTGACCCTAGTAATGCTCTAATATCCATTTCAAATATCTTAGCAATGTTTAGCTTAACTTAATAACCATTCATAACACTCTGGTATTGTTGTGGTAACTATCATCTACATTTCTTTCACAAGAAGAATAGCACTACTTTAACTTGTCCATTCTTCATTGTAATACTACACAAATTTAAACTAAAACGAGATGTTTGAGCACTGGGTCGGAGATAATAACTAATGTACTAACAGTGTAACCATAGTAACCGTCACATGACCATAATTCCTGTTACTATTCCTACTATAACTATAACGACTGTAAAACATTAATAGATGAATACTCAATTTCCTTTCAGTGCATGTTGCTTCAGTGGAAAACACTTATTCACATCAAGACCGCATTTATATATAAAACAACAATGTTGTGAAATATGAATACATTTGAATAAAAAAAAGTCATTATAATATGTTCATTTAGTGCTCAAGTACAATTTCTTATTATTATCAATTTTGGAAACAGTTGTGCGTTGTAATATGGCTACATGAAGATCCATGATGTATGAAACGTTTAATTTTGTATATATTTTCTTGTTCCTTTATATTTTATCAAAGGGTTACCACTATCGCTGACAGCATTCCCTCCCAAAGCAAGAATGCCTTCTCTGCTCACCCATTTTAAGGATCCAAGTGTCCAGAGGGAGTTTGGGTGGGATGCTCTCAAGTCCCTTCTTCTGACAGCTGACTTCAGTCTTTTCCGTACTGGATTTGTGGCTGCATTTACAAGCATCCGGGCAGTTTTCAATGGCCTCCGCAACCCACAGCCACAGAACGGCTAACCCTGCAACCAGCTTCATATCCCTGAAAACACACAGAGCCAGTGATATAATTACGCCATAATCCTACTAAAAAGAGCATTAGGAGTATTACTGCAAAAAGAAACCCACATATCGCCCCAAACCGGACATAACATTTGTATTAGATGCAAATTACTCATGCAGACTTACCTTGTGACCAGATGCTTAATAGGACTTCAGCGTCTAAATTCAAAGCTGCTGTTCCACGCAAAGCTAGCAGTCGGTCTGTGCTCGGCCTGAAATGAGCCGAAATGTTTGCCCCTCTAGCAAAAAAGTGCAAAGTCTGTAAAAAACTCCCAGCACAGCAAGTTGGTGAGAAAAATGACATGCACAGATCATGACAGGTTCCCTACCAAATGAACTCCCGCGTCCCTGGAGAGAAATGTGCAAGCGTGTGTTTTTGCGTGGGTGTGTGAATTCACGGGGCACCTTTGACACGGCTTTGATTATTTAACTTGGCACAGGTACGGTCTGGTCGATGGCAGATTGATGTCACTGTTATATCAGTGAGCACACATGATAATAGGGCGGGTGGGTGAGCTCTAGAGATCGGCGGAGGCACCACAACCGCTCTGCCCTCTGAGAGCCTGCTGAGCTGATAAGGACAAGGACCTCATGCATCTTCCCCCTTGGGCTTTTCTTGGCATTGTCCGCCAGGATTAACAGTTAGAGCGAGTCACAGTTTCTCAGTTTCTCGCGAGCATCATCAGTGTCACTCTCATTTTACGCTTTGAAAGAGGAGGGCTGGCTGCAGGAAACTAACAGGGACCTCTAGAGATGTTATTATAGCTGCGTCTTTAAGTTTGACATGTCTGTTCACGGAGATGATTTTATTGCACGATAAAGACGAAAGCTCTTTCAAGGCCCGCCAACAGCAACACAATATGCAAGCCATCTGGAGCAGTGTAATTATAATTTCTCCAGCTCAAAGCTGAGAAAAACCGACGCACCGCCTCTCGCCACACAAAAAGAGGAGCAGTCAGAGCTGATAAAAAAAACGTCTGTGTTATTCTGATTAATAGGAATGTGTTAATGCTGCATCTGTTCTTTAACCATTATTAATTTCTGTATCAAGTAAACAAACAAAAACAGCTAGATAAATCAAAGTTTGAAGTGCATTTCATGCTGTGGGTTTGTGAAACAGCTATACATGCACAGTACTTTCAACATCAGTGAACTCCCTCCTACCACTGATCAGATGGATGTGCTGTTGCAAAATTAAAGTGCGTCTCGAATGCATTTCTCAACGCACTACAGCTCCGCTCTCACGCTGTCAGCGACGTCAAGAGTACCAAAGCTGGATAAATTCATATCATTTCTAGTGCTGTAATAAAGTGCAAATGGACTCAATCAACCGCAGCATGCTGCAGACAAGAACACAAAAATTAAAGACAGAAGCCCATATTACTAGAGGTCACATACTGTCTCAGATTTACATCCACCTTCAATGCTTGGGATCTATTAAAAATCCCCACCTCGCGCTGTATGAGAGAAAACAATGGGTAACCTTTTATATCAGTCCCTGGCGACTTATGATAAACGCACTTGGCTTAGAGTGTGTAGCATCTCCATATGCAAATATGAAACACAACTGATCTGATTTTTGACTCGTTTTCATATGAAACACTTCAATTAAATTGGTATTTATAACCACCTACATTTTTTTATGTTTACATTTGCTAAACCTTTACGAAATTGTTATGTCAAGGAAGAAAAGTATAGTTTAAATGTGAGAAGCACTTCACACAGATCCAGGCTAACAGATGTTGTGTCTAATAAAGCACAATTTAGCATGACACTGAAACCAATTAGCTTTCTAATGTGCACATTCATGGGTAGTTCATTTGTTGCGCATTGGCCGAGGAATGAAATGGTTCCACGCATCAGTCACTTTGTCATTTCCCTTGATGATGGCAGTGATACTCTGACACTAGATCCTTCACACCAGGAGCCCAAAATAAACATCCTTATGCCAGCTGACCTATCACAGAGCAAGTGCTACATCATTTGTGCATCACTTTGCTGACATCTAGTGCTAGAGTGTAGCTAATGCATAACAATTATCACTGATGTGTCTAAAGGCCTGTTCCCATCAACATGCACTCGCAAGACTAGTATGTAAAGCAATACAAATGTAACAAATTAATGTTTACTCACCGTTTGAAGAGTATGCAGCTGCCACTCATAGTGAGGGATGTCTAGCTTCAAAAACGTTACGTGGCCTAACTAAACTTCGACATTTCCCGCCCAAATGTAATGTTTCAATATGACACAGAAATGAAAGAAAAGGTCGCGTAATACGAATATTTTTAAATTTGGGTCGCGGAAGTGCGACGAATTGACATATTTCTCATGACGTAATTGATCACGAAGATGTTGTCAAGCTCTGCTCGTGCTGCACACAAAAACGCAGTTGTAGACACGAAACAAATGACTCTTGTGAATAGGTTCATTTAAAAACACAAGTGTTTTGATTGATCTCAAACACCACGAGTTTGTAAAACGTTTAAGCCCTTATAGGTGACAATATTGAAATACTATTAAAATTACTAGATGACTTCTACTAATGGGGATAGTATTCTTGGTTTGCCTACTGCAACTTGCCAACAATGACTATTCATCATAGGACTTTCTAATATTAACTGTCCACCTTCATTAATTCTTCAGTAAAATATCTTAAGTATGGCATGGTGTTGAGTAGATTGGGGTCTTGTCTGCACCTGCAGACCCATCAGTAGTTCAAAAGGACTTATTTCCTGCTCAGTTTGTGCGCTTTACTGATATGATAACCTGCAGAGCTGAGAAACAGCTGCTGTACTGAACAGATGGTGTGAAACCCTTTTTTAAAAAATGATTTTACTCTTATGAAACATTGTTCATGTTAACAGCTATTTAGTCAGTATACACACACACACACACATTTAAAATCCACCGATTCAACATAGATTACTTATATAGATGAGAAAATACTGATTCTTTCTTAAGACGACACACATCTCTGAAGGGTTACTGAGTTGATTCTGTTAGCGAATATTTCAGTTATGCATAGCTTATTTCAATTACAAGTCATATTAACCAATTGAGTCCCTAGAGAAATTCAATTGTAAGATGAATTATTAATTGTAAATAATGTCATATCATAATCAGAGTATTAATTTTTAAATCTTTGCAAATAGGGAAGACGAATGCAACATTTACTATATTTTGTGACAACATCGATCAGTTAGAAATCACCTGACCATAAATAGTGAAATTACTGACAGAGAAAAAAAAAGATAAAGTTGGATTTAAAAAAAGGGCGTCTACAGTAGGAATTTAGGCTGAACAGTCAAAATGAATGAAATATTACGAAATCTATAAAAATTCTATAAGGTATTCTGAACATAGACAGTTTAGTTTGTCTAGAGTGGTTTAATTAATGATGCATATTTAAAAATGGCGTTTGTACAGAGATTTCTTGCCAGATAACAAAATTGAACAAAAGTGAACACTCTAAAATTTAACCAGATAAATAACATTGTACAATGCTTTTCACTGCGATAAAAAGAAAAAGCTCATCTTAGCTATAAACACTTACTTCAAACTTTCATTAGGACAAATGTCATGTCCACAAGCGATATACTTAAAAGATAAGTTAAGAAAAGCTTTACAATTACACATTCACAGTTCAGCATTGACTTTTTAAATTAAACCCTTAATAAAACTGTAAAGAAGCTCAAAGTTATTGTTCACAGCACACAATTATGATTTCGCAAAAGATACTGAGACACTTCCAGTTTCTAAAAACAGACTACAATAAAACTAATTTTACATTGTTTTCAACTGGAAAAAATCTGAGGTAGCAAAGCCAAATTTTGTGAACTTTGAATAAAAGAAAATTGTTTAACATATTGCGTAATGCCTAAAATACAAACCAAACCTAACATTTTTCTATGAAATATGTACAGAAATTAAGAAAATATAGTTTTGTTGTTTTTTTCCACAAATTGCTGGTCCTGAGAAAGAATATTACATCTTTTCTTACTATACATATTTCAAAAAAATCCCATCATACACAATATACAAAAGCATAACACAAACTGTCATTACAAAAGCCAACGGTAAATAGCCAAGCGGATACTTTAAATGTGTATACGTGTACATGAGATTTAAAGTTACGGATTATCCAAAACAATCTTGAGAGTAAAAAAAACCAAAAACACATATGTACAAGAATATACATTTTTAAGAGATTGAAAATGGGGCAGTGTCCACAATCCGTAAAAGTTTTGTGACAAAGCAGAAAATTGGGTTTTAATTTCATGCTCAATTAGAAAAAAAAATCATTGATTTTAAAAAAAGACGCCAAGCTGCTAACAATTCATTCCCATGTCTGATGTTCAATGTAATCCTGAGGAAAGTTTTATTTGCCCCGAGTGTCCATAACAGATTGAGTCTGTAAGTCCTCAGTATACTCCTGGGAAAATGCGGTACGGGACAGCTTTGCAGTACTCGTCCCAAGCAGAGCCGTACTTTTTCCTGCACTGGCGCTCGTCCCGCGCGTTACGGTGCACCAGCAGAGTGATCAAGTAGATGAGGTAAAAATATGGGATCAAATGGTTGAATCCTAGAAAAGATCAGGAATATCAGGACAGAGTCAAATCAAACTAACAGGACAACTTCATTAATCAAAAAGGTGAAGTCAAATGCTTACCGCACGGCAAAGACCAGGCCAGACCCATGATGATGTCACCCAGGTAATTAGGATGACGGACCCACCCCCAGAGACCAGACACAATAAGACTCTTTCCAGTTGCAGTAGGGATGGTTTTCAGGTCTGATAGAAAATTTTAACCAACTATTAAATCAACTATTTTAACATTTCATGTTTGTTTTTTAATACATCTGAAAAAAACACTTACGAGACAATGTCGGGTCAGAAGGGTTTTTCCTGAAGGCAAACTTCTGAGAATTGGCTTTCCGGAAAATATAGTATCCAACTCCTGTTAGAAAAGTCAAAACCAATATTAGCATCTTTTTAGTGTAGCTACATTTGTTTTTAAAAAGCACAGCAAAAACTGACCATTCATAGTGATGAGTGTAACGATCCAGAATACAGAAAGTTCATTGGGATGGCTGACTAGATAGTAGGTTTGACAGGTGAATGTGAAGGGAACGAAAGCCAGATCTCCAAATGTCAACATAAATCCGAAGCCATCGTACACTATATCCATCATGGTCAGAAGTTTCTCCTGATATACAGAGAATTACACTCAGTTAATGGCTTCCACAATGCATTAAGAAGTAATTGTGTTTGATTTGTAAAACACTTGTTGTACCTCATGCCAGAAGCCATCAACGACCCACAGGAGCTGGAAGATGTTGACCAGGAGCATCGCTGGAGAGGGATTCTCTAGATTCTGTTGCTTCATTTCAGCTTGCAACATGGCGAAGTTAATCAGCACCTGTGGAAACAAGCAATGATTATGTTTCGGCAATCAGCACAAAAGAAAACAATATAGCACACTATATTAAACCGTTAACATGTCTGAAAAGTGAAATCTGAGTGTTACTGATTTCATCCTGCAAATCTGGCAACATTCTGACCACAAGAGGGCGATTACAGCAGCAGTCTAACCAAACTAAACCATCACTTGAAAGATATAAAACAATTAACATGCTCACCCAACCCATCAGGCCTGGGCGCATTTCACAGAAGAACTTGATATCGAAGCTCTTGATGCGGGGATTCAACTCTCTGCCCATGAAGAAGTCATAGATAATGTAGCCTAGAGGAACAAAAAAGCAAGAATAATCTTTTAATACATTTGCTATAATTAAGATAAATGGAAATTCTCCCTTGCAGGCTCTATAAACTGGTCTTAACTTAGTAATGATAAACAACTGTGGTGGTCTCAGTAGCAGTTACCATGACAACTCTGTCTGGATGATCATTTAAACCTATTTAATGGTGATTAAAAACTTAAAAAGGCATTCAAATTAGAGCTAAAATGGGAGAAGACTGATTTTACACTAAACGTCTCACCAGAGTTGCCTCCAGGAGCGAGCTCATCTTCAGATGCCCAGCGGGAACGGATGAAAAGGTAGACGCTGACAAGAGTGACGATGAGCAGGGCCGAGGTGTAGAACTGCAGGAAGTGAGCATGGATGTAGCTGAGATCCACCTCCTGATACAAGGCAACACCTACTGCCACAGCCGTGAGGAGAAGTGCATAGAAACCTGATGCAGAACACAATCAGAGATTAACAGATCACTCACAACTATCGAAGTAATAAATTAAAAAAAAAAAATGTAAATATGCCTCATTTTAAAGTAATTTTTAATTGGTAGACATTTAGATTGACATTAGAAATGATAATATAAACTGTACCAAAAATGAAGACTAACCATTAATCCTGTAATTCAAAGTTTTCCCATTCTTGAGAGGCATTCCTTCGACGAGCTGTAGGGTGGAGAGATGGAGACGGATGATTGATTTACATGTGGCCACTAATCTGTTGTTTTTAACTAAAACTAATAATCCTGTTAACTCAAATGAACTTGAAATAATATTTAAAATAAATATTAGATGAAAAACATTGCTTAGAAAGACAGAAAGAAATTTATTGAATTAACTGAATAAATACACAGTACTAATATATTATAATATATATTATTATCTAAGTACTAATTATATTATAGTTATTACACTATTACTCATTAAGTACTAAAGTTACTAAAACTAAAATAAAAGATTGATTAAAGCTAAACAGATAACAAAAACAAAATATTAACTTAACACCAAACAGTATAGTTCTGTAATATTTGAAGGATTTTCATATTTCAATCATTATAACAAAAATTTGACATTATGATATATTACAGTGATTCAGAAATATTTTATATATTACATAACCATGTAGTAGCGTCTGTTGTTCTTATGACCCTTTCTAAATAAAAGGGACACAATTCAAAGTAATATTCATAAATAAGTCTGGGAAAGCGCAGTTTCATGTTATGAAACAGGAGTTAAAAACAAAAATACATTAAAATATGACTGGATAGGCCACATATAAAACACAATCTTTTTTTTTTTTTTATCTATAAAAATGCATAAAGTAGTGACATTGCTTAGACTGGATGTGACGCACTAAACTACAGCTTTCTGCTTGGGGTCACATAGTATGCAATAGGTAAAATGTAAAATAAACCAGCCCTATCATAAACAAGTCCACAAACATACTGAATATTAAATGATCACTTGGCAATCAGCTCTTTAAATTTCTGAAACACCCAGAATTATCTTCAAATAATCTGTTTAAACTCATGAAATGTGCTGCATTTTTCAGACCCTATCGTAACTACCCTTAAAAGGCTTGAAAATGAAACCAGATGTTTTCCAGCAAGGCTCTGCATCAGTATGATTAATCTAATCTAGCCTGCTTTACTGCAGCTAACAGGCAGAGCAGAAACGAGAGCCATAAAGTTATGTGGTCATGTGCCTAATCCTGGGTTACAGGGAGTCATGTGATTGTGACCATACCTTTCCGACAGGGAGCAGGGAGAGAACGGCCTGGAAGAGAAGCCAGAGCAGGACGATGCCAAAGACCTGACAATCCCAGAGAGACTGAAGGGCAGGGAGCTCAAGAGGGAAGCTCTGGAGACTGGCATCCTTCTGCCCGGAGAGAATGAGCAATGCCAACACAGCCACAGGCAACAGAAACATCAGGAAGAACACACCTGAAAGACAACAGGGAATGGAAGCATGTTTATTTTACACATCCTGGAAAACGCTATTTACATTTAAATGCACCATATTCTGATCTTTGCTGTAGACTTAAAGGAGAACATATTAAGTTACTTGCATGTTAATTTGCTCACTTTGCGTCAGGTTTGTGACAAAGTCGAAAAATCACATTAAAACGCCAAGAAAACTCACCAACTCTTCCTCCAAACTCCAGTTCTGTTGTCTTGATGGCACTGGCAGTGGGTGGTTTAGTTTGTGATAATGTCTCAGTCTCTGTCTTTTGCTCCAACTCTACCGTCTTGCCATCGCCCTGATCCTTCCTGCGCCGTAGATTGTAGCGCCCACTTGCCTGGGTTTCTGATTCAGCCTCTGTCTTCTCCTGTTAGAACATTACAACGAGAGAGCATACTAAATATGAATACTTTATTTCTAAAAAGAATATACAAAACATATTTTTCAAGATATTACTACTGTCCATAATAAACCATATTTTTATTAACGCAATAAATATTAATAAAGAGTTTAATAAATGTAGCGTTCATTGTTCGTTCATGTTAATTAATACATTAACTAATGTTAACAAATGACACTTTATTAGTGTTACCAGAAAATCATTACAATTACTATACGTTTTATTATTGTATTGCATTTTTTGTCAAAAAATAAATTAAAAAAAAAAAAAATTGTAAAAAAAAAAAAAAAAATTGTAAAAAAAAAAAAAAATTTTCCCTAAAAAAAAATTTTTTTTGAAAAAAAAAAATTCAAAAAAAAAAAAAAAAACTTCCAGACCCCAAACTTTTTTACATTACAGTCACTGCTTCCCAGATTTAGAATCCAATAATAATAATGTACATGTTGTTAAGTGTTGTGTCACAAAGTTTCAGTAGCAAACAGTCTCAACATCAGTGTAAGTCAAGAAAAGAAACATATGGATTACACAGTCATGCTAGTGTAAAGCTGCTTTGTGAAGCCCATTCAATTGTCCCATGAGCAGAAACATGCTGAAAAATGTGAGGGTATGATTAAACAGAGCTCACAGTCAGCTTTAGCTTTGTGTGCACAACTAAATGGGCTGCTGTCACACATGAGAGGCACAGCATGCATGCATCATGACATTCCAGCCTTATCTAGAGCATTTGCTAACATCTGACAGGTAACATTAAAGAGTTTCTGTTGTTGCTAGTGATTGAAACATTCATGAAATGTGAATTCATGATGTATTCATACCTCAGTGATTGTGGAAGCTGTATTGGCTGTATTATTTTCTTCTTTCTTCTCATGTTTGCTGTTGCTATTGTTCTCGTGTGTCATCGGCTGAAACAGATGGCAGTCAAGGACATGTAAAGTGAACCAATGAGGGGAGACAAATGAGTTAACGGCATTAAAATGCTTGAGTTAACTGCTTTAAATTAGATTAAGCTCCTTTACTTGTAATCAACAAATAAGAATTCAATCAGAGGAATAAAAAGCATTTCAAAATATAGTAAAACAGAAAAAACGTTTAAATTAAATGTTTTTTTTATTATAGTAATCCTACATAACTTCATAACTGTAGTAATAAGTTTTTTACTGCATTTCTAATCATATGAATGCATGAGATTTCTTTCAAAAAAATCTTGTTAAATCTTTTTTGATACTACATATTAAAATTACATGACAGGTACTTTACAAGGATATTGCAAACAAGTCTTACCACAGGGGTGAGTCGGACCTCTAGCACTTCTTTGAGTTTTTCCTTGTGCACATCTGTGGTGCGAGAGGAAGATCGGCGAGACGTCCTAGCTGGTGAACGGGAACGGCTGCGACGCGAACGTGCTGGTGAGCGAGATCTTGACCGAGAGCGTGTGGCGCCCTGCTTAAACATCGTCAGGCTCTGCAATGAAGAAAACAACATCCACATCCATCTGTGTTTCTTCGTTGTACCATAATGTCTGTTAATTAAACATCTATATAACTGGATTTAAAACCCAGAAATTAAAGGGTTACTCCACCACAAAATGAAGATTACCCCCACGTCGTTTGAAACCTGTAAAAGCTTTGCTCGTCCTCGGAAGACAATTGAAAATATTTTGGATGAAAAGTTCTCTCTCCGTGTTATTGTAGCGCCATTTTGAAGAATAGCCACTGCGCGCAAACTGTGTACCTCACTCGCCACAACACAAGAAGGCACTGTATTGTTCAAGTCATAAATACATAAGCATAAATACATCTAAAAGTTGTGTTCAAAGCTTTTACAGGCTTCAAACGTCACGGGAGTTTTTTATTTTGGGGTGGAGTGACCCTTTAAACTTTTAGGATTTTAAAACATTTGAACAGGAAATGCTACACATTTAATTACTAAACATAGCCTATTCCGCACAGTTTCTCCGTCACTAATACTTCAAATGATTACATTTGTGTCACTGATCATGTAAACAACTGGCACAAGGTCTGCTCTCTGAATCAAATTCATTCATACCGTGATGTCAGTTTCCTTCAGCTCCAGTTCAGTACCATCTTTGTAGATGACGGTGTAGAGCCGAGTCTTGTTGTCATAACTCAACACCTTGACCTCATAATAAAGGTTACTGCCAGGCCAGCGGCCCATTACAGCATCTCCAATCTGAAACCTTGAAGTTGGCATCCTTGTTTACCTACAAAACAATTAACACAAGACAAGAATGGATCCCTGAATTTCTGAGTTCTCCCCACTAGAAGCACAATGACATAATTCAAATGAAGTTTAATCACAGTCTAGGAATGTAACCAGTTTTACTGCCTTTCCTGTTTAACCAACCACTAAACAAACGTAAAATTATGACATACTAGAAACCAAATGCTTCAACAGCAACTCTGCTAACGATAGTATCTAGGCATGCAGCCTTTAAAGATGAAGTCAAGTATGTAATCTCTGTGCCAACAGCATCACCAAACTGATTTTACAACTGGTTTAAGTCCTCAGGCAGGTTTCACAAAATCTAAACTAAAATGACAAATTATTAAACTCATAATGGGATCCTGAAAAGACTTTTGGCAAGGCCATTTTCTACACTATTCGGCTCAATTAACACATAAATAGTCTCTGTGTATAATGCCGGGACAGAAGCATCTTTAAACACAGTTCACTTTTATAAAAATAACGTGCATGAGCATTTGCATGTCCCTTAAAAACGAATCGGTACAGACTTAAAGACATCTGAAATTCAGTGGTAAACCCAGGGAAACACCAGAGAGAACACAGGCACATGGCCTGATGACAATGAAGTGATGATGTCAGCTGCCGCCCCGTCGAAGTGCTGATGGGTCTGAATTACGCACCCACACTGTACTCTCTGCACCAGCACTATTGTTGAGCTCTCAATGGCCTTTATGAGAGGGATTCTACTATTAAACAGATATCAACAACTTCTGACCACTGAGATTTTTACTATCCATATTACTGACCAAAAAAAATTAAAATAAAAATCACTACAAAGACTGAAACAAGTAGTTTTGTTTATAAATTCACATCTCTCTTATAAACTAGTTCTGATTTTTGAATCCACAATTTTTACAGAATACTGCCCTAAAATAGCATTACACTATGTGATTAAAAGTAAAAATAATAAGTACAATTAAGCTTACTTAAAATTATTTTTTTGCACACTCAGACATTCATTGTCAAAATAACTAATATGTAAGCTGAATAAGTCAAAAACAAGACTAGAGGCTAGATACTAAATACTAAAATAGATAGACCACTAATAAAAACATATTCAAAATGCAGACTCTGTTTTTTAATTGTTGCAGTCATACAGTTACTGAGTTCTAGTGTCATAAAAATGTTAGATGTTACAACATACACTTAAAGAATAAATAAATAAAGTTGGTGTCTAGATATCAATTTTTAACAAGCTACCACTTTACAACTGAATGAAAGTAATACTTGGTATTGATAAAAAAAAGTTTAGTAATATAAAGAAATTCTGTTTTAAAGACCAAACACCAATTTTGGCACTTACGCAAGACCAGAAAAAGGCTAAAAGCTGTGCTCACACGTCTAGAAGCACTTTATAAGCAGACACTCCAATACAGGAAACACTCAAAAATTCATATTGAAACCATATGTAAAGTTCTGATCATAAAAACATAAGCCATCTACCCTAAAACCAACTAATCCAAAGAACACATTCCAGACATTCCTGAACCAAACCACAGACACACACCCAATACTGAGATGAAGTCCAGCTCTGCAGAAATCCCATGCGTTTCTAAAAAGTTGAAGTGAAACTACTCAGCAAAAGATTTAAACGGAGTGAATTTAAGTGGGCGGGGTCTGTTGCTTTTGTTATGCATATTTGGGGGACACACGACGACACGCGCATTTTACTCTCACTGCCTACAACTAAAACTTACAACAGAAAATCTGACTTTACCTTTTAAAGCAACAGTTTTTACAACAAAGGACAACATTTGTGATTTGATCAAAACAACTAAGTAAAATACATTAACATTGGCTATGGCGAACTGAATAGAAATTATTTGTTATTTAATAAAAATATGATAAATAAAATAGTTCTTGTGTCTCGTAGTTTTTTTTCATATGACGAAAAAGCACCAAGAGCAGATTCACATGCTGCTCCTTTAACACTTCAAAAGAATGACAGGAATGGAGGGAAAACGTCATGTATTCAAACCATTGTCAGTCCGCGTGCGAGACACAAACAGCAACATTAAATCGTGTTGATGGACAACGGATATAATAAACGAATAGCGCAAGTAGCACAAATGTTCTACCAAAACACCGAGTCAAATTATCATTAAACGTGACTATTTTTGCGCAAGAATGGAAAGAGTCACTTGCACTTTCGTGCATAAACAAAATAATGAAACTGAAAGTTTCTAAATCGATGATAACTTTAACTAACGAAAGGAGAAAAAAAGAAAGGAAAAACGAATAAAGAAGTCGTGAGGAAAAACAGTCAAAGGGACAATAAATGCGCGCCGTGCCCAAGTTTCCTGTGCAACGAGCCGGCTTCAAATCGGGTTATAAACTCAAATACCAAAAGAAACAGCGACAAACAGTGGTACTATTTGCATAAATAAAGAGTTTAAAATGTTATAATACATGCATATGGAGCCAGTGACTGTTACTAGCAACTTAATATGTACATCTATCGTTATTTCATAAAAGCCGAGCTGTGGGCGGACAGCGCAGATCTGGTATTGTACCGTTAGCTACGCAGTCACATTATACACATTTCCCATACAAAAACAAAAAACACATGCAAAGTAAATTGATTACAATTTCTTACCTTCAGTCGATCTTAATATCATAAAAATCTCTATAACTTATCCACGGAACTTAATAAAATAAAGTATATTATTTTTAAAACACTGGTCCCCGCTCTGAATTCGTTCCTCCCTCTGTGACCGCTCAACCTACCAGCGCCCTTGAGGGCGGGAAG
Source organism: Enteromius fasciolatus (assembly GCA_032361145.1). Lineage (NCBI taxonomy): Eukaryota > Metazoa > Chordata > Actinopteri > Cypriniformes > Cyprinidae > Enteromius > Enteromius fasciolatus. The sequence goes on from JAUMHR010000079.1 coordinate 13,927,868, forward strand.
CTCTGTGATTGGCCTCTTTTTAAATTTTTGATTTTTCTCATTGGACGGAGGTGGGGTTTACGTGAGCGCCGATTGGAGGCGAGGCATTTGAGCTCAAGCGGATCGGGTTACTCAAAATGGAGTCCTGTCTTGGCGAGACAGTTGATGATCACCGAGATATGACGAAAAGAGAGGATGGACAGATGTCACACGTTGTGCTTGTAAACGCGAAAGGTGTATTACAAAACGCTAATTATAGTTCGTTAGTAATGGATAGAGGCATAGAAAGGGTCAGCAGAATAGTTAATAAACCGGAAGAGACGCCAGTAACTTTTTTTTTGTGCACATTGGAGAACAGTGCATTTAAAATACATCATTACTAAAACTGACAACCGTTCATGCATATACTCTTAACAGCTTATTTCTGTCTTGAAATGTTGGTTTAAAGGCATTTCTACTCAGTAAAAGAAAAGAACGTTTTTATTTTAAAATACTTAATGTAAATTTAGCAAAAAAACAAACAATGAAAATCGATGCCACGGGCTATTAAAATGGGAATTTATATTTATGTATTTATAGACAAATTTACATTTTAATGTTGTGAACTCCATTGTAGGGAAAGTACACTACAATTACTATAAATTGTGTAAATTAAATAGATTGTTGCCATTAGATTTAGTAGAAATTCTATTTTTATATAACATTTTACAATAAAATTATATACCAAAACAAAAAAACATTTGTAGTCTTATTCAATCAAACTTGTTCATCACAAACCAGCTTTTCTTTGGGTATGCTGAAGAGTAGGCGCACAGCAGATGTAGTCTCAGTTTCCGTTTTTTTCAAAGATGCATTGCTGCACTTGACCTCAGCTGAACTGTAGCAATGCCTTTACATGCTTGATCCTGGAGATGAACTCTGCATCTCGATGCCTGAACTGCTCATACTGTAGCAGATCGTTGAAGAATAGTATATTGTTCGGTAGTTTTGGGTAATGCTTTTATTTAGTTTCAGTGTTCATTCAGTGTCTTGCCTTCTTCCTGTATGCCACAGCTGAAAAAAAGCATTTGCTACTGAGGAGTGATGTCATGTTGAACAAAGTGTAGATCATTTATACTACATTTAATTCAGGTTTTAGTAGATAATTCAAATGCAATCAGTTTCATGCAAGTTATTTAAACATTTAAATTCAGAAATAAATGCAAACAGCAATGTATTGCAATGTTTATTTAATTTGCTCAAACAAAACAATGTTAGCATGTAAGAAACTTCTAATTAACATGAAAACAGTATGGTACAACATGAACGATAAAATAGAAAGATAAGGAAACTGAAAATTGCATTACAAGGACATTCAGTTGAATCTATCCAGCACAGTCTGCTCATAATCGAGTCTCCCATCAATCTCGCTAATATTGTTCAACTGATTTCCACGAGGACAAAGATCAGTTTCTCAGATCCCACCAGCATACATGGTCTTAACCATAACACAAACCACACTGTAATGCAACAGAAAAATGACACAGAGAAGAATGTGAATGCATGTTTGATTTTAAACAAAGATGGTAAAAGCGTCCTTTTCAACCTCGCTGAAGCAAAATGCAAAACAAATGAATAAAGTTATGGCAGGCCCTAAATTAATACTCTCTATATATACCCTTTAAAATTTTTAACATATCAAATGCAACTTCCGAACAAGGCACAAACCATGAAGATCACAAACAGGTTTATCCAGGAATGAATCAACCCTGATCAAAACATTTCACCTGCTTAACCTAAAGACCAATTTGTTTTTGTCTAAACAAAGGTGGATCCGGAGATTGTGACGTTCTAGAGATTACGGTTTCGCTTTGGTGATGGTGCCAGCCACAAAGTGACGGCCATCTTGTCAGCAATAGAATCATTTGAACTTCTATAGGTTCTTAAAGTGCAATCAATGCTGTAAACACTCTATACAAACGTTCTGATTCCTTGAGAGATTATTTCGAGTGATGGTTTTGAAGCGAAAAGAAATGACAAAGGAGCATGGTGGGGTTGGATGGATAACAGAGGAAAAATCAGATTGGAGAGAACGTCACAAATTCATGTTCTCCTCAAAATTTGAACAGCCTATAATCACACTTCATATGGACTTAAAAAGCCTATAAAGTTCCCTAATAAAAGCATGTTGGAAGATAAAGCCCCAGCAGAGTGCCTTCCAGTGTGCAGAAAGAGGTTTAACCATAAATGACTGACAAAAAAATTCTATATTCAAAAAGCTGTGATGTGCTGCTTGGCCCTCATTAGATACTCCAGACCCGTTTAGTTGGTAAATAGCCCATGCAAAATGAATAAGTAGCCATACATGATCTTTTTGCATCCAAAAATAAAGTAAAATGAGTAAGATGTCAAACCCCTGCAAATTTATTATGGCTATAAAGAGGTGTCCGTTGCGAACTGCATTTTGATAATGCATATGGAGAACATGATTCATCCACAGTTTGAGGGCAGAGTGGACGATTAAAGAAAAAAAAAAACGGAGGGAGAGAGACAAAAAGAAAAAAAAAAAATGCAAGAATGCTACACTTATTGCTTATGAACTGAAAACTAAAGTATTTTTCGTGGCAACCATTTTTCCCTTACCAATCAAAAGAAGACATGCACTGAAATCGAAAGAAATACGAAAAGAGCCTACGGTGAATAAAAAGTTCATAGTATTTCTGGTTAGCACTATCTACAGATACGGTCTGAGCTGACGTTGACGTCAACCTTAACTTCGATTGGCTGAGAGGATTTTGGTAGAGAGCTACAACGATGTACAGTAGAAAGGCATCGTCTTTCGTGATCTTTCCGAACACTTAGCGAACACACAAGACGAAGGTATACAGATAACAGTGGCTCATTGGAGACAGCCTGTCGAGCATTCACGTTTGAAAAGAGAATAATGAAAACCGACCAACAGAGCAAGTAAGCTACCTGATGTGGTCATGGCGTACATTAGAACAGGTTGACTGAATGACTTGCAGGTATAATGTTTATTTCGTCATCATTTTAATGTACATATTCTGGTTAAAATAGTAGGAAGACAAGCTTTAGAGTCCTGCAGCAAGAGACCATACTCATTTGGTTGGCCAGATTCAAGGTTTTGCTCTATACAAGGCCAACTTCGTTAACGTTACTTCACCACCACCACTGAAATTCATAAACAAAGCCTGCCCTTTGCTAAACGATGTGCCATAGAATGAATGTCATCTGCTTGATTTACAATTTCACTCTTCGATGGTTAATACAGTATGTAATTCAGTAATAGTTTGTCTTTTTTCATCAATATCTTTCCACAGTAAGAGTCATCCATTGCATACTGACAGTCACTTCCTTAAGACTGTGTCCTGACCCCCTTCAAGACGGGGCTTTTGGTGGATGGCGTTGCTTTGAGGCGTCTGGATATCCTCTCGCTGCTAACGCCTCCCGTGCCCCCACGCTCAAAACTTGTGTCTGTCCCGGCATCGTACTCAACAGATCCTTCCAATTATCATGGTTATTGTGATCACCACTGGTTAAAACTGTAATTTTCCATTTTCATTGCTTTTGAGAAAGTGTCTTAAATTGAAGCTGACCTCCGAAGTGACAGATTGTGGTTAAAAATACAGGTGCATCTCATTCTCCTATGCAGAGTTTGACTTGCCCAACTCCTCCCTGATTGCTGAAAATACAAAAACGACATTAGTAACAGTCCAGGTCAGACTGGTAGTTCAGCTCTATTTTACACTAACAGTCAAAGGTTTAAGACACCTACTCGCCCATTATTAAAATACACTGCTCCAAAAAATAAAGGGAACACTTAATGCTTACAGCCCAACACCGTGCAGGACGTTTGGCATTTGCCAGAGAACACCAAGATCGGCAAATTACCAGTGGCGCCCTGTGATCTTCACAGATGAAAGCAGGTTCACACTGAGCACATGTGACAGACGTGACCGAGTCTGGAGACGCCGTGGAGAACATTCTGCTGCCTGCAACATCCTCCAGCATGACCGGTTTGGCAGCGAGTCAGTAATGGTGTGGGGTGGTATTTCTTTCATGGGCTCGACAGAGGTAGCCTGACTGCCATAAGATACCGAGACGAGATCCTCAAACCCCTTGTAAGACCATGTGCCGGTGCGGTTGGTCTTGGGTTCCTCCTAATGCAAGACAATGCTAGACCTCATGTGGCTGGAGTGTGTCAGCAGTTCCTGCAAGATGAAGGCACTGATGCAATGGACTGGCCCAGACCTGAATACAATTGAGCACATGTGGGACATCATGTTTCACTCCATCCACTAATGCTACGTTGCACCACAGACTTTCCAGGATTTGGTGGATGCTTTAGTTCAGGTCTGGGAGGAGATCCCTCAGGAGAACATCCGCCACCTCATCAGGAGCATGCCCAGGCATTGTAGGGAGGTCATACAGGCACATGGAGGCCACAAACACTACTGAGCCTCATTTTGACTGGTTTTTAAGACATTACATCAAAGTAGGATCAGCCTGTAGTGTGTTTTTCCACTTCAATTTTGAGAGTGACTCCAAATCCAGACCTCCATGGATTCATAAATTTGATTTCCTTAAATTATTTTTGTGTGATTTTGTTGTCAGCACATTCAGCTATATAAAGAACAAAGTATTTAATAAGAATATTTCATTCATTCAGATCTAGGATGTGTTATTTTAGTGTTCCCTTTATTTTTTTGAGCAGTGTATAATAGAATCATAGTAAAGTCAATAAAACTATAAAATAATGCAAAACATTGATATGGGAATCATATAGGGACCAAAAACTAATAAATCTTACAATTTATATAGTCAAAGATTGGCCACCCTTTGTATGCTGAAAAACTTGCCCCTTGTTATTACCATACTCTATTTGATTTGTATAAAATATTTATAATTGATAACAGCACAGTATAAATAGTGAAAATAGCAGAGTTTGTGAATAATAATTATACGTTATTATTATTATTAGCTGTAACTTGTAAGCTACTTTTCCTTTATCCATTCCAGCTTGTTTATTTTTACTTTTACAAAAATTTTGTAAAGACATTTTTCTTTGGACCAATTAATTAATGAATAAATAGATAAATAAATAGCATTGCCAACATAATCACCACATGAAGAAACATAGAAAATTAGGTAAAATACATATATACACACACACACACACACACATTATATATTATATATTATATACACACACACATATATATCTACACACACATACATACTGTACATATACACATACACATATATATTTTCCCCAAATATGATTAATAATTAAACAATGTTATTATCATATTATTAATAAATAAATTATTATATTAACTATTATTATACATAAGCCTTTAGACCATCCTTTTTTAAAAGATCATCATAAAAAAATCAGTTAAAGTTATTCAAACTCTTGACTGTTAGGGTCAAGTATTTTTATATTTTACCATCAATAAGTTCTTCTTTCAGCTTCGACAGTTCCTTCCTCATCTCCTCTAGAATGTCCTAAAAGCAAAGCAATACATTTACAGCAGTACTCTACAAATCAATAGTAGTCGTGCAACTTATAAGTGCATGTCACTGAACTTTTTTCTGGTCAGTAATATTGCATATTAGATCATAATACACTAGAGAAGAGAAACTAGCTACCTTGATAGTAAAAACCAACCCATGCTATGAATTTTTAATATAAGCTGCACTATGAAATGTACTTAGCCATAGCCTTTTAAATGACAAGAGGACTAGATGAGTAGGTGTATAACATCAACACTCGCTAGTTACAGCTGCTATATGTCACTCTTCGCCACTAAAACATTCTCTGGGCAAAGCTAGAGTGTAGCGGACAGAGCTGAGCGACTTGAGTAACTGTGTCCTCTGATAAGTAAGACTCCCTCATATGCCTTTCATATCTAACATGCTCATTCATACATAAGGGAGGTATTGCCTTTGTAGAGAGCACTATAATTGTACACACCCACAAAAACATAACAGTATCTCTCCCTTGTTTTTTAGGAAGTGCTGTAACACCAAACACGTTTTCAAACGAGGAAAAAAAACGAATAGTACCAATAGCTTTGGCAAGACTTTTGAGACATATTGAGGAAGTGTACAACGCCTCTATCAAACCGGGCTAAAAGTTTAAATGGGTTTCAGTTCTTCTTAAATTTTGTGACATACCTGTTTCAATCTGTCGTAGTCAAGAGCTTCTGTTGGCACCCCATTGGCACTTATGGATCCGGTAGGAGTTGGTGTAGACCTTGGTCTAAGGAGAAAAGAAACGGTGTGAAGCACAGCTATTTTAGTCACAGGAATCGTTGCTGTGCAGTCAAGATGCAAGGCAGAAGTTTAGTGACACTTTAACAGTCATTTTAACACTGTTCAGTCACAATTGTGATTCAAAGACTAAACACAGCATTAACATGGGATAAAGTCAAGACGTGTGAGGAAAATGCAAGGTATTACAGATATCTGAAACCGTTGTACTGCAAAGGAAATACACACATCCATATATATATATATATTTATATATATATATGCATAACTGGGTGACATAATGAGCACAATGGGAACTGTATTTCCTTGAGAGGAGCTGCAAATTCATCAAAACCAACACATTTCAAATAGAAAACATTTCAAAACACAGCAAACCAAAAAACAATAAATAAAAAACTACAGCTTGAGACACCATCCACACTTCAACACACACACAATGCAGCTGCCGTATCACTCTCATGCTCATCTGTAGCCGAATCGGACAGGATACTATTGCCAACACAATAATCACCATAGGGTGGAACATGGGAAGTGAGGGAAATGACGCTTTATCTATCCCATCGGGAAAGAAATGAATGCCGAACAGTGGGTTGCCTTGTGCAGAAAGGAAGTTGAAGTTAAGCGGATAAGAACATTATGACACAGCTTACAGAGAGATAAAAATTACATAGAAAAAGTTGTGTGAGAGATACAAGTTTTGTATCAAAGTTTCTGTACTCGGAGTGAGAGGAGAACTTCCTTTCTTGGCAGGATAACAAATTAAATGCACATTTGTAGAAGGGGGGGTTTGCCCTGTGTTATCTATGGAGCCAGGTGGACGAACTGGCAAGAGTAGACAAATGCTCCAGCTTTCTGATACTGCATGACCTCTGACGACATCTAGTTCTGCAGAATTTATCAGGGCGCTCTAATAATCACTCAATCCTTCACAGCTTCAATCCATTTCTCAATAAGAACAGTTTCTCTGTAACTAAACAGATTTCCTTCTTTTTTTTCAGAAAAAGATTATATATGGTTATTTAAAATATCCTGGGCATTTATATAAAAATCCTATGCTCATCAAGGCTGCAATTATTTTATAAAAAATACAGTAAAACACATTAAATATAATTTAAAATTAAATTTTTAGCGAATTCTAACCTTTACACCAGTCTTCAGTGTCACATAGAACTTATGAATGTTATTATTGGTGATGTTGAAAATAACTATTCTGTTTAATATTTTTATGGAAACTAACAATGTAAAAGAGTACTGTCACTTAATAAAATATTAATAATATTATTTTTTTTTTAAATCCATTAACCAACATTGGCTGAATAAGTCATACCCACCCAAACCTCCATATTTACACAACCAACCACAGACAAATATTAAATAAATATATATATATATATAATATGAATCTTTATTATAAAAGTAGTAAGAATGTTGAAAAGCATGAATCTTTTTTCTTTCATGCGATTTCATGGTGATTATATATTGTTGGCAACAGCAGAGTGTATTTAAAAAAAAATAAAATAAGAAGAACCACCGTAGACAATCACTGCAGCAACCCTCATCCTATTTAGAGAGCACTCTCAGCAAACAAGGTCTAGAAAGTTCTCAAACTAGCCTCTTATACCTGTTTAAGGAATCATAGTACTTGTCAGTACCCATCTGATTTCTCCATGGTGCATCCCGTCTGTGAGAGTAAAGAGACTAACCAGGTCAGAGGTCAACAGCGTGGATCTGAACTATAGTAATCTTCTAAATGCACTGATTCCAACTCAGGAGAAATATTTCTATTTCATTGTAGCCCTACTGAAAAGTGCTTCAACCATTTGTATAACTGTATACACAAATGGCTAAAAGAACGGCATATACTAAACAAAAAATGATAAGCAAATTTTCAAAAACGCTGAGCGGCTCTGGTACACACTGATCTGATGAGAAGCAACAGCACTGTGATGTCAAGCACGGGACCCGACTGCCTGCATTCTGCATGCGATTGTGTGGGGCCCCCGGCCGCAAGCATGTGATGCAAAGCAGTCGAAGCAACAATAATTTAAACTAGCTTTGAGAAAAACGGGACCTGGCGAAGACTTGGATCCCAAAAGCTGGATACTTTCTTTAAAAGATGGAGGTATAATGCACACACTGACTCAGCTCATCAAAACAATAACATGCAAATTATTACCTTCCAATGACTGGTGATTTGCTACCATTCATGGTGTTTGTCCTCTCCCAAGGCTTTCTGGGCATATCTACGGGGGGAAAAAGCAATGAATATTACATTTTATATATGCAGTCTTTTTATTTTATAAAAAATTATGACTACATGAACTCCACAGAATCACCAATATTACACTATATTGAGATTACATTGATTAAACAGTGCCTGT
>JAUMHR010000079.1:14048160-14060047 GCA_032361145.1 Enteromius fasciolatus
CCTGAAAATAATTGCACACCTCAGAACGTTCGTCAGCCAATCAGATTCAAGCATTCAACGGCCCCGTAGTATAAATAAGTTTAATCCATGCGTTTCATTACAAACACACAAATACCTTTCGATTTGAGTATGTGTACATTCAGGATTGAATGCTTGCACAGCGATTTGTACAAATAAAGACATGTTTGTGTATAAAACTGGTCTGTTCTACATTATTAGTTTCTCGGTTATGAACAAATGACATTGAATAGGCACAAGTTTTATTAAGAAATCATTCTGTCAGCTGTAAAAATAAAAATAATAGTAGTAAAAAAAGCAAAGACATTACGTACGTATTAAACAAGAAAAAAACTAAAATAAAAATAACCTTTAAAATGTTCATCACAGATTATTCCGGATTTTTTTTTTTTTTTTAAAGAGTCTAAATATGGACCCTTAATTTATTAAAAAAAAAAGTATGCCAAAGACGAAGTACAAAGCATTTCGAGGTGTGCTGTGTCCTTCTGATCCTTTGACAAGGCCAGACGCTGAGTGAGTTGTGGCTTTATGGAGCTGGTCATCAGGCATGGAATGACTTCTACTTCTTTGAGGATTAACCGTTGCTTTACCGCCATCTTCTGGCTCTTTTTTTAAAAACAATAAATAAAGGATTTTGACAAGAATTTACTGTGGTGAATATGAATTTTAGCAAGAAGTAATAATAGGTTAATAATAAAGTGTTTGTAAACATTTTCTAGCCAAACAGTACATCCATAAAGAGCAGATAAAAACACTGGAACGCACTGATAACATGAGTTCTATCCAAAATAGCTGTGTGTGAAGACAATCCCAGAAAATATGCATTTCAGTTCAGGGGCAGTCGTGGCCTAATGGTTAGGGAGGGGGAGTGAATAACCAGCGCTCTCTCCACCTTCACAGCTGAGGTGAGACCCTTGAGCAAGGCACCGATCCCCCAACTGCTCCCCAGGTGCCCCAGCATTGGCTAACCACTGCTCCGGATGTGTGTGTGTGTACTTTGAGCACAAATTCCAAGTATGGGTTACCATACCTGGCAACAAGTCACGTCACTTTCACATCTTGTATCTATATCTGATTTAAATCATGCATGCACATACAACCAGATATGTATATGTACATTATTTAAAGTCTCCCTAAAATCAAAATGAACTATTTTTGGGTGTTAGTATCAATATGTTAGTCTAGGTTATCTATAAGGCAGTGATGTATAACTCAAACCTTTGAAGAATTTCATCAATAACAATAATATGTACAATGTAACAAAAACCTGAACATTTGGTGTGTGTGTGTGTGAAAAGATAAATGTCTGTAATAAACAGTTTAGCATCAGGTTTTACTTTAACAACTATTACTTCTATATTGCATTGTCTCTTTAACCCTTTCTCTTTTCAGCCTACATTAATACCTGCTAAATGCTATATAGTACATTTCATCTTTTCCTCCACTTCTTGCTTTTTTCCCGCTTTTGCCAGACGGATAAGTCCTTTTCATTTTTTTAAATAGCCTAGTAAATGCATGAGTGCTGTGCAAGTTTGAAAACGACGGCCGACGCAAAAAAAGCAAGCACATCCAGCATGATGTGAGAGGGAGCCCCCTAGGGGGGATACATATATATATCCATGTTACGTGTATGTTTATTAATAATGACATTGCCGCTTGTTCAAATGGTCAACTGTCGGGGACAGGCAATTGACTGCCTGCACCGGGTGTGAATGTGTGTGGTTGTTCACATCTCACTGCTGTGTGTGTGCATTTGGATGGGTTAAATGCAGAGCACACATTCCAAGTATGGGAATTGGGAAACCATACCTAGCCACATGTCACGTCTTTTTTATTGATATATCATCTTTATTATTGAGAAGTAATATTGGAAATGCCAGGCTACTCAACTTGCCTTTTTATGGTGTAGTCTCAGAATAAGGAATTGCCTCTCCCCTATTAGCAACCTCACACCAAAAAATACTTTACTAAATATCAATTACTGTTATGGCAACAGTTTAAAATTCTTTGCAGTCATTGGCTGTTGGTTAGTCAAGGGAGAAGAATGTTAGCTTTACATTTTTATTTTAGATTTTTTTTGTGTGCAAAAAAAGCATTCTCCTAGAGTCGCAAAACTAAAGTTGATCCACTGATGTCACATGAACCGTTTTACTGGTGTTTTTACTAAGTTTCTGGGTCTGGGATCGTTTCAGTTGTGTTGCTGTCTATGGAGGGTCTGATGGCTCTCTGATCATCAAAAATATATTTAATTTGTGTTCCATGGCTTGATTTCAGAAGGGACAACTTATTTTTATTAAATTAAACTATGGGTGGATCTTTATCATTGTATAGTGATTGTGTACACACACTCCCAAAACACATTTCAGTCCAAACAGCTTGTAAAAGTGTACGTGGCACCGGATGACCCCTTTAAGGATTCAAAAACAGGACTGACAACCGTATTCTGTGGCTGTATGAACTCAGCCATTGATAACATAAAAATAAACCAGGCACGGAGAGACCTGGGATTTTTAAGATCTTGTATTGTTCAAATTTACAAAAAAAGAGAAAAACATCAAGATAATGAGTTATGTACATGTTATGTTATGTACATAATTAATCTATGTACGTTAAACTTTGTACAGATACATTTAAAATGTAAAGTTTGTGGATTTGAAAATGCTGGTTTGTGAAGATCACCAATCATCCAAGTTCTTGTTAAGTTGGGGTTAGGTTAAGTTGATATGACTGAACTACCAGAGAAGAATGTTGGCTTGTATGCAATGTTTGTATAGATGTAGCTACTGGAAACCTGAAAACTGCTTCGACACCATGCTTTCCCCCCGGACACACAGCTATGACACGCCACCGACCAAGTCAATGCTCTGGAACAGGGTAATATCGCGTCCAAATCGCAGGCTTTGCAATTAGAAAATCGCAAATAATCGCACAGCTCTACTTTTTAAGTATGTGAAATTTTCCCGAAATTAGAAAAAGTTAAATAAAAAAGTAAAAACACTGGAATAATACATGCATACATATAAAATGTTTAAATTAAATACAATATTTGTTTTCCGTCTAATGAAAATTTCCATATCCATTCAGAAAATACCCATGTATACACAATTACAAAACAGACTCCTTTTACATTTAACAAAAACCTAGTGCATTTATTGCTATTCATTGTGGGCTGTGTCATTGATATAAATGTATATGGGCCATATTATGATGAGGTAATCAATACAGTCTATTATGTTGCACCCCCCCCCCCCCCAGGGTGTTAATCAAACTTTGCTTTTATTTTTGGCTTGTTTTTATAGCTTTCGTCTTCCCTCTGCATTCAACGATGAAAACTTTATTGCACTGATAATTTCTCATCTGTGTTATTTAGTCAGTTAATTCAATACACGGTCAGGATATAATTATTAAAGAATTACTGATATCTGCGAATGAAAAAAAATACTAACTCATCCAACTTCCAATCAAGTCCAAACTTCGAATGGATGAATAAGAAATGTCAAACGTGACGCGCAGTAAAACAGCCTAACTTAGGTCAAATAAAACGTTTAAGTTAAATCATCGACTTGTTTCACACGCTTTCACTTTTGCCACCTACGGCAATTCCCACGTGGGAAGGCAAAATAAAAACACGACTTGACCCTCGATAAACCCAGCGTAAGCAAACAAGAGCATAAGAATCAAATTGAGCTTTCTTACACTGGAAAGTGGGGTTAAACGATAATGACACAACACTCCAGTGGATTTTACGTCAAAATCAAGGCAAACTTAGGTCATATTCATTCAAGCTCATACCCCGATGGGCCTCCGCGAGCGAGCGCGCTCTCTACCCTACACTGGTGGGCCTCCTCATTTTACGTCCATAAGCTTCGCAGCCCAGCGATTCTTCAATCGCGCACAAACATGCGCAACCAATCAGATCTCCAAGTCATGCGTCGCTAAGCAACCGCCTCAAACTATGCCTTAGAGATCAGCGCGGTCGCGCACCTTCTGCGTGACGTGAGCGATCCTCCTGTTTGTTTGTGTTGCTCGAGGATGAAAATGGCGGTGGGGAGAGATCAACGCGAGAATTAAACACACAAATGACCATTTGATTTGGATGACAGCAGCACTGCAGCTCTGGGAGAGAATAAAGAAGCAGCTTATCAAGTCCATTTACGACAACAAGCACCCGGAGTTTAACAGAGAAAAACTGCGTCCCGGATTTAAAATAGCTCCTGAAATTAGCCCGCTAACCTCGTTAGCTTAGCTAGCCTTCAACTGGAAGGTTTAACGGACACCATAGCACCACACTAACTGAATTATTCTGTCAGAATAAGATGAAATGCGCGTTTCTCCACTTACCTCTCAAATGCAAGCTCAGTCGTTGGCGCTGGGCTTGTAGAAATATTTGCATCTGACTGAATGCATAACTAATCGCTCCGTCTGGCAGTATCAGCCAGCAAACACCATCCTCCAAGCCTTCTTAAAGTTCATCGAGCATCTGTAAGAGGAGAACGGAGAAAACAGGTAACTGGAATGCGTTCGTGTTTAATATTTGTTGTTATTGATCAAAGAGATCATGTGGCAGGGCTGATCCAGCTAGAGGTACTTGATCTAAACACCCAAATGCATAAACATTGGCTCAGATATATGGGTTAGTTTACCAGAGAGGTGGAAAAGCGATTGACATGCGTTTGATCGTATCTCTTTTTCATACGGTGAAATACAGCTCCAACTCGGTGCATTTGATGGAAGTGCAAGCTAATGTCACGTCGAGAGGCACGGTGATTACTGACACCTCAAGTTTGACAGTGTTTAATTGTATCTGCAGACTTGTCTTGATTTAGTTGAGAATGCAGTTATTTAGATCTTTAAATTATTTGAGTGTAATAACAGTAAAGAATGTCTAAAAATATTTATCTCATATAATTAACCATAATAAATTTATAATAATACAAATATGAATTATTGTTGTTGTCTGTAATAATAATAGCAATCATGAATGCTCATTATAATTAATATCGAGAATAAAATAATGATTATTAGTTTACAAACCTGTTAACATTCTGCCAAAAATAGGTGAATGGTTTACTTTTAACCACAAATGAGCCAGTTAAATTAAACGCAGACTTTTGAAGCAGAAATGGTAGAATGTACTCTGAATGTAAAATGCACTCAGATATTCATATACTTATATATTGTACTTATAAGTATACTTAAGTATACTATTTACTTACAGTTGAATTTTTTTATATATATTTTTAAAAATAATAATCCATAATAATACTAATAAATAAAAACAACAATTATTATAGTAGCTTAATTCATAATGTTAATTATAATAGCTGTTTGTTGTTATTTTACCAACCCGTTATACCAGTTTTTGTTGTTATCATTGTCTGATCAGCAACATTGGATACTATTTTATCCTGCCATAAATCATTCTATTTGTCTGCTTTTTTCCCTTTGAAGTGCATTTAGGCAGAGACTGCAGTTATATCATTAAAAAAATGATGAGTTTAATGAGAGTAAGATTTTCTAACAACATTTAATTTAATAATTGTAGTCAAAATTATTGTATTTTACAAATGTTATGTTATTATGTAGGTAATAATAATATTAATGGTATTAGGTTGATTATTCTTAGAAATTATTATTATTATTGCTGACAGTAAAATGCTAATTCTGAAAAATAAATGTTATTTTTCAGCTATGGCAAAGTTCAGTTATGTAAAAATCTTGTTTTTTTATATCTACAGTTGTAGGATATTGTGCATGCTAAAGCTAAAAAATGTACATGCTAAAGCAAAAAAAATGTGTGAGTGTATATATATATATTATTAATTTACCATCCTTGGCTGATTAGGTGCATCAAATAGAATTTTATCCTGCCTTATATTATTTTACTTGCTCATGTGTTCTAGAATTCTTTGTTTACCACTGAAAAAAGCTTTAATGCTTTTTGAAGGCCCCAAATATGCAAAGCTCGTGGTCAGAATTCACAGCTCACTGTCACCCCTCGACATTCCAGCACATATTCATATAAGCATGTCCCTTACATGAACCTGCCAGGAGATAGATAGAAGATGTGGACGCCCTTGTTGTTGCTTTAGTTTGATTAAACAGGAGTGTGTACTCACCTTATAACTTTGAACTCATGGATCAAAAAAAAACAACAACAGATTTTGTGTGTGTGTATAATATGTATGTATGTTACACAAAAAAAAAAGTATTTTCATATTTTCATACAATTCAGCTATTGCTAATATAGTTGCTGTATAGTCTTACAAATCTCCATCATGTTTTTGTTTACATATCCTCACAACTCAGTGAGTAAATGATCAGCAGTCAAATCCAGATTCCAGCATGACCAAAAGGCTAGGATATCGCATGGCGCGCTCTTGCAGTTTCCTTCCCTGCATGTCGGTGCGAGCGTCTCTCTCTGCCGCAGCGATGAGAGGGGCGCTCAGCTGTGCCTCCCTAGACGTCAGAGAGCTGACCTACATCTCTCTCGAAAAAAAGCTTGTGCAGCAGCCTGTGAGAATGTGTGGGGGTAGGGAGAGCGCGCCAGAGCGAACTAGCAAATGAACGAGTGAGAGGGACAGGAAAGCGAGCCTGCTCAAGCCAGTGAACAGACGCCCACCTTGTGCAATGAGAATGGCGAGAGGGACCCGGGGCTCGGTGTCCCATGTCTCGTTATCAGATCATGCCTGAGCTTAACAACAACTCAGGGTTATGTTTCAAGGCGCACGGGAACGGCGTAAGATGGACAAACTCCGCTTTCCCTTTGCATGGAAGTTTGGGCGAGGGGCAACAGTTTCTGCGAGTGCAGCATCTGCGAACTGCTTCCTTTGCCTCGGGAGTTGTATTTACAGATAGCAGAGGTGGGAGGGACAGTCTCGCTCCTAAAGTTCAGAAGTACAGGATGTTGTAACAAACTCGGTGTGAGTGAAACATCAGTTTCTCCATGGAGAGCATGTGCCACACTCTGTCCTGTTATTAACCTTGTCATTTTTGACACCCCTTTTTTACTCTCTAACTTTGAAAAATCTCAGCTGTTAAAAATAACAAAAAAAACATGCATGCATATTTGATCTTTTTGTCTGTGGGAGGGATTCAATAACATTTTCTCCCGCTTAATTTAATGGGAAAAACATAGTTTAATTTGCTATGTTAGTAATTGGTATTTTAATCTTTGTTTTGTGTGTTTGTGGTTTTAATTGCTATAAAAATCATTACATTTGAATATCCCTTATAATAAAAAAGTTCTTAATTGATTAATTATGAGCAAACCTATAACTGTTTTAATGAAAGTTTTATCTGTAATGGGATTGTAAATAACAGATTGTTAATGAAACAACCCAATGCTCAAATAAAAATCCTTCTTAATAATTGGTCCAAAGATACTCTAAAGTAGAAAAAAGGGTGCAATTATTTAAAGAGTTAGTTCACCCAAAAATAAAACGTCTCTCATTAATTACTCACCCTCATGTCGGTCCAAACCCACAATACTTCAGAACACACATTTAGATATTTTTGGGGTGAACTAACCCTTTAAACTCTTTTTTTTGCCTCTGAAACAAATATATTGATGAAAGAATATTTAGTTATATGTACAAGAAAAGGAAAAAAAACATAACAATCCTTTTGACAATTCTGTTGGTTTCTGTGGCATTGAATGTATAAACAAAAGACTAGTAAAATAAAATTCTAGCCTGGAAGCCGTGTGATGGTAGTATGCGACAAAAGTTAAAAGCTATTGCAAATAATTCAGAGATTGCTTGAATATGTATTGAAATAGCAAAATCCAGAGGGACTGACTGCTGTGGGAACTTGTCAACATTGAGCAGCTGTTTTAGGACTCTGGAAAGGGGTTGAAAGTCAACACCTTATTCTAAATATTTAGCATTTTGCCTTTTCCATCATTTTATTTGTAAGTTACCTGCAAAGCATCAATCGGTCTACTCTTTTCAGTAAACTTCCCACAGTAATGCTTCATAGTAATTGTTAAAGATGAAAATAAATACAGATATAAAACAAACCTACAAATCTTCGTTCATTGTGGTGTGGTCAATATGTGTGCGAAGAGAGACGCTTTGTCTTTAAATGGCATTGGTCATCTAGCTTTCATAAATGTTCCATTCTCTCCGGTGTTCACAGTCGGTGACTATATTAAGCAAATAAGTATGAAAGATTTTATCACTAGGTTTACTGTTTCAGTTTGTAAATTTAGAGGGTCTTATGCTTATATCGATGAGTAATGAGGAAGTAGTCTATAATTAGATTCTTACTACTAAGAATCAGTTAGAGAGATATTTTTCTGTGTTGCATTAGTCCAGTTTACCGTCTCTCTTCTTCTGTCAACAGAGCATACAGATGGAAACATTTAGTGAAATCTGCTTCTATGCCCTAATTCACTCTGTTTCTCCAGAGGTTATTGTCATTATGCTTCTTGAAGTGTTTTGAATTTGAATGTTTCCTGAAAGTCAGTCTATATCCAGATGTTACGTGCATGTTCAGAGGTTTCATCTACAGATGTTAGTAAGATCTATCATTGTTTGGAGACGTAAGTAATTGCTACACAAACTGTGGACACATTAGAAGAGTCACTTGCAGTGAAGATCGTACTTTTTTTTCTTTTTCAAACAAAGCATGCTGCCTTGCTTTCGTGATTGACTATACACACGCTTTCTTTTTTTGTCCTTTTTTTAGTTGCTTTGCTTTTCATATCAACCTCCTTCCTAGACTTCAGAAGGGCAGTGTTGTATTTCTATTAGATGCACTAAGCATCGTATAAGCAGCATCATACTTTTCCAGTCCTAACATTTCTGTTGTCCTGTCTCAGTGTTTCAGTCAGGTTTCCCTTTCCTGTTTGAGTTCTGGCTTTGTTGTTTTCCTACAGATAAATGTACATTTAAAAAGGTATTTAAAAAGCTAAATCTCGTTTTATTCATGTTTAGTTTGTCATAATATGCTCTGACTTGACATGGTCTCAGTAAAAGAAATGCTCAACAAATATTTTGACTAGATAGACAAGAGTTTGTCAAGAAAGCACAAAGTTCTCAGACTTCATTCAGTGTTTTGTCTACATCATTTGAAATGCTTTCTAGTTTGTATTGAAATGTATTCTGTTTTAATGTTTTAAAATGCGGTTTACTCTCAGCAGCCTTTCTCAAGTCTTCAATGTCACATGATCCTGAAAGCAAACCATTTTTGGGTCATTTCCATGCAGCTCAAGAAAAAAAATCTTAACCCCGAACTTTGAGTGGTTGTGTACGTGTTTGAGAGAGCCTAACAATTTTATGATTTATAACTAAAGACGATAACATGTGAACGGAGAGCTAAAGTTCTGCATTATTTGTGGTTGTCGTCTGCGTTTGCTTGCAAAATAGATGCATTTTGCTAATGTGTTATCATAGCTGGTACTTAATTACCACTCATTTGAATAAACCAGTGTGGTTTATTATGATTTCCAAATCAAAATGTACACCTACATGCATTGCATGTGTACTGACGACTTCACGGTATCTTGACTTTCTCATCATACGGTACTAGAACAGCGTATGATTGCAGTGTTAAAAAAAAAAAAACACAAGAAAATATTGACGTTAGCTCAGCTTGAAAGATGTTTTCATTTAAAAAACAGCTACGGCATTCGATATTCTTTGATCATGCGACTCAGATTTTCATTTCTACCGTATACACTAAATTTGATAAATAATCAGTATCATGCAGCAGTCTTTTTTTTCTTAAGTGCCTATCTAGGCTATTCAGTATGTAGCTTTCATTTTGTGTGTATTCCATTGGATTCACACCTAGCTTGACTACTCTGCACTATCGTAACCTATTTTAGATTTAGGCTTATTGTTCTAGGGCACAGTAGAGCATATCAGGTAATATGAGGTATGCACTGCAGAAGTAATAAGCTTTGCATTGACATATAGGAAGGATTTTCATTTTGAGGTTGTCTCGTTTTGCTGTCAGTGATCGATATACAGTATGACTAGTGTTTGGGGGTGGTATGGTCATTTGCCATATATTTTTTTCTGTAAAGACGTGAATAATGTTTATGTAATAATGGCTAATCAATAGGACTTCTCAAGCTTCTTAACAGCATTTTTCCTCATTTAATGTTTTCTTATTATATTGTGGGAAACTTGTAAGTAAAACATCTTTGTCTTGAGCAGGCTTTAACTCCAGGCTGTTTTTTTGTATTAAATACCAATGCATTTTAATCACATTTTTGTGTTTTATAGTTCAATATCATGCCACTGCAATACATATCTAGGTTGTGTTTCAAAATAATGACGATAGCATTCATTATTAATAAATGTAGCCCTACAGTTTTAGTTTCAAATATGCTGGTAGTCTTGTTTTCTAAAAAATGAAAAGATATGATCCCACTGGTGCTTAAATTGATAGCCTGCACTTCAAATTCCTCAAGAGCCCCATGAGAATCAATATTGTTGGTAGAGAATACTGGTCTGGAACAAGAACAAAGGCCCATCTCAAGTCAAAAGCTTTATGGCTTCCTAGTCGCTATAATCCAGAACGCACACAAGCACTCAATCAATCAAACCTACGGTGCTAGGTCTCGCATCTGTTGAGGTGGAGTTAAACGTTCTTAATTAACACAGCAGGAAATCTTTGCTTTCATCTTCTCTCTGTATACAAATCATCAGATTTGATCACAGCTCAGTGCCGATCAGCTGCTTGCCCGAAGCTGGCATCCGAATAGATCAGCTCCTCATTTTATAACCTCTTTCTTTTCATGAAATTTTATGGCAAAGCTTGAGCCAGTGCTGGCTTTCATCACTGTTAGATAATGCGTGTCTTAAAGGGCTTTTACAATAACAGTGATTTGATGATTGTGGAATTGATTTTATTCCCAAAAATCCCAGTTAATTTTTTCTTGTGATTCATCCGCAGGTTGCGTTGAGTGCCCATTTCCTCCTGCCTCCCCTTGTGGGATGGTTCTGCATGACAGGGAGGGTATGGTTCTGTAGCTACCCCCTCTCTGTCCTCCAGTTCCTCTCCCGTTAACCCAGTGGACCACAGCCGTAGTGTTCCCTTCAATGACGATCCCTCTGGAGCCCTAAGTCAGCCACGTTGGGTTTTACAGACCCAGGCTCTGTCAACCCAGTGACCTCAGGTATTAAATAGCTAAATTTTCTCTGTACACTTCAGTTACTTTCATTTAAACACCTACAGGCTACTTTTAAACAAATTTGAATCTAGACCCATTTTGTATGTGATACTAAAGCTAAGAGACATTCACTTCCATTGCTGTATAGACTGATGAAGTCATAAATGCTTTCTTTTTTTCGTGAGCTTTTAATGTTTGCCCACTTTTTAATCATCAAGGTCCTCCGTAAAGTCACAATCTGAGATGTTGAGCAGCAGATTCTAGATGTGGAAATGGTGCAATTGTATAAACACTTTGGCAAGCTGTAGTTAGGCTTTATTAATGTGGCTTATAACTAGATGTAGTGTAACAGACCTTACAGTTGCTATGGCAATGCAAAAAAATGATTTTGCACAGCACACGCATGAATCTATGACTAGACTGTCTCAGTGTGTAGGTTTTTCATATGCACTGATAGCATATGAAAACATCATGTAAACTTGATGTTACGTAACTTCTGCTTACTTTTCCAGGTTACACTGATAGGTAAATGCCAAGTAGTTTAGTTTATTTAAAAAAATCAAATGTAAAGAAATAAAAAAAAATTAAATAAAATAATAGACAAAATGCAAACTAAAATAAATAAAAGTATGAATTTTAAAATAATTAAATATAAATATAATAATATCAATATATATATATATATATATATATATAAATATCAATATATATATATATCAATATCTATATCAAAATATATATATA
>JAUMHR010000079.1:14061064-14078553 GCA_032361145.1 Enteromius fasciolatus
GCCAAGTGATTAGCACACCTGATTCTGATCATTTGAATGGGTGAGCGAAAACTTTTGGTAATATAGTGTATATATGTCAGTTCTAGGGTTGACAACAGTACTGCAGTATTATTTTAGTATTATTTATATACTTTTTTATAAAGTTAGTTTTTTTAATTTAGTTTTTATATTATTTTTTTTCTATTTAAGTGTGTGTAATTTTATTACTATATATATATATATATATATATATATATTTGTTTCAATTACTGATTTTTAACAGTATAGCACTCCTTAGGACTGATGCCCATATTCTACTGCTGTGTAAATATAGCCTAAAATGCCTGTAAATTCTTTTTGCACAGGTTACATTGGGTGTCCATTCACTGCTGCCTCCCCCCGGTGGGATGGTTCTTCATGACAGGGAGGGTGTGGCGCCGTAGCCCCCCTCTCCTTGAGATCTCTCCCACCCCATAAACCCAGTGGACCACAGCCATAGTGTTCCCCTCAATGAGCATCCCTCTGGAGCCCTAGATCAAGTAAGTTGGCAAATAATACAGAAGCTCAAAGCTGTATTAAAAAATAACCTGAATTGTCAACAGCTGTAACTGTGATCCAGCAGTAACAAGCTTTATTTATTGGAGGAAATGTTTACATAATCATCCATTGTTTTGGAGTAACTAACTACGAGTTGTGATGGTACTAACTGGACTGCATTCTCAGAGGCATGACCGTAACTTGAGACTGTTTTCAAAATAGTGTAGTGCTTCCAGTAACAAGTTATTTTCTCCAAATAATGGCGGCATGACTAAACGTTACATCACCGTTATGTCACATTATGTTACACATGTACACATGCTATTATAGTTCTCTTATTGTTTAAGTCACAACTGCCAACTAATTGTCATCAATAAATTGTGTCCATAAGACAGTAGTTTTTGTGCAGACAAGTAAGTAAGCTTTGAGGCGTTTGGTGCTGGGGACAGTCGGTGCAGGTGGAACGCTTTTCCTGGCCCCACTGCATGGTGTTTAATGCATTTGCTTACACTAGATGTGTAGTGGCAGTTGAACAGAGCCTACAGTTGTCATGGTAATGTGAAACCCGATTGTGCCTGCACTGCATCTGTCTGCGCTCTTATTTTGCAGTTCAATTTTCACACTCACCCTTGGGTAGTTTAATTATTAGCATGGTTTTAATGTATGCATGTTTGCGCTTTTGTTGATTGCTGTATTCTTGTCTTTAATGCATTCTAGTTCCACCCACACTGAAATCTAATTAGTCTAAATTACAGATCCTCATGCGTATTAATCATCAGATATGAGCAAAGAGAGATGGGTTGTAGAAGTTTCTTAATAGCATTGTATATATTTGTAGTGCAGACCTTTTTTTAATTGTATAATAGATATTTTATTCTAGGATTGTGCCATGATTGCCTTCATTTAGGGGGAAAAAAAACTGAAATTCATTATCTTTTCACAAACAGGCTTATATTCTTAGTTCGGTGTATTCCCAGTTAATAAGATTATTGCAAGTAAATCCAACCAGCTACATTAAATAAAAGATTTGCCATAGCAGAGCTTAGAGGAGTGAAACAGAGCGCTTGATTCTTCCTCCACACTTTTGTTTCTGAAAATTAAAGCAAGTAAAAATGCGATACATTAGTCAAGCGCACAAAAATTCTGCAGCATCTACCTCCCTGTTGTATATTCGAAATGTTTTAAAATGCAGATCGCACAGCGTAGACGCACAGATGTAGGTTGAAGCTGTCAGATGCGATGTTTTCATGCTGGTGACTGTTATTATACAAGCTGTAATCAAATGCAAAAACCCACGGCTAAAACGTAATTTACTCCATTTCCTAATGTATGGAAAATGCTCATGCTTATCACTTAGTTGCCTGGAAACCGGCTGAATTGACAGACCTCCCTCTTAATATGAGGGTAATCACTGACTTGCATGAATTAGTCAAAGACCCTAATGGCTTCTCAACTCAGTTTGGAAAAAGACAGTTTGTTTAGCTTATACCATGATTGTGTGAGTGTGTCTGCGTTTTCTTTAAAGGTGTATGTGCTGATCGTACGCTGCTCTGACACCTGGTTTATTAGTGGCAGTCGTCAGACTTCTCTTTACTGCTTCCGCATGCTTAGGTTGTACTCTCCCATCAATTTTCCCCATAATTATCGGATTTAGTTTGACATGTGTTTTGTGTTATGGAACCCGTGATCTTTTTCTCATGTCAACAGTACGGTGCTATATAGTAAGGTTTGGGTAATTTAATGCTGATGAGACTCTGGGAAAAATAACACTCTTTTCATGAACGTTTTAATTTGTATTGAATTTTACATTTGGTTCTTTGCAAGACTGCCTGAGGTCAGAGGAGGTGAAAAATACTACGGAAATCAAGTGCATACTCAAGGGTGCAATTACACTGGATAGAAAAGAAAAGCTATCGCGTAACAGTGGTTTTCAACCAGATTCTGAGTTTACTTTGTTTTTAAACCTATAAAACTCAAGCTTGCGGTTTTGTGTGTGTTATTGGTCTGTGTGCACAAGCGGAATAAGTGCATGAATGAAGACACCGAACAGAGGTAGATTTCAAAAGAAGTGTTCTTTTATGATCGCTATCAAAGTAAACACGGTTTTAAAATAACAAACATTGATTTTTTTATTTCTCAAACTGCATAAGAATCCTCTGACTTCATTTTGTTTGCATGCTGTTGAAGCTGACACTGTAATTTAGAGCTGTTCAGATCCTGCCTCTCTGTAGTTATGTCACTTAGTGCATATTGCTGCGACTATAGCTGCTGAAAAGAGCCCTTCTGCAGTGGACTGTAAGCCAGGCACATGAAATCATATGAAGTCTTTTATCATCAAAATCATTCAATATGCACATTGGTGATTCGCTAATACGTATTTGGTCAAGAAGTAATATACAAATCAGAAATATCACTGTAGGCCTATATCTTATGTATATCTCATCACTGTATATCAACCAATGTCTTTTTTTTTAAATATTTAAATACTTTTATGGTACTTGCATGCTTTGTAGTTTTTATCAGAAATATAATATAATAGTAATAATGCAATGATAATTGCAAGATGTACAAATAAACATTCTTTAAAAGCAAGATGTATGATATTTGAAATATTTAACATGATTTTTCTAAAAAAATAAAAATAACAAAAAAAGGATAATTAAGCAAACCCAAGTTGCTACAGTCCAGTTCATCTTAAAATATTACTAACAATATTAGTTGTTCTGACCTTTATTTAATATACGTCGTTATCATTCAGTCCCTTTAACTGGAAGACAACCTAATTGAGCCTTTTTCCATTCAGACAAACTCTTAACCAATTCATTTCGAAATCTGTGTTTCGTGCATGCCTTGAATCATTATATAAAAATTATTTTGGACACATTTCAGCTTCGTGAAGCTTTCGATTCTTTGAAAAATATTGAATAAGTTGGCGCATCGTCAAAGAATGAGTCACCATTGTTGCTTCAGCCTCACACTGTGTTTCAGGGAGAGCTGTATACATTTTCTCTCTCGTCTGTATTGCTATAGGGAGGTAGACAGCTACAGTGACTCCACGGCTTCTCATGGAGCAAACCATTGACGGACTGAGGGGGCCGGGTGTGTGCAGTCAGGCGTGAGATTTGTCTGTTTTGAAACTTCATTGCACTGCCGCTGGTCTCCTCCACGAGGGCCTCTCCCTTCTCCTGTTGAGCTGTGCCCTATTAGCTCACATTTATGTGATGCATTTTCTCTTTTCGCCTGGCTTGAGCACTGATAAGAGTGTGTAAACAATACTTTTCATCCCCTCTCCTTCAGTGCATGGTGGTCTCTCCCTCTCTCTCAGTGACATACGTTGCTGCTCTGTCTGCGCGCGAGGTGATTAGTGTAGCTCTCGACGAGAAGGAGCCCCGTATCCTGGGAAATGGCAAGACACGAGGCCGTAGCTCGTGCTGGCAGAGGGGTTAGCGCAACTGCCGTGGACCGTTCTCTGACCGGACAGGCTGAGTTGGCCAACTTCATAGGTGACAGCTGAGCCCTGCCTCAGGTGCGTGAGTGAACGAGAGAAAGAGAGAGTGAAAAGGAAAATCCCTCCCACTGTTTTTTCTCCCATAAGCAGGTTGTTTACCTTGAAGCCGACTGTGTGCGCGTGCACATACGCATGGGAGAGTGTGTGTGCCGAGCATGTGAGGGGACTACAGGCCTAACAGGGCTTTCATAGTTTGTTTGTCTGCTGAAGGAAGTGTGAGGAGAATTTACACATTAGCATGGAGAGTGAGTGACCAAAGCAGATTAAAGCATTCGTGTTGTAAAATGTCATTGTGGATGTAGTGAGGATGATCGTGAGGATTTGTGCTTTTGTACTAGTAGAAAGAATAAGTTCCTACTGATTTTGAAGTTTTTTTCAGAATGTGCTCTATGTGAATATTTCATCAGTGTTAAATAGGGAAAACTGTGCATGCTGTTTATTAAAGCATTTGTCAAATTAGAGTTCGCTTTTGTAGTGATACTTTTCTTACACCCAAAACATACTCTATATGAGTAAGGCCCAATCCCATTTCTATTCCTTAGCCCTTCCCCTAACCCTCTGTTTTGCACGTTCACGTGAAAGGGTAGGGGTGTCTCGATTCTCTTTTAGTTGGAGGGGTAGGGGTAAGGGGAAGGAACAGCCTTTCAAACTAAAGCTTTAGTGTGACCGCACTAAAAGAAGTTACTTTGTCCAGACTGAAATTGAAATGTAGTCATAGATACAAGTCAGGAACGTGATGTTGTCAGACTGAAACGATGGGTAGTCTTGTATAGCATGTGCATTGATAGGACAAGCTTTGTGCTTTATCGCAGGGCCCACTGATGGTGTGTTTATCAAGAATAAGAGGGGCTAATTACTGAGCCCTGAGGTACCCCACGCATATTCACCCAGCACATTTATGCATGCTTTAAAACTATGCAGTGAGACATCAAAACTCAGACGTCTGATGACTAGGTGGCGGGTTGCCCCGAGGACAGCATTCACACTGACAAAGGACCTCCCATAACCAGGTCAGCAGCCAGCCAGCACAGGTAGCCGATTGGCGCCAGGGAAAAGTCACACCCATGATATAAAGAGAGAGACA
Source organism: Enteromius fasciolatus (assembly GCA_032361145.1). Lineage (NCBI taxonomy): Eukaryota > Metazoa > Chordata > Actinopteri > Cypriniformes > Cyprinidae > Enteromius > Enteromius fasciolatus. The sequence goes on from JAUMHR010000079.1 coordinate 14,066,173, forward strand.
CACACCCACAAGTATACACATGTTTGTCTGCCTGGTGAAGCTAAATTAAAAACATATGAATTTATTTTAACTTGTTTATTTTAATCTATAAAAAACGTTTTGGTTATATTGGTCATCGTGACATACATTTTTTTGTATGTATGTGATGGTATTGGTGAATCATTAAACCTAGTACAAGGTATCGGCATCTCTTATGATAACGAGTATGAAGTCTCATGGTATTCTTCTACTAACAGCAAATGCAAAGATATGGGAGTTTGTATGGATAAAAAGAAATTTAGACATTAGTGGCACGTGCTTAAAAATATATATATTTTTTTTGCCATTTGGCAGAAAAAGATACAGTATGCTATCTCTTACCATTGCTTTCAAAGAGATTTAATTATAGCTCCGTTAAATAGCCCCACAACTTATTAGCAGAAATAAGATCGAAGCATCAGCTTACATGCAAATTTTGTTAACCAAAGACTGATGACTCAGAGTTTATAAACGGGTCTAAGCTGACCTGAAGACAAGATTCATGACTGTTTCGTCAGCTTCTTTCGTTAAGCTTAGTGGTTAAAACGTGTTATATCTCCTGAATTTGGCGAGGGAATTTGAAATCAGATTGGACGTTGCCAAATATTTCTTATCTAGTGTGAAATATGAGCTTCAACAAACAGCAGATGGTAAGAGAAAGATTAACTTGGTTAAAAGACAAGTGTGACTTATGAAAAATATAGTTTTTCATAATCTACGATGCAGATGTGTAACATGTTAATTTGAATAGACATGCTTTGATGTATCGAAATATCACTCCTGGGTTATTGAGAGACAATGGTGAAATGGTGTCCTGCTAACAATGATTTGATTTCCTATTAGCTTGAAATGCTAGAAATTGTACTTTAAACTAAAGTTTCTTTTGGCGTTAGCTTTCGCTGATGCAGATAGCTAACTCATGCAACACGAGAAGTGTTACTGGTTATTCTCAAGTCTAAGCACAGGTATTACTTGTCGGTTGGTTGTCCTCAACACTTGACTAAGCAGGGCTGAACTGAACACTGAACACACTGGTGCAAGCTGTTGATAATTACAGAAAGGGCCGCACATGCACGAGAGTCATTATGTCCTGGTGGATTTTTTTAGGATCTAACCTAATTTTTGAACAATTTCGTATGTCCACATGCATGGTCATGTTTCGCATTCTCCAGAGCAAAGATGTGAAGGCTCAGTGGCCTCAAAAATAGGCTAGTATGCTCGTCGTTCCTCTAGACGTCCTTAAAGAATTTCTCATATGTGTGAATTATGGATTTATAATATTACAGATTGTAAATGTTGTTGTTAATTCTTTTAAGTATAGGTATTACATTCAAATCCTTCAACCGTGATTGACATTGTGGAATGTGTCGGTGCTTGTAATACAAGAAAAACACTTGTTTTTTTCTCCTAAAATGACTGTTCAAGTGTTTCAATTTTAAAACCAGCCTTAATTCTGTGATTTCGGGTTTTTTTTTTCTTCTCAACTTAAATGGGCCTGTTTGAGGTGAATTTGCTGGAAATGGAGCTGCCAGGGATTAGGGGCCGCTGGAGGTTTTCAACAGACCCACAATAGGAGCCTGTTCAGGCCTTGCAGATCAAAGCGGACTATGCCTGAGGAGCCAGGCTCTGGTTTGGGTGGTGGCCTCCCCAAGTGGAGACACCAAGCACAAGATATGGCGAATGATCTTCTTTAAACTGAAAGGATTGTCAAAGCTGCAGGTAGAGCAGAAATTAATTCAGAGTTCAGTTTCAGTTGGCCTTCCTAGGTAAACAATTGCCATTGAGGTCACCAAATTATGGGGTGGTGTAACCTGCTCCAGGAGAACTGGTTTTGAAGCTATAATGTAAAAGCTGACGAAGCACTGGCTTTTAATATAGTCAATTAATTGATTCAATTATTATTATTTTCAAGCGTCTCATTTCTTTTTGACTTAGAACTTTTATTTAGTTGAACATCAAGCTGAAATTGCTTATCTAATGGAATTTAGTGCTGTCCTGAGTGTGGTATCGCCATTTAAGTGCAGTTCAGCCACAGCCAACTGTATTCACCTTATTATTTGTGTTGCAGTAATGACCTTGCTTTTCATCAGACTTTTAGCTGGAATAAATTTTAGCCTTCTATCGTAGCATTGTTGTTTAGTCAATATAGGCAGCTGCAGAGTTTTCCTGTGTTATGAAGGGTTGGACAAGTCAACATGTATTGGTTCTGAATTCCTTCAGTGGTATTTCGTGCAATGGTATGTAAGTTTGTCGTATCACTTAATGCGGTGAATGCTCTTTAGGATTCTTTTATGTGCAGCTTGAATGTGTTCTGTTTCTATGGTTACATGCTGCCACTGAGGACACCTGATGCTTGTGGAGAACATTAGCTCAAGTAAACAGGACATAGAAAATTGGATGTTTTGATTCTACCATTTTCAAAATTGTTTTTTTCCCAGAAGAATATTCTCGTTTCTAATATATGAAAAGAAAATTATATACTTAGTAAAATAAGCAGTGTCAACATAACAGTTGAGTTCATTTTAACACTTCTTTGGAGCACATATGGTCCCACTCTATCAAGAGTAAAAATAACACTGACTCTAGTGTAGAATATATAGTGTAAATTAAGTGTAAAAACACTGAGAGATTTTTAAATTTAGGGTTTCGAGCACAAAGTGTTGAAACCCTATTGTAATTGTTAGGATTTTTATTTTTATTCTTCTGCCCTAAAACTAATCGTGCAGCCCAAAATGTAAGGCTTAGAGACTTGAAACTCTGTGAAAAGATAGACCCCAATTTGAGAAGAACCTATCAAAGTCTCTGCCCAATCGGCCTAACGGGGGCGCTACAGCACAAAAACAAAAATTTCAGACATTTTTGGTTGTAGCTCGTAAACCGTAAACCTCAAAAATATCACATCTTTGCATTCCTTGCTTAAGTCCGAACAAAATGCACAGGTGTGATATTTGCTTTAGGATGCACCATTTGAGCTATGTCCATAACCCACTTTTACTAGATAGTCCTAGGTTTTTCACCCTATCGGAACCAAACCACTGCAGAAATAATCTTTGGACATTGAATATCAATAATTATCAAAAATTTGTTGAAAGTAGAAATTTAGATTTTTTACGTGAAACGGTAGGCCAATTAGCGTCTATGCTAAGGTTAGCCAAATGTTTGAAGCATAACTCTGGTAAAATCGGTACACATGTGTATGAGCTCAATTGTGTGGCGCTATAAGACCGGAAAAAATATTTTCAGCTATAACTAGACAAGCGTTTGTCTGATCAGCTTAAAAATTGAAATGCAGCAACTTGGTCCAAACTGGCACACGTGTGTATGAGGACATTGGCGCATGTCAAAAAACATGGTCGCCACTGGCCAAGCACTAAATAGACAAGGTTAACGGTGGTCAATCGTAACGTAACTTGCTGGGCACGTTCGACTCATGGCCCCAAAGGTCTGTAAGAATTTTGACGTAAGACATTTGCTTATCAAAAGTTTAGTAATAAAATATTTCATATTTCAACACTTTCAAGGATTCACAGTCTCTTGGTTCAATTATGCAGGCATAACAATGATCATCAAACCAAAACCAAACCACAAATTAATTTCTAACAACAATATCTTCATTTTATAGAACACTGGCAAATCAATGTCTACTTCACCACAAATAATTAAACCAGAACGGTATTCAGTTCCATTATACTTTACCCATTTAACTGAGAGAACATCTGTTTGAGGAGGAATATTCAACTTAGATGAAATTTGAGAGAAACCGTCTTTCCTGCTCCAAACACTATTCTGTCATGATTAAGAGTTTCCCATCTATGCTATTCGTTTTTTTTTTTTTTTTTTTTTTTTTTTGCAAGTGACAGTAATGTTTTTATAACACTTTTACTGTGTCTTAAAAATAATATATGCTTAGACAAAGCGCATTGATGACGTGAAGTAGGGGTGGGCGATATTTTTTTAAAAATATCACGATTTTATCACGTTTCTTTGTTGAACATTGTATTAATTTCAATGAGGACCAGCTACTGTTTGGTTACTCAGAATATCTTAATTTGTGTTTAGCACAAGAAAGAATTGGGACAAACGTGACAATGTGAGTAAATAATGACACAATTATAATTTTTGAGTGAACTATCCCTTTAATAACAAGCAGTGGCATGTTTAGTTCTGTCCCTTTAAGAGCTGCACGCATCTAATATACTGGCACGTTTTCTCTTGATTGTTTACTTTCACTTTAGACACAAGCAGCTGTGTTTAACGCTGTGTTTTTGACAGTATTACCACGATCACATGTGGTAAATATCTTAGTTCAGTAATAAGGTGCTATTCGACAGTCTTTTAGTGCGCGTGCTTCAGGTGTACGCGCTGGAAAAGTGCATCCGGACAGCACACACATTAAATGTTTAATTTGCAAGACTTTAAAGCGAATAATGTACTTTTGTGATTGTGAATAAGTGCAGTGTCCGGTGAGTGTAATTCTGCCACTGAGTTAACAGTAGTTAAGTTTCCATCCAAGGCATTTCTGCGAAAAAATATTTAGCGCTTCAAATATTTTACCGATATAGCTGATGGAAATGCTAATTATCGATAACATTTTGTAAATGTCGACACAGTATTTTTCCGCTTAACTTTAGCGCATGAATTGTATATCGATACTTCAATTGTTGCAAAAAAAGGTTTAGAAACACCTTTTGTCGAAAAAAATGGCTTTAACACAAATATATGTAGTGTCACATGACAGAATTAGTCTATTGGCAGCGTCTGTGTTCATGGTGTTGCTCGCGTCAAAGCACCTTAGCCTCCTTCAAAAGCGCATTGAATCATATTATTGCATCTAAAATTGTATAAATGGTAAAAGCATGAGTTACCTCTCAAACATAAATATCTTAATTTGATGTTTCCTTTTAATACTTCAAAAGTAAAAATGTATTAGGCTTAATTTTGTCCAGGATATTATATTGTAGAGTTGGTAGTTTACTGCGCGTGGCGCCATCAAGAACACTTGATTTTTTTCCTTCTATAAAAGTGGAAACAGCTTACTTATACTCGTTCAAAAATAAGACATTATTCAAAATATTTATATTTATTCGTGTGCATTCACAATACAAACGGTCATGCTTTTGTAGATAATTGGATGCCGCTTTCAAGAGCGCATCACAAGAATTTACTGAAATTCAGCATATAGGCTGCTACTTGTTGCGGGTTTTTTTTTCTTGTCGGTTAATAATAAAATAACCTAAATTAACATTCCTTTTTCCAATATAGTCAAATAAAATTTCATCAGGAAAACAACAACAACTGCACCTGCTTATAAATAGCAATGAATGGCTTAATGCTGGAGTATCTAAATAATCTAAAACAATGTGCAAAAACATGGAAACTCATTAAACGTGTTATTTTTATGTAGACTGTTTTTTTTTTATGAAATGGATTAAGAACAGACTATTTGCATATGATTTGTGCAATAGGTAAAATTATGTATGGAAACAGCTTAAGTTCAGGGTTTTTTTGCGATACACCAAAACTTATGCGACAGTTAGTTTTTTTAAGGATGACATCATCACGCACACCATTTTCTCTGTAAAAGGCCAGTTGGATGGAAATAGGCTGGATACCACAAATTTTGCACATTTTTTTCCCCGCAAATTCTCTTTGTTGATAACAAAACAGAGTAAAAACTGGATGGAAACTTGGCTAGTGATGTGAATGTATGTCGCGTTGTACAGCATATTGAGACGGAGAAGATAAAATGCCACGATACTATGATATCCCTAAAAAAGCAGATCACAAAGAAATATTTATCATCCACGATCAAAAATCGCACAGCCCTAATGTGAACAATGGGCCCAATATTTCATATACAACGGGGGTAATGCATAATTGGGTCATCAGCAAGTGTTTCAAATACACAGTAAGGCCCTCAGTTAAAACAGATGAAAATACAATAGTTGGACTCTTTCACTTTGCCAATGTCAATCTCAAACACGGTTGTTTGCATAAAGATGTTGTGAAGTAGGGTTGGGCGGTGTCAACCAATTTGGCATCATACAATGTCTAATGTGAAACATTGCGATGGACGATGGTTGCTCGCGGCCCCGTTTCTTCCCATGTACATCTGATTTCCTGTCGCGGAAATGATTTACCGTGCTCGCCAGCATCAGTGGTGCGCTCGCTTATTAATGGCATAGATTTGCCGCCATAGATTAAGTGTATTTTTTGCAAGCTGGTTGTTGCTGCTGATGCGGTGGAGCAGAGCGATGCCGGCTCAGTATTGTGATGTCTATCGGCCATTGGCGATGACGATGGCATCGTCTATCGACCCAACCCTATTGTGAAGCACCTAATTGTATGAGGCACCAAACACAAAGTGGGCTTTGAACAGTTCATCAAGGCAGCAAGACCACTCACTGACTTGCACGTTAAGGCTTTTTTTGTCGAGGATGATGTAGTATCCATGAATGCTGCTTTTCTTTGTCCCGACAGCAAGCAGGTAGGGCTAGGTGCTCTCTTTAATTGAATCAAGATGTCCCTGCCTCAAAATAAAACAAAGCCAATCCTTTACAACGCTCCATTTGCTTGTTTCTACATTAGTTTTACAATGAATACAACTGGGTGGAAGTTGTAGCAGACAGGTCATACAGAAAATACCAAATGTACGTTTTTGAAGATCACAATGTGTTTTTCAGTTTGAGATGCCAGCATTTTCCCAGGTCTCTTACGACCTTGTGGTGATGGTGGAATTAGGTGAAGTAAAAGAATCGAAGCAAGACCACTACCCCATCCTAAGAGACATGGTTATTTTAGAGGGGGAAAAAACAATCAGCAAAGTACATAATTATGTTATTAACTTGTTAAAAACCAGCTTATCGTCTTCATCTGATTTAGTGTCCACAGCTGATTCTGCACAGTGAATCAGGTCCTGAAGTTCTTGGGAGAAGTGAAGCCCCTTGCTCTGCTGAATGACTTTCTGCATAAATGTAGTTGGCCACCTCTCTAAAAACTTAGCTGCTTTCTTTTCACCAAAAAGGCCTGCAAAATCCAGCTCAATCTGTAAAACCCAACAAAGCAGAAAAAAGCCACTTGTACTGTGTCCCATTTTCCAACACTCATAAAAAGTTTCCTTTTATAGGTTAGCTCATTATTGCAATTGATCTGTATTCAGAGTGACCCTGACTATCACTGTATTAATTTTCAGTGCGGTTTACTGTACAGTTTTGAAGAAAACTAAAATCAGATTCAACCCAAACAACAAAATGAGTCCTAACACAAATCATTTTTGTTTATCCAAATACCTTTATAGGTTAGTCAGTTGATATATATTCAGAGTAACCCTGACTATCACTGTACTTATTTTCAATGCATTTTACTGTATAGTTTTAAAGAAAACTAAAAGCAAAATCTCCCCAAACAAAGTGTGTCTTAACACTGATTATTTCAGTATATTCAAGCACTAAAAAAGTGTCTCTTTATAGGTGAGCTCATTCTGTGAATTTATGTGTATGTGTACTATCAATTAATTAATTTTCAAGATATTTTACTGTATAGTTTTGAAGAAGGCTAAAAGCAAATTCATCCAACACACAACACATGCGTCCTAGCATCTACCACCTACGCTAGCACCTACCAAGATGGTGGCGTAGTCAGACACAGCGGCCACTCTGGGTCCGAAAAACAGTGCTTTTATTTCTTTTCTTTTTTTTTTTATTTGTATTTTTTTTTTTTTAAGATTTATTTTTTGCCATTATTTAGCCTTTTATTATGATAGGACAGATCATTACTGACAGGAAGTGAAGCGGGAGAGAGAGAGGGGGCGGGGTCGGGGTCGGGGGCGGGGTCGGGAAAGGTCCTCGATGCTACCCACATAAAGCATCGCCGACGGTGTGAGACGGTATAATTTATATTTTCCAATGTTATTTTTCCCCAAAACATAACATTTTTAACGATTGATCCCAAACTTTTTTTTTTATTGTTTGTTTGGTAGTGAATTTAATTTTGATTTTTTTTTTTTTTTTTTTTTTTTTATTAAAATAGATTGATTGACAGCTTTATTTTCAAATCAGAAGATTTTTTTCAATTAAAATAGTATCTCAAATATTTACAATAATTCTACAAATACATAAAAATATGTCATCTCCACTTTGCTGCAGATTTGAAGATTGTATTACTTTTTAGTTCAACTAGAAGGCCTGGTCAGTCTTCCATCTTTGGTGCAGTAAGAAATCCGCAGGGCAGTTCACCAACTTTGAACTTCGCATGAGCGTGCGTTTCCTGTCTGCCGCGTTTGCATGCGTATGAATGGAAGTCAATGGAACCAAACGTTTAGTCAGACCGGCCCTTTATACACACAGAGTATCCTCACGAATGGCGGTTCAGCGGTCGCTTCTTTTAGCAGTACACAGCATGGGTTAGGTAGCACTGGGTGGATAGCACTACAGATCAAAGAAGCCTTTCAATTAGCAAGCCCTTTCACTGGAGATTTACGATTCCGCTGCAAGGAGCCATCGATTTATTCGTGTTGCTAGCGGGAACAAGCTGTCACCTCAGTCTGATATGTCATCTGACTGTCGCTCTCAATCAGGTCAAGATATGTTACTTGCCATAGTGTTTAAAGAAGTATGTAAACTATTTAGAAAATACTATTTCAGAACTGGTTTAACTTGAAGTTTGCTGGTTTTTCAGAACCTGTCGGTCCGAAATGTTGCCAAGGATCCTGTTTCCCCATTATTTTGTAGTTCTAGATGATATTATCAAATCATTTATGAAAAACAAGATATGGGTATCAGACAATTGCCATTACTGACTTATTTCTATTCTTTTCTTCACTGGATGATTAAATGTCATTGTCCTGCTTTGTGGTTGTTTAGTAGAATGGTTAACTTGACTCCACTGGTTGACGTTTAACTACTTTGTTTTCTAGGTGTGCATATGCTGAAAATGAGTGCTGCAGGGGAGAATGCCCTTGATCCCAACACCCCAGAGTCACGGAAGAGGAAGGGCTCTCCATGTGATACTTCTGGTCCCAGGTAAGGAATCAGATCCTTTCCGGTTTGAAGTGTTTCACATTAGGTTTTATTAGGTCTAAGGTATTAAGTCATTTATGTAATACAGTGACAGACAGCTGACAGTATAGTCAAAGTGTTAGAGGAAATTCAGTAAATGGCAAAAAATGGGAAGGATTCTATTTTAACAACTGACATGCTTGAAGTGTAAACCAAAATGTTGGTGTGTGTGTGTGTGTTCTTGTTAGTTTTTTACAATTGTGTTTATATATGTTTAGAGAAGTCTTTTAAATGTTATAATACATTTTTAAATTTCATTTTTTTTTGTTTATTAATAAATAAAATATGGTGTTTGTTATATAAAGTAGTCTAGAAATACTAGAATTAGGGTGAAAGTAAAAAAACAAACATAATACATATTTATTTTAGAATTAGTTTTAGTAATTTTTTTTTTGTTTATTAAAATGTTGTAATTGTATTTATTTGTATGTTTAAATGCTAGAATAAGCGTGACAGTTCACATTTTTCATTTGTTTACCAATGAATTTTTTTTTTTTTTAGTGTATTAAAAACATTTTTAATTTCACTATAGGTGACAGTTTCGACAATTTCATTTTGTTAATTTATCAAGAAATTTAAAAAGAAATGTTTACAAAAAAGTCTTTTAAATGTTAAAATAGTTGTGACAGTTTAGATACTGTTTACCCCATTTCTTTAATGTTTCTTTCTTTCATTTAATTTGAATTGAAGTTTTATTTGGTTCTTCCAGTAGGATAAAGGACAGTGGAATTGGGAATCAGTACATGAGCCCAGACCGGGTTCAAACAGTGGTATCTGTGCACAGCACAAAAAAAAAAGGAAAATAAATAAAAGCCAAACTTAATAACTAAAAAATAAAAGTAACACATCCTAAAAATTTCAAACAATGCACGATATAGGTTGAAAAGTGGATTGTTTTCAAGGTGAAACATGGCTGGTCAGAGTGTTTTTTGAAGGTTTCCCTGTTGTTAGGGTTGGTTGGAGGAGAACTGGTCTGTCTGGCTGAGTGATACTCTTCCATAGGGCCTTGGCGGGGCTGATGTAACAGCCTGTTTCTACAGCAACCCCACGCAGCGCCCTGACCTGTGTGAGCAGCGCGCCTGCGCACAACCTTGGCGAGGCGCTGACCTACTTTCTTTGCCATCTTCTCCCACACACACACGTTAACATGCGCTCACACTTGCAAGTCATTCATATGTACATGCACTTACTCACCCAGGAGCAGGACAACCAAAAACAGATAAGCACTTTCCTCCATCCTCACAGGCGTACGACAGCTGTTGGCCACACATGCACAGCACACGCTCTCACGCATACTCTGAAGAAAGGGAGAGCTGATTGTGACTGTCTTTAATTCTTTAAATAGTATTTTTTTTCTGCTAAGCAAATAATCCATGTAACTTTGATTATGCACCAGGGAGAATTAGGTAGGTGACTCAGCACTGGGTAAATACAAATATTATTTACATAAATACATGATAAAATACATAAATATCATTTAAATTCTTTGTAAATAATTGTATGATTTCATAAAATTATATGATAAAATATTGCATATCTAATTTGTGATGTTTAGGGATTTAGACTTTATTTCCATTCTTTTTACATAAACGTTTCTATTTAAAAAACAATTAGGCTTGGTGGGATTTTTTGTTTGTTTGTTTCTGAAAAAAAGTGCTCAAGAAACATTTCTTCTCGAGAAATGATTGTCATTGCAAACGTTGAACACCATTGTGCTGCTTAATGTCTTTGTGGAAACTGTGATGCATTTTTATTCTCCAGAATTCTTTGATAAATAATGCTTCAAAAGAGCAGCATTTATTTATCCACACAATCTCACACACAGGTTCCTATAGTCTTTATGCGTTGAACAATCAACATGAAACTTACTTATTTTGTTTCTTTAGAATCTGTCCGTTTCTGTCAAATCTTTTCAGTTGCTTTTAACACGGTGCACGCCTCCAGTTACAGCGCTTTTTCACCTTGCCATCGCCGATCTTTTGTTTTTGACCGGATGATAAATGGGCTCAGATCTGAAGCCTTTGCATTCCATTGATATCTAACATTACTTCACTATAGCCCCTGACCATCTGTCTTTCTCTCTCCTATTCAGCCGCTCTCTCTTTCAGTGTCTCCTCTCAGCTTGATAACCCATGTGCAGCATAAGCCTTTGAGGAATGCCTGCTAGTGCAAGGACTGTACGCAGCCCAACCCTTATTAGTGCTACAATGATACGTCTGTGTAAACGTGTGTGTTTTAGCCTCGCTTTGGTTCCAGGCCACCCACAGTTTGTCCCTGAGTGCACCTATAGTCTCCCCTCTCCCAGCATTCCTCCTTTCAACTAAAGAATCCTCTGCCTCTATCAGGTGGCAGGGCGCTGAGACCGCTAAATCAGGGTTCAGGGGCTGTTTGTGATCATAGTGCTCTTTGAGCATCATGAATTATTCAGGGCCCAAGTCCTTGCAGAATGCCCACTCAGCCGCTGTGCCAAACTTTACCACTTCAAGGCTTTGTCTTAAAAACATCATAACAGAGCAGCAGCAGGTTGGCTTTTTTCTTTTGTTTATTTAATTTTTTTCCCCTTCGAGTGCAGTTGGTTGTTCATGTGCCAGCAGAGGAAGAGAACGGGGATTGTAAGTTTTGTTTTGTGTTTTCAAATAGTCCTTTTCATCTGAGATGATTTATGTAAGTTTCATTATTATGAACCAGGCAGATATTGTCATGTGTTTTTATTTATCTATTTATTTACCACCTCCCTAGGTGACTGAGCACTTGATAGATACATATTGTATAATTATTATAGTTATTATTTATATATATATATATATATATATATATAAAGAGTTTAGATAACTCTTCAAAAGTTTAAGGTTGGTAAGACCTTTTATGAAATATTTTTAATAGTGCTCACCAAGGCTTCATTTCTTCTTTTACAAAAAATACAGCTAAAACATTAAAATCATAATTGTCACTTATTCTCTTGAAAATGTAATTGCGATTATTAATTACAATTTTCACATTTGAAAATGATAAAATAATAATAAATGATATTTATACCATTGTTTGAAGCAACTGCATGCCATATTTATTCATGCATATAAACAAGCTGAAGACACTAACTGAAAAATCGTTATTCCTTTCTATAGAATTAAGCCTCAAATGACAAATATTAAATATGGGATTGGCCTTAAGATAACCTGTTGAAAAAATACCTGAAGCATGCAGAATAACATAAGTGGAAAATGTATTAATTGTGCAGCCCTAACACACACACACACACACACAGATTTTAATGTTTATTTTTTTATGTAATTTATTTCAGTGATGC
>JAUMHR010000079.1:14107470-14122676 GCA_032361145.1 Enteromius fasciolatus
TTTTTAATCTAATAAATGCAGCCTTGATGAGCAGAAGAAACATCTTTAAAAAACATTAAATATCTTACTGTTCTAAACCTTTTGAACGGTAGTGTATATAAAAGATTACATCTGTTCTGCCATTCAAAACTACTATTACTTACAGTAATTTAATATTAGAAGTTCTAAAGTGTACTCAGTTGTCTACACAAAGCTTAGTGAACATTTTTTTTCAATGTGTATTTTTTAATGTCTTTATATTTTATGCTTCAGGCTAAAGGTCAAGTTAAGTACAGACCCGCTGGCTCCCTCATTCCCACTCATGACCATAACTGCTGCTCCTAATATAAATTCACATTCTGTTAGAAGCCAGGACTGCCTGCAGGTATAACTCAGTATTCTCCGACTTGCTCTGAATCTTAAATTTTTAACAAAGTGTAGTTTGCTCCTACAGAACCAATGTATTTGGGTGTGCGTGTGTATTTGTATGTGACAAATGCGGCTTCTTTGTGTACTTGTGAGGGTACTGTACAACTAAAATAGAGCTATTCAAACCTGCGTTGCTTTAGTATGTGTACAAGACACAGAATGTGTAACCCAGGGCGGAAAGAGATGTGAAGGCATTTATATATATGTGTATATATATATATATATATATATAAATGCAGGTCAATAAATATTCACTTGCAGGTATAGACATTGAATCATTTTGAACAGTGTAAGCATAAAAGCTGCTTGCCTTTTTAGGCTGTTGCCATGGAAACTGCTGCTTGAGTAAAAATCATGGTGTGCAATAGGAGTTATTGTATGCCAGAAGTTAATATAATTCATCATCAGTCTATCTTATTTTGAAAATACTTTCATTAGAAGATACCCAAAATGTTTTGGGGTTCTTGCTATGGAAATAATCATTATTATTATTGCTCTTACTTTGTACCTTTCCTGCTGCATTTTTGCTATTAACATAAATAATTCTTCAAATTATTGAAAAGTGTGCTATATTTATCGACAATATATTGTAAGTGAACACAACAACAACAACTAACATACCTTGGTAGTGCAAATAATTCAAATTAAGTCAAAATATTATTTTTTTGTAATAATAATACATGATATAGTTAAGGAATAACGCTTGCAACATGAGAATAACATTTATACAGGATTTACAAGGCTTCAGCCTAGTCCTAGACTAAAATGTAATACTGAGCTGTTTCAGATAAAAGAAACTCGCACTGACTGATCTTAAAACCTTTATTTTGTCTTATGATGGACACCAGTGATGCTTTTTTCTAAGCCATGTTTATAAAAATGACTTAAATGTCCTAATTGAACTATGGCCTAATCCTAGTTTAGGCTAAGCCCTGTCTAGTAAACTGGGCCTTAGACATTTAGCAGGTGGTCCCTTCGTCTTTGGGTACCTGTAATGATGCTGACGTTAATAAATCAATAACTCAATAAGACTTATATATAAGTACAATGGAAACAATCAAAATCAACAAAAGAGAGGTGATAAGCAAATGCTATGATGTGTCTCAGTTAGCCTAACACAGTACATGTAACAAGTTTATTATTATTATTATTATATAATAAGAAGGAAAACAGGTTGATTAGTCAAAGAATAGAGCCGACTAGTGTTAGAGGCTGGATAAATTGTAAAGGTTTTTAGACCTTGGTGGAAGATTTGCCAAGAAAGCACTGCATTATAGTCCAGCCTGGACAAAACAAGAGCTTGATCAAGGAGTTGTGAAGCATGTTCAAAAAGAAAGGGCTTCTTCTTGATGTTAAATAAAGCAAATCTGCAGGACCAGCCAGTTTTAGCAAAGTAGTCTAAGAAAGACAGCTGATCAACAATTAAAAATCAATTTATGGTTGACGTGCAAAACTGAAAGGTGAAAATGTGATGAAACAATGGGTTTGATGGAACCACAAGCAGTTCTGTATTGGCAAAGTTGAGTTGAAGGTGATGGTGATGGTGATTTACCCGGCAAGAAATGTCTGTTATACAAGCTAAGAGCCGAGCTGCTAGAACAGAGAAAAGAAGTGGTCCAAGAACCCAGCCCTGAGGCATCCCAGTAGTTAGATGTTGTGACTTGCATATCTCACCTCTTCAAGATACCTTTACGGACCTATCTGAGAGGTAAGATTCAAACCACTTGAATGTGGTTCCCGAGATGTCCTTTGCCAAAATGGTTAACACGAGGATCCAGTGGTTAACCATGTCTAAATTCTAAAATTCTAGCGCTTCAACACTTTTAAGTTACTATTGAGTGAGCTAATGATTGAGTCATCCATTCATAAAGACACTATTTACTAATTTTGGGAATGAGGCAAAAGTGGGTGTTTCTGACTTTGTGGGTGTTTTCAAACAAGTGTTTTTTTCTAAAAAAAAAAAGAAACCTCATGATGATCGCACATTTAAAATCCTTTAATGCATGGCAAACTGTTGATAATCCCTTACTTCTCAATATGAATAAATTCTATATATAAATTGTATTAGTCATAGTCACATTTTGTAGGATAGTTAAAAGCAGACGTTTATTTGAAAGTAATGAGAAAGTAATACAAGTGGAAAAAAGTCCTTATTACATTTAGGAAGCTAGAAATTCATCCTTGCATTAAATGTTCATTCCAGAACAACCATTCTGTCATCGTCTGTATTAACTTATGAGGCAAATTCACACTGCACAGACAGACTCCGAGAAGCCTACGTCACTTCTTAGGCATACTAAGACTCGATAAATGCTGATTCAACATTCAGTTTAGAAAAAAAAACAAGCACAGACCAACACCAGCAGATGCTGACAGGAGTAACACACAAACGTGTCTGTTGCTGTTTATTGGAATCTGTCAGTGCAGTGCGAACTGGCTTTTAAACTCGTCAACAGCAAGACATGTTACACAAACCAAGTACACTAAGTATACAAACAAACTGATCTAGATACAATAAAAAGAAAACTCCTTCTGTAATACATGTTGGCTTAGCTTTTATTCGGGCCCTTTGCAGAACCTTTCTTCTTGGGTGCAGCTTGTTTTTTAGGCTGGGCTTTGCCAGCCTTTGCCTTTGCCTCCTGGGATTTTGCAGCTTTAGGTTTTGTCGCCGGTGTTTTGGCTTCCTCAGAGGCAGCTGTGGCTTTCTCAGCATGCTCCTCTTTGAGGGCCTCTTGCTTGGATGGCTCTGCTTCAGGTAGATCAGTTTCAACAGCTTGATCTTTGCTTACGTCCTTCAAGACAGGCTTTGGCTGCTCCTCTTTGAGTGGCTCTTGTTTGGGTGTCTCTGTTTTAGGTAGCTCAGTTTCAACAGCTTCATCTTTTCTAACTTCCTTCAAGACATGCTTTGGCTGCTCCTCTTTGAGTGGCTCTTGTTTGGGTGTCTCTGTTTTAGGTAGCTCAGTTTCAACAGCTTCATCTTTGCTAACTTCCTTCAAGACAGTCTTTGGCTGCTCCTCTTTGAGTGGCTCTTGTTTGGGTGTCTCCAGTTTAGGTAGCTCAGTTTCAACAGCTTCATCTTTGCTAACTTCCTTCAAAACAGTCTTTGGCTGCTCCTCTTTGAGTGGCTCTTGTTTGGGTGTCTCCAGTTTAGGTAGCTCAGTTTCAACAGCTTCATCTTTTCGAACTTCCTTCAAGACAGTCTTTGGCGGCTCCTCTTTGAGTGGCTCTTGTTTGGGTGTCTCCAGTTTAGGTAGCTCAGTTTCAACAGCTTCATCTTTTCGAACTTCCTTCAAGACAGTCTTTGGCGGCTCCTCTTTGAGTGGCTCTTGTTTGGGTGTCTCTGGTTTAGGTAGTTCATGTTTAACATGTTCATCTTTCATGACAGGCTTTGGCTGAGTGGATTCCTGTTTGATCGTCTCTTCTGTTTTTGTCGCTTCTTTCTTGCTTGGTTCCTCCTTGGCGGTCTCTTGTTTTTTTGTCTGTTGTTCAGTGATCTCTGGTTGTAGAGGCTCTTGAGGAAGTTTGAAATCCATCTCAGGTTTGCCGGGTTCAGGATTTGCGGGCTCTAATGGCTTATCTTCGTTTACTCTAGCAACCTCTGGTTTGTTTTCTTCTGTGGTAGAAGGTTCCTCTTGTGTTGATTCTGGTTTATCCGCTGGTTCTTTGGACTCAAGTTTAAGAACCTCAGGAATAGCTGGAATCTTTTCTGCCGTCTTCTCTTCTTCAGTATCAGATTCTCCAGCATTATCTGTTATGGAACTTACCAAGGAAGCTGCAAACTCCTGCAGACGGATCTGCTCCTCTCGCAGCCTCTTCATCTCTGCGGTCAACATTGGGTTGGTAGCTGCCTTAGGAAGCTGGACAAGCTCTGGAAGCTCATCTACTTGGGGCAAGTCCGCCACAGATGTTAAAGACTCCTTTTCTGAGGACCGTATTTCTTTAATTTTGGCATATAAACTTTTTCTTTCATCCTGCAGTGCTCGGCACAGAGTCTCCAGACGGTCGATTTTCAGAGTGAAGAGTTCAAACTCTTTGGCCTTTTCTGATCTCTGGTGGAGTGGAGTTAGTAGTATCAGTTAGTAAGTGAAATGCCAATGGTAAAATACTAACACATTTCAGTGTAAATTACCTCCTCAATCATCTCAACAAGAGCTTTATTGCAGCTTTCAAACCGTGTCTTCCATATACTTGATTCCTTTTCCAGCTTTTTCATCTTGTTTGTCATCTATTCAAATAAAGATATAATCAGTATTATATTTAGATTGTATTTTACAGACTTTTATTCTTAAAAAAAGGACAAAAGCATTTCAAAAAAAGTATTATTTTTCTAATTGTATAGTTAAAATATTTAAAATCCTTGAAGCAAGACACACTTGTGCAAGTATAAATGTTCAATAAGCATAAAATCTGACACTGCAAATGCACTTTTAAATAACTTTTCCTTTAAAAAAAAGTCTTAACAATTTATTGCTTCTTAAGCACATATTTTCACTGGAAAACAACAAAGGAGTTGCTTTTCACATTTTTATTCCTGTAAAAGTGTGCATAATACAACAGACCTTCTCCATCTCCTGTTTGAAAGTGATGTAGATTTCATTGCTTTTTGCTAGTGTGTTCTGGAACTCATCAAACTTCTGGGAGTACAACACAAGCTGTAAGAAGAGAATTAGAGTTAGCATCATTCAGAAAATCATTGTAAATTAATACCATAAGAAACACATGCATAATGATGAGGATAGCATTTGTACTTATTATTATTTTTGTTGAAAAAATCTTTCTAAGAATGAAATAATGCATTAAATACATATTTAAACTTTTTGTTTTTATATTCATACATCCATTAGTTTACTCAATCCATCTGCAATTAGTCAAATCAAATATTCCATTCAATAACACTTTCTGGAGTGACTCAGTATGTAATGTGCAAGGCATCGCTTATTATTTATAATAGCAGCAGTGAAACTCATCCAGGTCGTATTTACTGTTCAGCACTTGTGGCACTCGTGAACTATAATAATTCACTGAAATGATATTTATGTCTGTGTAGTCACAATAGAGCCATGAGCAAGAGGAAGCCTTCATACAGCAATCAACATAATTAACTCAAAGAGCTTCATTATCTGTGTTGATTTAGAGACAGTGAAATGTTGTCACGTACATTTCCTTTCCTTAAAGAAATCATCAGTATCTAAATGATTTATCTGCAAAATTATAATATTTCTCAATATGCACCACTTTTGAGCCTCCAACAAAAAACGACTCTATTAGTCGTTAGTGAAAGTACCTTAATTTACATTTTAAAGGCGTAAAAACAATGATCATGAAATGACGTTTGACTGTGATTACAAATCAACATCCTTGTTTTGTTTAAATGCAGTGTGTAGATTTTTTTTACACCGATCTCACAGTGATTAAAACATATTTTACTAGGTTTATTTTGTACGAGTGGCCATACTAACCCACCCCTAAACTTAACTGTTACAAAAACTGAGCAAATATTATAGGGTTTTATGAGCACATGCATTCTTTGGGGTCGAACCCTGGATTGCGTCTCGATAATGCATCTCTCTACAAACTGAGCTACACCAACCCTAAATTACATGGCTGATAAAAGGGACACAATTTTAGTATGCTCTGATGGGCCGTATTTCACCGCTATTATACAAATGACCAACCTGATCTCACAGCAATCCGTACATATTTTACAAGGTGGCTAATTCGTACAAATTTGTACGACCTCACTCGTACGAATTCATACGATTTATTTTAAATCGTACATATTTTACGAGATGCCAATTCGTATGAATTTGTACGAGTGACCTAAACATAACCCCGCCCCTAAATCTACCCATCACGTGGTTTTAGACAAATCATACGAAGTCGTACGAATTGACACAAATTTGGCACCTCATACGAATATGTACGAATTGCTCGTGAGACTGTGTTGCAACAACCTACACGGGCGTATTAGTTGGAGGACAGGTTGGAATATTCTTCCAAATTTCTCCTTTTGTGTTCCACTGAACACAGAGAGACATAAAGATTTGAAACAACACAAGGGTAAGTAAATTAAGATTAGAAATTTATGCAAAACTGTAAGATTCTCATGATTGCATTTCATAAACATCCATCTTTAATTTGTCTATCCGTCTGAGCTGAGATGTATTCAGACAGTGCATTTAGTGCATTTGCACCTAATGGCTATGAATCATCAGCGTAAATTGCCTTTTAAAGATCAATTGCTTCATGTGGTTTGTCCAACACAGTCTCACGAGCAATTCGTATATATTCGTATGAGGTGCCAAATTTGTGCCAATTCATACTAATTCGTACGACCTCACTCGTACGATTTGTCTAAAACCACGTGATGGGTAGGTTTAGGCGTGAGGTTATGTTTAGGTCATTCGTACAAATTCATACGAATTGGCATCTCGTAAAATACGTACGATTTAGAATAAATCGTATGAATTTGTACGAGTCAGGTCGTACAAATTCGTACACCTCGTAAAATATGTACCAAATGCCGTGAGATCAGGTTGGGTTTGCTCAGCAAGAGAAATGCCACAACTAGAAAAGAGAGAGTGTTGGATTGTGGGTAATGCCACAGCGGTAGATATTCACCTGGGCCTGCATGACAGTGTGCTGCTCTTTCAGCTCTTTAGCCTGTAGTTTCCACTCTGCAGCCTGAGTGAGTAACTGGTTAAACACAAGACACACACACAGGTGAGAGAGACCGAGAACTCGGCATTACCTGTTTCTTCATCTGTAACTCTTGCTCCCTCATTGCGTAGCATTTCTTTGTTTTTTCAATAGCCTCTTTAAGCAACTAGCAACATAAATAGTGAGATGTTAACATGTGACATTCACTGAAACATTTTTAGAAACAGGGTTCAAAATGAACATGTAAGTTAAGAATGTAGGCTACACATGACACGTGGACTTGAAGGGACAAAAACAAATTAACAATGTAAAAAGAAAAAAAAAAGAAAAAAAGAAAAATTTTCCTAAGACTTGCAAGTCACAGCAAATGTTTTCTTTAGCTGACAGTTTCATTTGAATGACAGTCATCACTCCGCTTATCATGAAATATCAAATTATCATTATCATTCCATCAATTAATGTTGCAGTTCCTCATAAATGTCCTTTTACAAGCCGATATGTACTTGCATTTGGCACTTGATGATTGTTCATTTTAGATCCTGCTCGTAAATAAATTTATTGTAAGCACATGCAAATGAATTTGCCTGTTCTTCATTTTACTTGAGGCAAATCTGAAGAGCCAGAACAGACGATCTGTGTGTCTTACATATTCCTTCTCTCTTTTGTGCTTCTCTTCAGCTTGATTAAGGAGCATGTTGGCTTCTTCCAGCTTGGCATCAGACAATTTCTGCTGTAGGTCTCTGTGTTTGAATATCTTCTCTAAACTCTGCATAAAAATAGAGGGAAGAATATGTATTTAGACGTAAAGGGGTCATATCAGACTTAAATAAAATAAAATAAAATTAACGTTTTTATTTTAGTACTTGTTTGCACCGCATCCTTTTGTTTTTTATTTCAGTTACATATATACTGCATATGTGATCTGCGCTCACAATAGTCTTTTTTTTTTAGCATTTTATTTTAAACTAATCATCAGTAGACAAAAAAAAAAGTGCAGGTCATGGTTTTATGTTAATTTTTGTTTATTTTTTCCATTGTCCAAACCACTATGTTGGGTTGCAGAGATGCTGCATTTTATTTTTGTAGTTGGTTTTTCCTGCTTTAGTCATTTCTTGGAACAATGTTTAACACAGTACAACACTTTAACATTGAGAATTTGTGTTTGTCTCTCTCCTGATACACCACAAGGTTGTGACTATTCACAAGCAGAACATGTTCCAGGATTAGCATCCTTTGTTGTTCTTGGAACAGCTTTTGTATCAATCATTCTTTTACGCCTAAACTCAGAGGGCGGTGATTGGTCAATAGGCATGTTGTTTCAGGAACCTGTTCTTCTTGTGTAAATCACATTAAGGATGATTTACTTCCCTCATATGATGCGTGTCTCTACGGCAGCCGGCAGAGGGCAGTAGAGACACACGTCACAATTAAATTTCGAGTCTGTTTTAGCCCAAAACACAGCTGTGTGTGAGCAGTCTCTGTGGTACCCATCGGCGTGACAGATTGAGCTTAACTTCCCCTCACATCAGGCTTGTCATTCCACCGGTCGATCCTCATGTGATTAGATAGAAAATACCAGAGTGTTCTACAAGGTGCAATATTCACTGTCAAACCAGACGCGAAGCACTGAGTCAAAGTCAAAAAAACAAGTATCTGCTGCGCATATAGCAGGTTTAGAAAGTGTGAGGGTGTTTCCTCCGCCTCGTGTTGTGAAATTACAGCTCTGGCAGACTTCAGCTCTAAAGCACACATATGTTTTTCTACATTGGGAATTTGTGTTTGCCTCTCTCCTGATACACCACAAGGTGTGTATTTAATCTCAGTCATGCCTCTCACTTAAAGTGTTGTCAGTCTTGCTGATAACCATGTTGTCATTGTTAACTAACACTAAAACTATCAGAAAATTGGTAATTAAAATAAATATGAAATCAAACTTAAAAACGCTTAAATAAAAATGAGAAATGTTGCATAACTGAGCTAAACGGAAGTACTAAAATAACTAGAAAGCATTAAAAGATTTTTTTTTAATTTTGTGTTTAACTTTCAGTCAGAAGTTTTGGGGAAAATATTTAATGTCTTTGAAATTCTCTTGCATTTATTTGATAAAAAATACTACAAATATTACAGTTAAATCTACTTTCTAAAGTACAGTATGTAAAATCTAATTCCTTTTTGCAAAAGCTAAATTTTAGCAACCATTACTTCTATGCTGGTAATAATTTAATGTTAAAATCTTTAATAGCTGAGCTGTAAATTTGCACATAGAATGATTTATTGTTTGATTTCTTTATAATCTTTATTAAATCTTGTTTATGAAAGTCATTGTCAAACCTAAAACTATTAAAATATTATTAATATTGAAAGATTAAAACTATAAAAAAAACTTCAATTAGTGTTTTCATTAACTGGAAAAAAGCTGAAATAAAGTAAAATACAAATATTCAATGAAGAATCTAACCCAAATTTACACAAAATGGTTCGGAAAAATATGTTAAAGGTAGACGAAAATATGTAAAAAATTATAATAAAAATTTGGTTCTGAATAATCATGTGACACTGAGGACTGGGATAATGCAAAAAAAAAAAATTTACATGATTAGCTTTGCCATCACAGGAATACATGATATTTGATTAGAAAAATATTCAAATCGAAATCAGTTATAATAAATTGTTATAATATTGTAATACTATTTCACAAAATTACCATTTGAATTGTATTTTTAATCCAATAAATGCACTATTGGTAAACATAAGAAACTTATGACATTAAAAAAATCTTACTTTTTTTAATACTTTGCAGTTGCAGAGTTTGAATTAAGTTTGAAACGCCAGTAATGGCTCATTAAGCTTTTCTGCTGAACCAGAACAAATGATTCAATCAGATGCATTATCAAATGTATCAAAATCACTTATGGTACACACTTACTTGCACCAAAATCTAATCTCGCCTGTGCCTTGGGGCGCAGCTTTAAATGGATTTGTAACTGAGTTGCTTTGACAGATGTGTTAGATATTGTGGTGTTTGAAATCCTCAATTCATTTTGCTGGCTTGTGCTGCACAGGTCTTTGGTCTGCTACACACCGCAAGCGCATATTTACTTAAGGGCCCATATTAACAGGTTACAGTCTTCACACTGCCCACATAAACAGCGCAGCTCAGTGCTGTGCAGCTGAAAATAGTTCTGTTGCAGCAGAAGCACTGTGAATGGCCTGCTGGATTCAATGCATTTCAAATCTAGATGTTATGTGTACCAGTGGTGAAGCTATGGGTGGCCCACCCAATCACAAGTTGGTAATCAAATGTATTACTCTTACATTTATCAGAGAAAACAACCGCGTAAACATTGTTAAATGCAATGAACTGTTTTAGTATATCTATAGATTTTATTTTAGGCAAGTCGTGATGATTTGAGAAGACTAAATTGATCAAACATAGCTTATGATCAGCTCACTTTAATTTCTGTCGCTGGCCGCTTGGTCGTTACTTTAAAAATCAAAAACTTATATTTTACAAATATTACAATCGTTTTTCTATATTTACTTGATGATAAAACTAAAATGAACTATTTTGATAGCAGAAACAGTAGACTAAAAAGATGGACTCTATGTTAGCTCAGACTCGAATCTTAAGCTACTATACGGGATGTTTTAACATAGATTCGGGACCGAGCCTCGCTCCGAGCTCTGCCCTCGCTAGGGTTACTATCAGCAGGGCTCGGGGTCCGCTCCCCAAACAGCACGCCAATTTGCTTATTAAATTTAATGAATGAAGAAGTGCGAATTCATGAAGTTTCATTACATTTTAACTGTTAACGTAAACTATTAGTAAAAAAGAAAATAATCGGCCCACCCAGTTTTTTGTAGGCCCACCCACTTAAACATTTCTGGCTTCGCCCCTGATGTGTGCAGGTACAGATCCTGTGGATTTAATGTAGTGTGTGTGGATTTCCATCATTACCACTTCTCTCCTCTCATACTGCTCTATGATGGTCTTGAGTTTGCTGGCCAGCTCACTGTTCTCTTGGCACAGCTTGTTGTTGCGGTTACTGTGCTGCTCGATCTGATTCTGAATGTCCACTAGCGTGCTCTGGAAATGAGCGGAGATCTCCTTCCGCTTCATTTCATCCTCCCGCAGCCTCTGCAGACTCTCCTCCTGCAGGGAGAAAGAGAGAAGGAAATGTGTGGGAAATCTGGGAACATGCAGCCTTAAGTGATGAAAGCAATCTAGATCTAGTATTACGTGAGAGTTTAAGATGGAGCTGTGATTGGATGGTAAAAGCCAAATCATGTATTGTGTTTGATTGATGCGTGCGTCTTCACGAGTTCGCTAAGAGAGGATCGGGAAGATAATCTGGGTAAAATTTTCAGCGATAAAAACATATATTCTGCTTTGGACCTTACACAAACCTACAGTATTTCTCCAGAGAGGACTGCACCTGCCAAACATTGTCATTTAGATTACTTTTGGTAGTGCTTTTGACATTTGTGCAATGAATAATTAATTGTAATTACATTTATCTTTCTGTCATGTTTTTCTTACACTCTACAGAGATGGAAATAGAAATTGTCCTGCATATTTCGGTCAGTTGCGTTTTATATCCTTTATATTCGCTGAAAAATTGGTAGGTTTGGGGTAGGTTAAGGGTTCTACAAATCTAAATTGCTTATTGACAAAATGATAAAAAGGCACTGATACAAATATATTAATTATATAAACGATATACACAACTATGTTATGTATTTTAACAAAAAATACATAGCCATTTGTACATTTTTAATGTTTGTAACCAGGCTGTTTTGGTCACCATTTCATGAGTTCGGGCTTGTCGGCTTGATTAAAGCGAAGCAGATTTGGCGTGCTGCTAAAGGAGGAGAAACTCAGGGTTAGAAGGGCTGCCGAGCCCTAGAGTGTATAACCCTAAGGGCTCGGGAGAGGGAAGAGGCGGACAGCTGATGTCTATTTTATAGGGAGAGTTAAGGGATCTGATAGGAGGATGTAATAATTGGGAAATTGGAAGGCGGAGATCGTAAATAGGGGGTGTAGCCTTCTCCCCCTCCTCCCGAAACGAGTTTTAGAAAACTATGTTTAAGTTTTTTGGGGGAACTATTCCTTTAAAGATGAAAAGAAAACCAATAAAAATCTCAAATGCAGTTACAAAAGTTAACTAAACTTAAAAAAAGGTGTGATTTTAACTGTGAAATGTTGTAAAAAATGCTACGGAAAAAAACTGTTAATAGGTTAGCGGTAAATTCTCGTACTATACAGAGAAAAATAAAACATCTAATCATGTAATTTTGCAGTAAAATGCTGTTAATTGTACAGTTTTTAGAAGTAAATAGAACAAATCAATGTATTATTTAAGGTCAAAAACTGTAAACTGATATTACCCATACTGTACTTCCCTGTGTGACATTTGAAAGCATTTAGTTTTTTTAAATAGTTTTTGTTATGTACATTTGGGCTTTATGTTACATCTTCTGTTGTTTAATGAATGTTTATTGCATTATTTAAGTATCATCCGTGTTGCCATGATGCTGTTTTGTGTTTGAATGAATGACTCTATGCACCTTCTATATATTTGTATGCGGTTCTGCTTGTGGTGGAGCTGCTTTTAATAAGCTTAGACTTAGAGTCTTCATGTGGCTTTCTCTTTTTCCACTTCTGTTATGGTGGTTGTCAGTATGTTAAAGGTACAAAAACACAATCTTATGATAAATGCTGGAAAAAGTAAAACTAATGGATATTTTACAAATGAAGATAATGTACATTATCATTTTTTATTGTGTAAAAAGTACTGGAAATACATAATAATCTATAGTTTATAACAGTTTTAGTTGATAGCTTTGTTATCATCATTATTCTAATCATCTAGATTATCATATATACAGTATATATATATATTACATTTTTTAATTTACATTAACATTTAGTCATTTGGCAGATGCCTTTATCCAAAGTTATTTTTTTAAATAATAGCATACAAGCTATAGGTTAGGGTCAACCTTTTGGAAGGGGCTTTTATTAGATATAGAGAGTCACAAAAAGGAAATAATATTTTATAAACTCGATTTAAGTGACCCACATGAGCACGATAGCTCAACATGTCCAAAGCAGGTGCTCTAAGCACTACTTTAACTGCATTATTTCTGCCTTACAAGGTCTGAGTGGTGAAAGCCAGCTTATGATCCTATTAATCAAATGATGTTAATGACATATAAAGCTATGTGAGATCTATATTTGTGGCACTAAATAAACAATATCATCCTTTTTTTAGTATCTGGGATCAGATGTGTGAATGCTAAACAGTCCTGCCATCCAGTGTGTGCGCTTTGTAAACATGAGCTCCTGTTTCAGAGGCCCCAGCTTCCTGACTCAGCTAATCGTAAGGAATCCAAGCATGGAGTGTTCCTCTCCAGGGCTGAATCTGTTTGCTTGCCTGTGTTTACACATGGCATGAGTCTCAAGCTCCCGCCCTGGAAAGGTGAAGCCATATTACCGCTACTCAAGCTCATCAGGGAGGCCAATCACTCATATAAGCGCAAAGGAAATGACCCCAGATTAAATCTAATTTACCGTCCTCATAGCTGAGCCTCGCACCTACACACAGGGCTTAGATGTTCTGCTCTGACCTGCTCATTAATGGCTTCCATAATACTTGAATAAAATTGATTGGGGAGTGAACAAGGTCAAAACCAGCCTCTAGGGAAGGATAGCATCGACTTCCAAAGACATGCAGAGTTCATATTAGAGCAAGAGTTTAATATCTTCAGTGCCTGGAGGAGAAAAAAACAACACAAACGTGATTAGAAAGCTCCTCTGAGTCACCTTACAGACCACAAAAACAGAAAAAAATGCATGCTGGGACAGAAACAAGCTACCTACAAAGTCCTCAAGCACCTGTTCAGCGAATAGTACAAATGGACCGAAATCAGTTGCTGAGAAAATGGCTCCAGGTGCTTTGCGCAAGATTCATAACATCTTTCATATTATGCTCACATTCCCGGAATGGAAGTGAAATTGTCTCTTGGAAGGCAACATAATTGTTTGGCAGAGTGAAAGAAATGAGTGGACTGCTAAATCCGACGCCTGGAAACATTTCAAGTGCTGAATAACAGTTTTGTAAAATGACAGATATGGCATCTCAGTTGAGAGAGACATTCACAAATTAGGTTGCTGTTTTTAATATTCAGAACTGTTCCCGTGTATCAAAAACATACAGCACGACCTGTGAAGTTTGATTTCTTTTTAATGAGTCTTATGAGTCGGCTCTTTTTTTTTATTGAATCAATCACATGCGACTAGTGAAGGTAAAAAATAATATTTTCTCTTATTTCTCTTATTTGTAATGTTAATTGCAATAAAACGTATCATTTAACTGTACCTTATCATTTGAAGTAGTTGCATAGTTTAATCCATTATGCAGATTTCACCTCAAAATTAGCACAGAAAAACAAAATCCTCTGCAGATTCTATCTTGGATGTAGTCGCTATAGCATTAACAGAATGGAAGTGCAGGAGGCCATGGCCTCTTCAGTGATTTGAGCCAGCGAGACATTCTCTTTGACTTTTGATTTATAAAAGAAGGGCAAATGCCACTGAAGCTCGGTAACACTATCCCTCTTGTCATGGTGACCTGTCAGCAGCGCTTTGAGTCTGAGAAGTCAGTGTCTCATCGAGGCAGAGGCACAGAGTCACTGCAGTAACATCCCACTGGGCTTAAAAACACTGTCTCTTCAGAAGGAAGTTAGATCGACTCAGTCTCAGCAATCAAAACACTGACACAGGTAACAGGAAAACACGAAAACAAGTCAGATGCTCAACTCTCTCCCACATGTCAAACAAGAAGTTGCTATAAGGTCTTTTATTATGGTCTTATTATGGAGTATCTATTTCAGATGTAGGCTACTTCTTAATGACACATAGAAACAAAACATTGATCACTGTTCATGTCAATCAGACAGCTCTTATTTTAAGATTCTTATTTTGGATTTAGCAATATTTAAGTATTCATACTAGTTTAGTGATAGAAAAATGGCAACATCCCAAGTACAATTAAATTAAGAGTATTTTTTATTCTTAAAAAAAAAAAAAAATATATATATATATATATATATAATATAAAATAATAATATATGAA
>JAUMHR010000079.1:14123050-14147429 GCA_032361145.1 Enteromius fasciolatus
TATATATATTATTTAAAATAATAATAATATATAAATATAATATATATATAATTTTATTTAAAAAACTACAACTAAATATTTTTAAAGAATCGTCTTTTGCTTTCAAATTATCTTATACAGTGTTGAAATTGTAATATTTTTTTTTTTGTGGAAGACAAGCTAATTCTTATTTACACCCCAAAATGTTTTGATTAGAAACTTAAAAGAACAGCTGACCCCATACATTTGAATAGCATAAGAAAATAAGCAAAATAAATAATGCATAATTCTTATCATAAATACATACCAGAAAAATAAACCTACCAAGTAACCTTAACCTTCCTTTCTCAATCTCTTAAGCTGTCAGTAGATAATGTTCTCACCTTCAGAGTCTTGTTATGTTTCTGAAGCTCCCTGCAGAGCATCTCCAGCTTGCTTCGGGCCAGGATGGCACGACTGTGCTCGAACTGAAGCTGATCTCTCTGCTTGACCAGAAGACCCTGTCTCTGCTGAAGCTGCTCCAGCTGTTTCTTCTCAGTCCTGTGTTCCTCCACCTGCCCCATATGCACAAAACACACACAGATGAGAGCCATACATCATCTCACACACCGCTTTAACACCTCTGGCTAGTCTAAAGCTGCTTTAGATAATGTCTGCCAGTTCAAACAACCTCAAGAGGATTTTTCCACATTAACAGAGCCCTAAGATTGATTGATATTGGTAGCCTTCTCTACATGTCTCTGTCGTTATCTCTGTGTTTTGAAACTAAAGGATCTGTGGCTTTCTTGTGTGGCATATGGCCTTGTGTGTAGACCCGCTTATTCAGCCCAGGGCGTCAAATATTTAGGTCATAGCAGTATCAGTGAAACCACTCTTAACATCACACCAGGCCTTCTTTTATTTTCTCTCCGTGTCAATCCGGTTTGTGTTCTATTTGTTTCCTCTTAACTGTCCTCCATGTGCTGTTGTTGCCGGCGGTGAAAACTGTTCAGAGAGCGGCGTTCTCCCGTGGGTCTTTATACTCACCAGCTCAGTGTATTTCTTCAACACCATTTCCACTTTCTCTTCTGGTGAGCCGAGCTTGTTCAGGCTTTGCAATAAGGATGCGGCCTCTTTACCTACGAGACAAGCGGTTTCCGTTCAGATCAGAGAATGAAAAGATAAAGAAGATGAGCAGAAGCCCACAAGGGAGAGTTCTGCACGCAAGCTTCAAAATAAATCAACGGGAGAAGTGGTGGATCACAGCGTGATAGCGTTTACTACGATAAAATGGTTGAGAGAAGCAAAGAAGATGCAAGGCGTATACTCAGCCTTAAGGGGATAGTTCATCTAGAAATAAATCTATGTCATTATTTATTCACCTTCTTGTCATTCAAAACCTTATGGTTGTCTTTTATATATATATATATATATATATACATCTCCAGAAAAAGGAGGGAAATCTTAAAAAGCACTGTGAAAGTGGTTTACAAAACCATACATTGTGGTCAATTTATCTGTCACTATGTCACCCCAATTTATCCAAGATTGATACTATTTTTACACAATATCTGCATGAGTCATATGGACCACTTTTATATTTTAGGATTCATTTATGGGGCTTTTTCTTTTACATGTATGTGTGCTTTTTGAATCTTAAAATCTCCAACAGCTGTTCATTGTAATTGCATTACCATTACATTATTCATATTTTCTTCTTCTGTGTTCCACAGAAGAAAGTCATACAGGTTTGCAACAACATGAGCAAGTAAATGATAACAGAAGTTTTATTCCTGCATAAAATATTCCTTTAACCCTTTAACTTTAACACTAGCTTGTCTGCATTTGGTGATGGTGAAGTGGGCTTTAATATTTGCATGAGCATTCTTTCCTTCAGAATGGAAATTTTCCAAACATGTGAATGTTACACTCATGGCAATCGACCATCCTGCTGATAGAAAAACCGATCCCTGTTTAGGACCCCGTCTGTGCGATTGAGAGGTGCTACATACAGCATTTTTCAAACATAAAACTGTAATCATGTTTCTCACTAATCTGATCTCTGCTCTGTCATTCGAGTCGCTCAGTCATACATTACTGTTCAAATTTTTGGGTAAAGTAAAATTCTTTGTTAAAAAGAAATTAATACTGTTGTTTATTTTTATAACGTGTTAAACTTATCAGATATGACATTGAAGCCAATGTTACAAAAAATATTTTCAATTATTAATGCAGTCATTTTAAAGTGGTTTTGGAAGTCTCCATCAACAAGTTGACATGCATGCAAGGTCAGAAACTCTTGTCTTACAATATGCATTTATTTTTACCTTACTTTCTCAAGGACTCCCAAACAACGGAAGCTTGTTTTAAAAGGTAATTGCGACTTTTTATTTCACATTTCTGGCTTTTTTCTCAGAATTGCATGATATAAAGTCAGAATTCTGAGAATTCTATCAGTCTTTTCTTCCATACATTCCATACATACTTTCTACATAACTCGCACTTGTGAGTTAGGTCTCACAATTCTGAGGAAAAAAGTCTGAATTTCAACTTTATATCACACAATTGGGAGTTATAAAATAGAAGTCTGAGATAAAAGGTTGCAATTGTGACTTTATAACTCACAATTCTGACTTAATATCACGCAATTCTGACTTAATATCACGCAATTCTGACTTAATATCACGCAAATCTGACTTAATATCACGCAATTGTGAATTTTTATCTTTCAATTCTGACTTTTTATCTCTCAGTTCTGACTTTATATCACGCAATTCTGACTTTTTATCTCACAATTGTGACTTTTTATATCTCGCAATTTTGACTTTATATCACGCAATTCTGACTTTTTATCTCTCAGTTCTGACTTTATATCACGCAATTCTGACTTTTTATCTCACAATTGTGAATTTTTATATCTCGCAATTCTGACTTTATATCACGCAATTGTGACTTTTTATATCTCGCAATTGTGACTTTATACCATGCAATTGTGACTTTATACCATGCAATTGCGAGTTTATATCTCACAATTCTGAGAAAAAAAGTTCGAATTGTGAGATAAAAAGTCGCAATAACCTTTTTTAAATTTTTTATTCAGTTGCGGAAACGGGCTTCCATACCAAACAACTCGTTTGAACATTCATTTTTATAAACCCATCCATTGCATGACACTAATCTGCGGGAACTGGACCCAATCGTCTCATTTTCATTTTAGCATGCCTGTAAGGCTTAATAAAGCAGTGTTTGTGTGCTCAGTGTTTCTTTGTGTACAGCGTAAAAGTAGGCATCTAGTGGCAAAGAATAAACTTGTATTTACATTCTGAAAAACTAACAAGTGAGGGGGGGTGCTATATAGTAATATTTCACGCTGACGTCAACATGATTTGGGCTTGGGGTTCATTTTAACTTTAATAACTTTATACACAGTGCACTTTACTTAGCAGGATATTTTCATTCACTTAGAGCTGTGTTACACACTGCATTAAAGGGTAAGTTCACCTCAAAATGAAAATTATGTCATTCATTTCTCACCCTCATGTTGTTCTAAACCCGTAAGAATATAAAAATATATCACAGTAATTCACAAAAATAGCAGCACACGTTGTTTTCAGTGTTGATAACAATAATAAATGTTTCCTAAGCACCATATTTGCATATTGTATAGATTTCTAAAGGATCACATGACAAAGAATACTACTTAAAATTCAGCTTTGCATCACAAAAACACATTTTGAAATATACAGTATTAAAATAGAAAACATTCTATTCTGTTCATTTATTTTTTTAAGTTGTTTTCATTGTAATAACTTGACACAGCATATTGTAATCTTTATTATTTATGTTGTTGGTAAAATTAAAATGGCACTTATTCAGTGACCCAATTTTTACTGATTTGGCCATTCTAGGAGTCATTTTACGATGCTAAGGAAAATGAAAATTCTCCTTGTGAGGTTTAGTCTTTTTGCCTGTTTAATCTCAAGACATTTTCACTTTTTATCAAACGAACAGAAGATAGGCCAATTGCTCACCCAGGCCCTTGAGGAGTTTCTTATCAGCTGTCTGCTCCTTCTCTGGACTGGCACCAGCTTCTTGTGCATCGGCCTCTTTATCACCCTTTGCCTCCTCTTCCTTTTTCTCCTCAGACTCCAGGATGGAGATCTGCTCCTGCATCAGGTTGGATGCTGCTCCATATGTGTTGATTATATCTTCTAGCTGCCTGCTGAAGTCCTCCATGGGGTCCACTGGCTGCTCCTCTGGACCGTTGACTTGTTCATTGGTGTTCTCAGAGGTCTGGTCACCGCCCTCCATCATGCTGCAAAAAAATCAAGTTAAATATATCATAAAAGTGCTTCATAAAAAAAGCAGATTGATTAGAAGAGGTAGAAAAGCCAATTCCTTGATTACACTGTTGGCTTGATGCTGAAATGAGACTGTTGAAATTAATGAGAAGTGATTATGCATTACTTGTAGAGAGGTTTGATACGACTCTCTGAAATCACCAGCCACTAAACTAAAGATGAATGGCTTTTGGTATGATATGGTTGCATAAATAGAGGGAATTTATGTTTGAAATGCATGAGGTTGTTTGGAAGAAATGTAAATTCAAATTTGGGGAAATGATTAATGCAGTTGCCTCAGGCAGAAACAATATGGATAATAATGAAGTGACCTTGAAAAATAAATATTTGCAGAAACTTAAAGCTGGAAATTGGAAGGTGAAGTGGCTTCAATGGCAAATTTAATTAGTTCAATCTATTTGCTAGTTTTGTTTCCATTTTTACAGGATTTATTTTGTGTACTATGTACAGATATGGTTGTGTACTGATATTTAAAAAATATACAGTATAGGTCATTTTTTTTAGCATTTATTTGTTCAAAAATATAGTAAAAACAGTAGTAAAATTGTGAAGCATTGTTTTCCGTTCTGTTTTTTCCAAATTAAGTTTTTTTTTTGGTACAAATTAAGTTTATTTGCAAAAACAGATAACAGATGTTATCATGTTATCTTATTATGTTTTATTGCATCAGTTAGTACATGATATGCTGATCTTGTGCTCATTAAATATTTCTTATTTTATGTGATTCAGTATAGATCCACACCTGGATACAGAAAATGTAATACTTCAATTTAAACGCTTGATAAAATGTAATATTTAATGATCTGAACAGTGACAGTTAGATAAATCCTTAAACACTTTCAAAGCAACTCATACAAAAAGAGTTACATCTGATCTCTGAGCTGCCTCCACGTCTGCTGGACATCTGAAGAGAGGCAACAAGCCGCTTGTGACACACGAGGCTAGAGGAGGGGGTGTGGAGAAAATAGCACAAATCACAGTGGCAGAGTATAACTGAGCCTCTAAATCTGATGTGTCACAGATAGCGCCAGGCCTGAAGCCCTTCAGCTCTACACAGCTGATTTCATGTGGAATGAACTCTGAGATTCCAGAGGTTGTTTATGTCCCAGCTCTCTTGCTTATCAGGTTAAAATTATAGCCCCCATTCCAACCCCATGTGCATGTATCCCTCCTCCTCTCCCATCACCCCTCCTCCTTCAGCAACATGGCACCTGTTGTGAAGCCACACGCTATTTTTGGACCCTCTAAATATGGACAAGCTATTTCTTAGTCTAGCCACGTACACTCTGATGTCAATGGTGGCAGTTTTACGCAAAGTGGAAAAAACAAAGAATATTCTAGCCATCGATTTACATCTTTAAAAAAACAGGCTAAGGGTGAAGCACGTAAGACTAAATTTAGGACAAATTATGAAATTTGCTGCAAATTTGAATAAAAAACTGATTTATTTCATTGGAATTAGCTTTGTCTTCATATTACTCGATAACAAAGCAACACTATAATGACTGAAACAAAACACACAGTCAGAAAAGTCCAACCAACTCAAATATTTCTCAAAGACACACTGTCGCCATTCAGCTCAACAGCAACTAAAGTTAAATCAAATAATACAGCTCAAGACTTACCCCACACGTGTCTGTTCGGGTTCGAATAGAAAAGGAGGACAATGAACCAGTCGGTCCACAGTTTTATCAGAGTGAAAAAGAGAAGTGAGGAGGGTCCAAAAGGACTCAAGACAACAGCTGACAGCATAAGCCCTCAAAATAACCTCCAGTGGAACACCAATGGAAGCGTTGTCCAAACGCTCTGAATGAAACGGCCTGTCAGGATCTTTCTATTCACGCTTTTCAGGAAGACAGCTGAGGAGCTAATTTTGTAATAGACTATCCTTTGAAAGGTTTCAGACTTGTTATCACAGATAGTTATCATAGATGTACTAATCCAAAATTCATTGTTCTCTAGCACTGATAGTTAGAGACATTAAAAAAAAAAACGTTAATAGGTTTCTACCCTCCTTTAAAGCCTGATATATTTTTAATGCAACAGTTTGTTGAACCTTTAAACAAAATATAAAATAAAATCTACATAACGTTACTGTATGTTTGTTTTTTGTTAAGTCATATAGTGAGAATTTGAAGGATGGGGGGGAATCGGCCCAAATTGAGCAAAATATGCAATCTGGTGCAGTTGCTGATATGAATATGGCCAGAAATGACTGAAAATTCAAATTCTGATAGCTTGTAACATAAACAATGACATATTTATTAACAGCAGAATAAACTTAATGTAAATACAAATGTTGTCACTCCTAATAATATCTCTTAGATGATATTTAAATGCTTTGTTTTGTGATCTATATTGTAGAGGGCAAAAATATATAATGAAATGCAAATCTAAGTAAACCCAAGTTGTTAAAGTTATAAAATATTACGACGGTACAGTATTTTTCGTATTACTTTATAAAAGATTTCACAGCACAATCACACATGTACTGCAACCTGAAGTTGACAGATGGTATGTAGTAAAATTGTGTACAACTGTTTTTTTTTTTTTAGACCTCTTAGAAATTTACATACTAAATATGATACACTTTGCTTTATAGGGTTAACATGCAAATCTGGGCGGCCCTCCAAGTTATTGACTTGTGTACAGAATGTCTGAGGACCAATTTCTTGTAACAATCTGCTTAGTATTGGGTTTTCACAGCCCCTATTAGCATTTATTATCACATTTGTCCACCATAATTCCAGTCAATTGTTCTCTAATCACTTCAAATCATGTAAATAGAGAACTGTGGAGTGATTAGCATCTCAAGTGCAATCACTCACGTAACAGCGCTTTTGTCTGCACATTTCTAAATATTGCAAAATATTTGGCAAGCAACTGCGAAACATGATCACCCACCCATTCATCAAACAATATCACTGGCTCTTTAATGTGTGACCTATGCAGTGTGGTTTTACACACTTATATAAGCACTTCCTGGGCATCTGAATCATTACTTTACAATTTTCAATGGCTCGTACTAAAAGCACAAATGAGTCTAAATTGTTTCAGGGTCATGCTGAGGATTTGTAAAGAGTGGTGGGCGACGATCTTTACCGCAGGTCGTTTCTCTGATAATCCTCAGCCTCTTTGGCTTTTATTAGGGAATCTTTTTAATCACCAGATAGAAATGATTCTGACATTGGCTGCAGGCTTAATTATTTCTTTTTTAGCCCTTGCATCTCAATTAATGATTGTAACGTCCTTGTTCTTCGAGAGTCTCTTGCTTGGGTGTTTTGATAAATGACTCTTTAACCTTGAGTCATGTTTTGCAGCAACTGTCAGCATGTTGCAGTGCTGGCGAGGCAAGGACTTAACCAATGTTTCTGGCCTTGCAAGGTTTGAGGTTATAGGCACAGATGAACTTGTAAGAATGAGCGATACTTCTCCAAACTGCTCATATCCTGGACTCTTTTGACAAAGTCACAACAGAATCTTGCTGTTTTTTTATCATCATTATTTATTTATTTTGGGCTTGATAGCTCTTCTAAATGATCTGCTGACTCATGCAGTCAAATGAAGTAAGATCTGTCCACATCTCATCCTGCCTCGCTCTCCTTTCTCTGTCAAATGTACTATGTCTGTGTTATAGAGACATGGATGTCCATATATCCTGCATTTGTCACACATTGTATTTAATGGCTGATAATGAGGCTTGCTATATTCTAAAAAATCTGCCATTTGTCATTTTTAAATTGCAGACTTGTTGTTAAAGTTAATAGCAGATGGTGAAAAAATTAAATGAGATGGTTATTTGAATCATATTTACCTGTCTTAACTGTCACATTTTTTGTTTTGTTTTACTTTTCCCCCCACTAAAGACATTAAGATATACTTTAAATAAAGAGGAGTTTACTTGAGAAGAAAGACTACATAATATATTAAAACATTTTTGATATATAACTAATTAGGTTTCCCCATTGGGAAAAAAGAGCAACATCGATTTGTCAGCAGAAAATAAATAAATAAACAAA
Organism: Enteromius fasciolatus; assembly: GCA_032361145.1. NCBI lineage: Eukaryota > Metazoa > Chordata > Actinopteri > Cypriniformes > Cyprinidae > Enteromius > Enteromius fasciolatus. The sequence continues at coordinate 14,131,389 of JAUMHR010000079.1, forward strand.
ATTAAGTCTTAGTGTTTTATGTAATTATGCTTTTATATGTGCTAATAATAAATATGTATTGCATCAAAAATTATTTATACATTTTTTTTTCTATATAACAGTTTTTTTGGTAAAAACTAATTTTAGGAAATACTCATTGATACACTTAGTAATAATACTTATATAATTGTTATAATCTGTGTTTTTCTTTTTAAACATATTTTAACAAATAAAATCACATAATGAGATCACATAATTAGATCACATTAAATATCTCTAAAAAAAGCTAATGAATCATATCAGTGAATAAGCATTTCAAGAAATACAGATTTTTCTGAGGAATGTGAATGCAACCTAGTGGGTTTTTGTTTAGTTTTTGTTTTTTTGCTTGTGTTTTATTCACAGGAAGATGTGTCACACAAGCATGCACCATAAGCTAACAGAGAAGATTTTTCCTTGCGCTCTCAAGAAGACACAATCCAGCAGCTCTCCTGACATTGTGTGTCACTGACTTGTTTGTAGGCTACAGTATCTCCATGCAATTCAAGTTAGAGGAGGTGTCTGGATTCACAGTAATAGAGGCTGGAAAGCACAGGGGGCTCAGAGCTGACTGTTAGGGATGAGCACAACCAACATTCCCACAGTGAAGGAAATTACAACAGTCAACATCCCTCTGCGTTGACTTTAATGCAATTTGCACCCAGTTCTTTATAGAGGAATGCCGTAATGTAGTACAAACAACAGATCTCAACATTTTATTACTTAAGTTTAATAACTTATGAGGTCTTGATGTTTCAGTTATGTTTCATTTAGGTGTTTCAATTTAGTGTTTGAATTAGTATTTCAAGAGCGTTTTATAGGTAGCTAAAAAGTGGCCCTGGACTTTTTGACCCCCCCCCCACACACCATAAACCCACCAGCTTATTAGAGCTATTCTTAACACCACGTACTTACTAACAAACAAATATAACACTCCAAGCTCTGCTCTAGAAGACTTGGATTGTGGAATGTTTTTTTGACTTTCAGTTTTTTATGATAAATTTTATGATGATGAAAAATACAATAGCTTATGTGAAAAATATAAAGTTACAATTTAAATGAGATGTTTTCTATGCAAATATATAATAGAAAATAATTTATGTCGGTGATCAAAGCTCGGTGCATAATACTTAAGAAATGAATCTAACATGCTGATTAGTTTACAGAAATAAATCACATTTAAACATTAATGCATTAAACTTAGCTACAGCATTTAATAGAAAATTATAGCCTAATAATCAAGGCACTTGAAAGCGAAAGTCTTCATATTTGCAGTGTTCTAGTTAAAGAATGAGAATGATGAAAATTACATTTTTACAGTTTTAGAAACATTATCTAACAGACTACACGTTAAATCACATTCTGCTATCTTATGTCCGCTGACACACCTATGTTAATGTTCCTATATTGTGGCATTGTACATTGTGGTAAATAATATAAATGGCATTAAAATCTGCGAAAATTTGAAAACGGCAGCAGTTTATATGCCAGAAAATCGTCTCAGGTTACGTATGTAACCTTAGTTCCTCGAAGGAACGAGACGCCGCATCAAACGCGACACTATGGGGAACGCCTCCAGCGTGACGGCTCTGAATAGTATGTGTAATCAGTGCAAAAGACCTAAAACGTTCCTCTTCAGGAACTCGAGCCGCGTCAAAAGAGGGCACACATCTAGCCTGCAGAAACTCCAGCACTGTACCAACTGGGCAGTTAACTGGAGCTGGATGTGCTAGAGAGTACCAGAGGGGACATTGCACGTTCTCTCGAGACGCAAAGAGTTCTACCCGAGCCTGGTAAACACTCTCCAGATCTGCTCCACCATCTCGGGCCATTTCCCCCGGGCCTCGGTCCCTGTCTCGACAGGAAGTCTGCTCCTAGGTTTAGATGCCCGGGCATATAGACGGCTCTCAATAAGAGGAGTCTGTCCGGAACCCACACAAGGGTCTGGTGCTCCAGCTTGTATAAGGGGCGAGATCGCAGACCTCCTTGGTGGTTGATGTAAGAGACCACTGATGTGTTGTCGGTGCACACATGGTGCGTTGATCTCTCACGTCTGGGAGGAAGTGATTCAGTGAACGAAACATGGCCAGCATCTTCAGGCAGTTGATGTGCCATGTGAGATAGCGACCACTCCACAGACAGCGGGCTGAGCGGCCATTAATGACTGCTCCTCAACCAGTGAGGGACGCACCCGTCGCTAGACTATGCGGCAACAAGGAGCTCCCTGCACTGGGCCCTGATGCAGGAACCAAGGTTTCCTCCACATGTCTAAGGCACGTTTTCTCGGCGTGACACATTGACCATTTGAAGGTGATTTCCCTTCAGGGAAATACTTCTGTTCCTAAGTCACCACTATAGAGGTCTCATGTACAGCAGGCCAAGAGGTATACCGTTGGACGCAAGCTGCCATCCAACTCAGCAATTCCTGAAACTGCTTGACAGTGAGCAACCGGCCTTCTCTCACCCTTATGACTGCAGTGAGGATCAACTCGATCCGAGATATCATATGAGCCTGCATCGTGGTCGAATCTCACCCCATACCAAGATAAGTGGTTCTCTGTGCTGGAGAAAGCACACTTTTCTTGGGGTTCAGTCCAGGCCAAAGGAGAACCTGATATTGGTATGCTTTGCCCCCGAAAGCGAAACTCAGGAACATCCTGTGAGAAGGATGGATTAACACGTAAATGCGTCTTTTAGATCTATCGTGAAAATCCAGTCCTCAGACCTGATTTGTGACACGACCTGCTTGGCAGTCAGCATCCTAAACTTCAGCTTCGTCACTGAGCAGTTTAGGAGTTTGAGATCTAAAATGGGCCTCAGCCCTCCGTCCTTCTTTCCTTTTTCTTTAGGAAGTATCTACCTCTTGATCCATCACCAGAGCCTGCTCTGTTCCCATAAGTGTGGGCAAACGCTCGCAAATTGCGGCGGAGGCAATCCAATCTGTATACTGTAGCCTCTTTCTACAGTGTGCAGGACCTAACGAGACACATTGGCCAAGTAGCCCTTAGTCTACTAAGGGAACCAGGCTCTCAAGACTGGCCTCTGGGGGAAGAGGAGGGGCTCCTCCCCCTCGAGAGAGAGCACGATGGCAAGCCTTTCAGCTCCGCTACATCTACGGGCAGAAAAAGACTGAAAGCAGCGCTTGCTTGAGACCGCTGCGCCCTGGAACACTGGCAGGGTTAGCAGATCGATTTCCTGAGGGCACTGAGGAGAGATGGGCATCGTGTAATGCGGTGTACACCACTCTTCACCAGAGGGGCCTGCCCTACGAAGTCCTGAACATCAGGACTACTAAAGTCTTCTATTGAAACAACAGTCCTCAGACCGCGTCATCACCAGGAAGACCATTCTGGTAGAACCAGAGCCTGCTTGGCAGGACCCACAAGGCAGGGGCTCCCACACCACCAGGTGACCCATTACTCTGCAAGACTGGCCTCTGGTGTTACTAGAGCTGCTAAATCTGTGCCCTAAAGTGGAGGACCGGGAAGAGACGACCGATCTAGCTGCTCTAGAGACCTCCAGAGGAGGTGGCGAGCCTTTCAGCTCCTCTACATTTCCGGGTGGAAAAGACTGAAAGCAACACTCACTGCTGCACACTGGAACACTGGCAGGTTAGCAGATCGAGCTCCTGAGAGCACTGAGGAGAGATGGGCACAGTGTAATGTGGTGTGCCACTCTTCCCCAGAGGGAGCTTCCGGTCAGGTCGCTCTGACTTTACTTAATGTGAGTTTGCGAAATGACGCTCCCTGACTGAGGAGCTGGAACATTGCTGGGGCTGCTGGGGCTGAACATTGCGAGGACCACATCATCCTATGACGTCTTGCTCATCTTTTGTACTGATTACACATAATATTTAGAGCTGTCACGCTGGAGGCGTTCCCTATAGCGTCTCGTTTGACGCGGCTCGGGTTCCTGGAGAGGAACAAAGTCTGTCGCGACCCTGGTTTGTAATGTTTCCTTTTATAGTTGGTTCAATAGGTGGCGACAAAAGACTGTTTTATGAGTCATTTTTAAAATCCTTCATTCAACCAATGCATCTACATTTGAGTAAAGAAGATAAAGTAGTAAGCTACTGACAAACCCGCGAATATTGTGTCTAAAATGTAAGTTACTCAACTTTCATTTCTTTTTTCACTGAACTGTGAAAAAAAACAAGAAAGTGTCGATTCATTTAAAAACATAACAAACGCCTTGAGTGAACGTCACTGATTAATTCGTAGTATCCAAACTGCTTAAACTTAAAACGAAACTTTGATTGAAATGTTCGCTTAACATTTTCAGCATAAGAATTAAATTAAAGTTTGTTGACGTGAGATCATTTTTAATGATGATGTTTGAGTTTGTATTGAATTATCTAACTTTGGTTTATTCGCAGGCTTTAAGCACAATGTGTTACCATTTTTGAGTTCTCAACACTAGATGGAGACAGATGAGAGATGAGTGGGGTTAAACCGGTCTCAATTTGCTCTCTATTTAATATGCTGACCAAGTAATACCAACAACAACAAAAAAAGAAATAAAAAGAGACCTCATTTGTTATTTTTCTTTCATACTATGTCAACTGGGTCTCATGGTGCGGTTCCCCTTTTATTTCATTTTTTTGCTCATTTCACTATAAAATCTATTCATATTCATTTGCTGGCTCACAAGTACTATTTCCTTTAGGAAAAGCAAACGGGGAAAAGAATTACTCTTCAACATGAGTGCCTATCTCCACAAGAAGAAAGGAACATTTACACCTCAGAGGAAGACATCAACAGCAGCAGTGGCTATGAAGTCTTATTAAATGAAAAATAGGCCTACCTCTTTAGCCCCAAAAATGGCATGATCACAGACTGACTCATAGCCGTGTCATGTTAATGGATATGTTGATAGGGCCCATGTAAGTGTCCAATGCTCTTTCATGCAGTGCAGTGACAGCATCTGCAGTGCATTAAGCTGTAAAAACATGATGCTGTGAATTTCACCTCTGAGCAGCAGGGCAGAACCTCCATTGACAGACTGATATAATGGATCTCACTTAGTATATTAAACAATGTCACAATCCAGATCAGTGTCATCTAGCGTTTGCCTGTTTACAGAATGTTCTACACACTGATTCAGTGTCATGACTGTGTAAGCAGGATGATTGATATACCAAAAGAAACACATATTAAGTGATTATTTCACACTGGAAATAATAATCAAGAACAAAAGGTCAAAGTTTTAACAGGTTACTAATATGGTCTAACCCCTGCGGTAGACATTTTAACTAGACCTATACCATTTGTATAATTCAATGTACATCTGCAGCCTTTTTTAGAGTTCACTGATGACTTTGAGACCCATGTATTTTGGCACATAGCTTTTACAGCCTGGGTGACTGGCTCAAGTTGCAAAGATCTCCTTGAGCAAGGCAGCTGTAGTTTTACTCTCTTTAAAGGTTAAGTGTCTCTATCAGTGTGAAATATATATGTAATAATTTACATTTATGTGCTACAGATCACTGATTAAATGCAATCATTCATTAAATTTGTGAGCAGGGTATATCTGACTCAGTCAAATTATTTCCCCAAAATGGATTTTTTATTGAAGACAGATATTTACTGGAGCATTTGGCATTCCACCTCCATTCCTCCTTTGCCTATGTGTTTCCATCATTACCATTCTTACTTGTCTCTACCCTGCTCTGTAAATGTAATTTTCCTCATCGCAAATAAGATGGTTTTAATTCTTCTTCACTTTTTTTTTTACTTAATTCTGAATGAAGAGGCAGAATTTGAAACTCGGCCAAAAATTTGAAGGACAGCAGACCTTGAGGAAGAGCGTGTGCCTGCATATTCTCAGCAAAATTCATCGGGGAGTCTTTTGACATTTCCTTTTTATTAGTCTCAATTATTGATTTAAGCTGTATTTAAAATTCTTTTTAAATTAACTTGCTGTAATGGATACATAATGGTGCTCTGAATAATTGCCTTTGCAAGAACTAATGAATTTGAGAACTTAGCCATCAAGCACACACAGTTTGACTCCACAGGCTCTTTACCTGAAGGGCTGCTTCGCATTTATCAGGGGAACAAGAAGTTGTTGATATCTTGTTGGCTTCTGCTATTAAAAATGGCATTACGGAAACATCCATTTAAAGTCAATATCACCACAGGGAAGCATTGAAACTGGAATTAGAGTGGCATCATTTGAGCAAATGCTTTTCAATATAACTAATTCAACTGGATGAAACGTTTGCCTAGACAAACTGTAAGTTGGCGTGAAAAAGCGGAGCTAGAAGTTTGAAAAGTTAAAAAAATGTAAGTTTAAAAAGTTTGAAAAGTTTAAGTTTGATGTTCTTTGATGTTTGTGAAAGAGTTAGAAAAGTCAGATGATAGATAGATAGATAGATATATAGAAATGGACGTTACATAGAAATAAATGTTAGATAGATAGATAAACAGATGGATGTAACAGTATATCAAAAGTGGTTTGTTTTTCTAGTGACTTATAATTAGGTTCTTTTTAATCTTCTGAAGGTTTTACATTGTACTTTTCAAATGTTTATGTTGCGTATAGACAATACCCCCCCCCCCAAAAAAAAGATAAAGATAATCCTGTCATCATTTGTTTATCCCTTGTGTCCTTCCTAACCCATAGACTTTGTTTAAAAATAATTTCAAAAATGTTCCAAATATTAATAAAGCAATTATATTTTCATGCAAGACTTGAATCCAATGGCTCAGTTTAAATGGATTTGATTTTGATGCCTTTATGGCGTTTTAGGATCTTCTAAGTTTTGGTTAACTAGATTTTCTAGGAACAGAAACCACATTCAAAATATGTTTATTTGTTGTCTTCTGGGTTTGGAACGACTTGGGAGTAAAGTAAAAGGCAACAGAATTTTGCAATCTTTTTAGTGAACCATCCCCTTCAAACAAAAACGACATAGACATGACTAAAATACTAAGACTCTTATTACATCAGCACTTAATGCTCCTGATGCACACTGAAATTCATTTGCATAATCATATTGCATTACATAAAACTCTGGAAGAACATTTGAGATCATTGTTAAATACAGTTCTGGATGCGGATGAGCTTTTATTTCCCACTTTGGTATATCTTGAATTCCAAATTATGCTAATGCTCAATCTATCAGCCCTTGATGGTTTTTAGACTGTGCTTGGCACTAGTAAGCTGACAACTCCGAGAAGCTTCAATTTCACTGCAGGACAAACTCTGCTGAATGCTACCTATTTGCATGATAATTATTCATGCAGTGAAACTGGACGCTTTACCCGGCACTTGGTCTTGCATTTTAATACACATCTACAGTGAGCTTTTTCAAATGTGCATATGAGTCGCCAAAGTGACTAAAAAGACATTCTTTGCTAAATAAATGCCATTTATGTTTGCTTCCACTTAAATGTTACTTAAGAATAAAATGAAAACAAATATATTCAAAAAGGGCTAAAATCAACTAGATAAAATACAGAAACTTTATGGTTTAAAGATTTATGATGTTACAACAAAAACATCACATTATTTTGATTAGAACAGAACTTTAATTGTAAAACTGACATGAACACACCATCATAATTCAAATTTGGAATCATAAACGATGCTGACACCCAAAAGAACAGGGCACTGACTTCAGTAATGAGCCTCTGCTGCTTTATTCATGTTTGCAAATTAAAATATAATAAATTAACATTTTTTCTAAAAATATACAAAAATACTGTAAAACTTTCCTAGAAAGCCTCAACACAGTAGTATTGCCATGTACCGCATACTATAATAAGCACAGTGGTCTATCTATTTTTGAAAACCGATGAAGATGAAACTCTTCTGTGTTGCGATATTTCCACATTCCTTTCCTTTACAACATTCCAGACAACGACATTCAGGATCGGAATGTCTTTCCCTGGACTTTCCAATACACTGTACTCAATTAAGCACATAGAATAGCTGGCAAATGCACACTCTCGCTCACATTCATATCCCTTCCGTATATGTTTTAGGCTCTGATATACACACACACAAGCATCATGGAGGCAACATGGGCCTGAGAAGATGTAGAAAGGGTGGAGAGAAGAACAACTCGAAGCATCTGCTCACAGTTCAGTGAATCTCTGAGCAGCACAGGAATCTGGTAAATATGGCCACTAAAGTTTATAGTACATTGCTGATTGAGACAATTACACACTATTATCTACAATCATGTCACATAACCACCAACATTTTTTTTTAGAATATGCATTCACTGACATCTGATATCACTGGAGGTCACGTGTTAAAAGTGTCTGAAAGAACAAAACATGATTTTTGTCTATTTTGTCTGCTACATTAACACTGAACAGATATTCTTGGGTTTCTTGGGGGATTTCTTTGCATTTCTCACTCTCCAGCCCCTGCATATGTGATGCATAGCATGACTCTTAGATGTCCAAACCATCCTCATGCAAAACAAATCCATTTGTGTTACATAACGGCATGAACCAGCTGATGATAGTTTACCCTTGAACGTCACTTCCATGGCTGTTTTGTGGGTTAATCATTCAGATTTCAGGGTTCCCACACTTTCTCACTAACTAATTGAAATGATTTCCTCCAGTCATCTGTGATCCGAAGGATTTGTTTTAAAAATATTGAGATTGTGTTAATGTTTTTTGTCAATGTGATCTAAAAAAAAAAAAAAAAGGATATATAGACTACACAAATTTCCATGACCTTTTCCATATTTAATTAATCACCATTACTTTTTCAGGCCTGGAAATCTATTTTGAAGCTCCCTGATATATCCAGGACTGTGGGAACCCTGCGATTTATGGATCTAGGAAAACACACCAGTAATATCAGTCTCATAAAAAAGGACAAAGCCAAAAAAAGGGGAACAAAAATGGAAAAGGAGAGATTAACAGCTGACTCGGCTGGGCTGTTGCTTACAAACGAAGTCTGTCATGAAATCAAACTCATTCTGTCCCAGCCAGAGTTCTGGCAGCTCCTTTATTCGGTCCAAGCCCATTTCTATCACCAGTGACATCAAGACCTCCTCGTCAATAAAATCCGTGTCGATAACGTTGGGGGGCAGCATTGCTGCAGGCATGTGGTGGCCAGGCAGAGGAACCCCAGACGCGTTCTGCTTAACGTTACTGTCTCGGAACTGCTGTCCTGTCCCGTTTAACTGGTGGCTGGCGGGGTGCAGTTCGTGCATGTAATGGTGATGATGGGAAGGATGCGTGTGGTGACTGTAGTAAGGCGTGTTGAGCTTCTGCAACTGCATGCTGGCAGCGAGTTGCTGCCCTTGTCCGACAAACTGGGAGTTAAAGCGGGCAGGCAAATTGCCATTGGGGATCCCTCCGTTTATATTATTCCCAGAGGCCATGGAATGCCGGATCCCGTGGTTTGCGTTTACATTCCCTCCCGCGTAATGCATGTGATCTCCCATGATAACGTTATAATGCTGCTGCTGGGGAAGCGCGTTGGAAAACTGTCCCATTCCCATCCTGCGCGCGGAGTGCTGATGCCCATTCACAGCATCTGGGAAACGTCCATGGTTCATTGCCATCATGCGGTCTACCATTCCACTGGAAAACAGTTTGCAAAAGTTAATATGGCAATTAGCGTAAACATTTAGTGGCAATAGATCGTTAGAGGACACTAGGCTCTGGTTCAGAAACAGGTCAACATAAAAGCGAAGCTTGTTTGTAACATGCACGATTAAACACAAACGGATCTAACTGTGTCGTGAGCATTGATAAGCAGGCTAAACTTTGTAACCTTTACCTCTTTGCTTGAATCTGCTGAGTGCGTCGCACCGCAGTCGGCAAAAGCGAAAAGTAGCTGACAATCCCAGAGATGAAAGAGTTTACAATCCCTCCTAACCCAAGTCAATAAAATGCGTGTGCTCTCCAAATACAGACCGCATTCAGCGCCAGCCTCCGCATCAAAAACATTACGAAAAAAACTGCTGCATGCTTCTCGGTCAGCACTCATATACAATCAAGCCAGGGGCGGAGCAAAGCCAACCTTCAATCTGACTACATTCACGTCTGTGGCAAGCCAAATTATCATGTAGACTATACACTTTCAGGAAAGCAGGATTAGGCTGCTAGTTTTTCCTTAATCATTTCATACTTTTCATAATAGATAGTTATTATTTAGTATCCCTAAACTATATATATATATATATATATATATATATATATATCTGATCAGCACAAAACTATTGATCCATAACGTTGCCTTTCACTTTTACGGTTGCCACACGTCACTACGAAACTTTGGTCACCAGATTAAGTTGCAGTTATGTGATTTTGTTAGCTGGGTAATATATATATATATATATATATATATATAAACAACGATATATGTATGCATAGAAATTTCACATTATTTTCATGTTTTACAAGAAAATCCGGTTTGCATGACTATGATTTACTAAACAGAATTATTTCTAAAGATTTATGTACAAATGACAATATTGTCAAAGCAACCAATGTTAATGCAAATCTATAAAAAAACTAAAAATGCTGTGTTATGCATGCCATGCAAGTAATTTGGCAATGTAACTTAGCAGATAAACACTACAGCTTGTGCACATACCTACTGAATATGTAATAAGCATGCAAATTACATAACTGTTTTCACAAATTATTTTCTCATAGTTGATATTATAATGGTTTCACTTAAATTTAGATTTTTTTTTGCACTTTTAGACAGCCAAATCACTGTTGTTGTGTAAATGAATGACCAAATCACATAAACGTTTTTAGTTTTTAGTTGAAAATCTTTAATAGAAAATGGTGTTGTGTAAACACCCTCAAATTTGACAAAGCAATTGATACTAGTAAGATATAAACCAGGGGTGCCCAACCTTGCTCCTGGCGTTTGACTATCCTGCAAAGTTTAGCTCCAACTCTAATCAAACACACCTGAAGCAACTAATTATGTTTTTCAGGATCGCTTGATAAATAAAGACATGTGTGTTTGTTTAGAGATGGAGCTACGTAAACTTTGCAGGGCAGTCGATTGCCAGGAGCAGGGTTGATATAAACTATTTATGTAATCATTAAGCAGTAGCATTGAAACTAGAATAAAATTGAATGGATACTAGCCATGTAGCTTAGGCCTTCTAGGAAACCTTTATAGTGAAAAAGTGCTACATGTTTTTTCCAACCTTCTACCGGTGAAAATGCACTGGAAGGGATGGCAGTCAACCTTGTGACTTACCACCCGCGAACTAAATCTGACATTATATAGCCCGTGAACAATGGCAGCCCCTACGAATTCTGCGTTTATGCAAGTAGTACACGAAAATAAAAGGTACTGTATAACAGCCTCTCTTGCCGTTTGTGCCGTTTTTCCTCCTCGGTTTCCCTCAAATTAGAAAGGAAATCACTTTTGGTAAAAGAAATTCTTGTAAATGTTTACATCTAGCTACCACAATTCCTTGCTTTTAGGCAGTTTTGCATTATTTGCGTAGTCGTAGTTTAAAGTTATGACTTATGGGCTCAAAACCTGCCTGGAACGCTGCATTATTTACAGTTATAGAAATTTGAAAGTACAAAAATGAATTGTAAACAGCAGCAAGTCAACATTAAAAAGAAATAAGTATACATACCAGTAAAAGAAATGCAATTAACTCCCTAAACAAACATGAAATTTTATGAAAATCTGAACTTATGAAAATCTTTTATTGTAAAACATAGGCTACTCCAACAATCTTTATTAATTTACAATTTTTTAAAGTGTACTGGTAAGTAAAATATTGACTAGTAAATAGACACCACCTATAATGGATAAATGTTGAAACGGCTTGCCGCAAAAGTTTGGATCTGGGCTCGTGCAAAACGTGGAGCTGAAGCGCGCGACCAATCGCCTTCCGCGCGCATGGAGCAACACCGCTGCACACATTACCTCATTGCGGCTATTTCTGTTCACGGCAAGAGTGAGCAAAACATGGAATCACGTTTCACAGGTTTTTAAAGGCAGTGTGCGTGCTCGAACATCCATTAACACCATGCACTGATTGAGATGAGACAGGGTTGGCGATACTTTACACTGCATTGCCCATGTCACACCATTTTTCATGCACATGTAATTTATACCAACACTTACCAATTATATGAGCTGTATTGAGTTGTGACACAATAAATTACAAAGTTAAACAGTTAAAGTACCTGAGCATCATCCTAATGAGGTGACACAATTTTAAAAGTCTCTAATAAAAAGGATTTACATGGAAAAAAAAACATTTCTAAGTAGAGAAGTATAATTCCATTAGTGAGTTAGAATTTGACATTCAATCGTTAAATGTTAACATTATAATTTAGACACCACTGACAGTGTCAGTTTTGTCCACAGTCAAATTTACGTGTATAAAACAGAACAAGAAAAAAATGAGCAGCAATTAAATCCCAGGAGTGCTGATAAGAGGAGTCTGTGTGCGCTGCTGCCAAATAATCTTCACGTTCTGCACGTCCAAACCAATACGCCTGCTGCGAGAGACAGTGACAGTGAGATCTCGAAAAAATGTGTAAACAAACTAAACTTAGAGATATGTAAAATGATTTCATATATTCATCCATTAGATGCATAGAATGAACTTTTCACAGTGAATAAACGACTTTTTACGTTTACTCATCCAAAAGAAGAGGCATATTTTCTTATCACTGTGTTATTTTACATGATTATTTGAGAGAATTACCTTTAAGAATGATCTCATTCCGAGGCTGGATAGATGCTGCCCTGATAGATGGAGGGGAGTCAAAACATGTTCTGAAAGATAAACATGAAAAGAACACCTGCTTTAAATTCAACAGTCTGGTAATAATGTCAAAATTAATTGCAATCTTGATCAGAGCTTCATGCATTTTAAACATCTCAACTCTAAACACAAGCCATTCCAGTTCAATTATAATGTATATGTGTTTACAAGTAAGCAGCACCATTGGCTGATATGATCATTTGTTTAATGGGCCCATTTACACACTCATTAATTAATCCTACTGTGGCCATCATTACTTGCATTCATGTTTGAGATGTTTTGTCCTAGCAAAGCATCCAGTGTGCGATGTGAGAATGTGACCATTGTTCTCTAGAGGAAGGCACAAAACCTCACGTACCTCTACAGAAGAGGTGCCTAAAGTTTTTAATACAAAGGACCAAAAATTGATTAAGAGCCTTGGGCCAAATGTACTGTAAATGTTACATCATATATCCAACTGTATTACATTATTTGACATTTTTATATAATCAAACATATTATAATATATTTAATGTATAATATGTTTAATTTATATATATGTATGTGTGTGTGTGTGTATATATATATATATATATAATGATTAATTTTGTATAATTTTGTATTGTATTGTTTAAATAGGCTAAATTTTTTTTTAAATTTAAATGCAAAAAAAAAAAAAACTCTACTCTACAGAAACAAAGATTTGTCTAAATTTAAATTATACACTGAAGAGAGAAAGTCAGATGTATGATGCCCATGTTTAATGAAGTATCTATATATAGACAAGCATAATCGAGAACAGATTAATGGACTACGGTTCATTAATTTCGAGACACTCTCCTAATTCTGTCAAACAAGAACAAGTTATCCGTGTCTTTAGAGTTTGTACGCATAGAAAGACCTGGACCCATCCAATGTGTTTCTTCAGTTTTAGAGGCTGCTTAGACAATAGCATTCCAAAAGCCGTTTAATCCCAAAGTCATGCCTGAATCCGCCTCAGTAGGGAAACTAACTAATGAGCTTTACGCCTTCTAAGCCTTATGTTCGAAACCTATTGCACATTTGTGTCACAGGAAGACACTCATTTATTTGGAAGCTTTTGTTTTAAAAGCAAATGCAACATGCTCTCTTAGTATTTCAACAGACTTTTTCTGTTTGGTTTATTGGATCTAATTTAGTGCCTTAACCTTTGGAAAAAAAGAGAAACACTGTCTTATATTAGATGTGGTGTAAAAATGATATTCCTTAATCTCCCTTTTGTGCATTGTAACCCACCAATAAAACCGTCATGGGCCATATCATTTTATTTTGGAGAACTAGGTTTATTATGGACAATAAATTACAGATACTGTATGTTGTTGTCTGTGCTATACTCCATAATGTTGAGGTTTAATTTGAGGATCTTTATTCCATGTTAATAAAAATAAATTATCTAATGTCTAATGTCTTTTTCACCCTTCAGTGGAGACATCACAGGAGACCATAAGCCAAGGAGAGTTTTACTGCACAAATAAATGAGTAGAGCACCTACCAGCTGAACTGTTTGCAACCTCGGTCATGTGGTGCATTGGACTGTTACATGATACCAATTTGCCCTGTTAAGATCTGGAACTGTCAATAAAAATCTAGCTGTGCTTGTGTGTGAATGATAATGTCAAGTTAAATAACAACTGAAAAGTGAAAGCTTAACTGCAGCACATGTAACAACCATGTGCTTCTTATCTCAGGATTGCTCTGAATCACGTCTCTGTTGTTTTCATTTCGCTGTGCACGTGATGCATATCTAATACAAACATACAGCATGTTGATTAAACCTAACCATGTTATGTTTAATGAGTTGCTTTTACTGAGTTGCTTTTAGCACCCAACCTAAATTTTTTATAAAACATAATAACCAGATGTTTTGTGATTTTTTTAAATAAAAATATGTAGATATCTTGATGTAGATATCTTGAACTCAATCTTTAAAAAAGTCTGCTGCTTGTTTGTGTACTAAATTAAACTAATGTAGCAGTTTAATCATTTGGTCTTTTGAATTTTTTACTAATTTAAATGTATTCAACCTTATTAAATGCATATGACCCATTTAAATTGGATTTGTAAATAGTTTACTTCATCCTGTTGGGTTTTGACTGCTCAATGTTGTCTGTCAACCTTCACTAGGCTATAAACATAAGCAGTTTAATTATGGAGAAAATAAAAGCTAGTTTTATTTACCCCATGTCAGCAGTATTTGGCCAGTGAACTAAAGTACCAGACAACTCTCTGGACTGCTGTTTCTGTGGAGGAAAAGTACAGTAAACCTGTAACAATCAGCTGGATGTGCCAGCCCAACTCAGGGGGTGGCACTCCAGCACCCAGCTAAATGTGTATATGTGTGTCTGTTTTCATTCATGGACTCCGCCCATCTCATCTGTTGTCACGGTTCCCCTTTGATGTTTCCGCCCCCCTTGTATGTTGCCATAGCCTCTCATGTCTAGTCTCCTCCCACTGACCTAGTTTGACGTGTATAAATGCCCTGGATGTCTTGGTGTAAACTGCTCGTCATTGTGGATGTAACTTGTGTTTTCCCCTTTGTCAAGCCGTCCGTGTTTTCCTGTGTTCCCTGTGTTTGTATGTATTAGATTTTCCGTTGCCGACCTACGCTACTCTTTCTGGATTACTCTTTTGCCTTTGTCTTGGAAATACCCGTTAGCTGTTGTCGACCTCGCCTGTGTATACTCTGACCCTGTTTATTAAACTGTTTTTGCATTTGAATCCGAACTTCTCTCTGCCTCTGCTTCGCAACCATTTGTGACAAAACCCCTCTTCTGTGCAAAAGTTGGTTTTATTTTATAGAATTGGCACAGGGTCAGCTCAATAGTGGAACTAGTAAACACTTTTTACTATGTGGTCCTATATAATATTTCCCAAACATGTTTCTGAAATAATTATGCAACATTTTTTTATGTTTATAACCTCAGAAATAAGGCCTAACATATACTAAATTTAATCTCCAGTATACATTTTTGGTTTCACTTTATTTTGATGGTCCCTTTAACGTATTCCGTTGATTATAAGTAACATTGCACCTACATATCTACTAACTCTCAATAGAGTACTAGCAGAGTATTAGTAGACTGGTAGGGTTAGGGTTAGAATAAGTTGATATGTACTTGCAAAGTTACTTATTGTCAATAGAGTGTCTTTTGGGAGACCATAACAATAAAGAGTTAGCAGATATTTATTAAAGAATGTACTAATATACTAATAGTTAGTTGACATGTAGGTGCAAAGCTACTTATTGTCAACAGATTGCTCAAAATGGA
>JAUMHR010000079.1:14267167-14277550 GCA_032361145.1 Enteromius fasciolatus
ACCTAAAGCCTGTCTGTTTTGCTCTGTGTTATAAATAAACAGCCTGCATATGAACCTGCACGTCTCCTCGCCTCGCTCTCGTGACATTATGTATTTCATATAGCCTATTTTTATTCTCAAATACTCAAGTAGTGCTTGCCAAAGTGTTATTATGAAATAAAATGCTGTGAAATAAAACCAACACTGAGAATGCCAATTTCAACTTTACCTGGGGAAATCAGCAGTTTAGAAACTGAAAAATCATGTTACCTCAAAAATGATTATGGGGTGTCTAGCCCTGCATCTATTTTTAAGATTATTATTTATACTTTATTTTCCAACTGTAAGAAGCAGTAACAGGCAGATTGTACCTGATCAGATGCTTAAAACTTACTTTAAACATTTGGTGTAACCAAATGCAGTGTGGCTGAAACAGTCACATTAATATTTACAATGAAGAATCACAATAATAGCTTCAATATCTATATCCAAAAGCTCTTTTATTTAAATTGATCTTCAGTTTTTGAATCTTCTCTTTCAATGCAGATCTTTATAGATTGTTATAACTCATTCCCCCAGATATCTTGCTCTGACATATCTTAAAACAGGTCAGTGTCATGTTCTGTGTTAAGATGCACACCTGCAATATTTTCTTATAAGGCATTTTTGTCTATATGTTATAAGTTGCTTAAATATCTTAATTTAACTAATGCCTAGTCCTGGCTTAAGCTAAGCCCCGTCTGTGAAACCGGGCCATAGTGTCTAAACCTTCTCAAAACACCTTTGCTCTTCAATTACATCTCCAAAACATGGAATAAATGGAAATTAAAAACCAAATTATTTAGAATGAAGTAATAATCGCATTCAAAGAATGATGCTGATGATAATACATTTAAAATAATGAAAGGCATGTCCAATTGTTACAGTGATTTTCTTTAAAAGTAGAGGTTAAATTTAGTCTCAGCCATTTTTCAACCAATAATACTGAATTTCATTCAATTCTTCTTAATTTGATGAATAAATCATCCATGTCACAGGTCTAAGAGAATGTCTCTGTTCGTTATTAAGAGCCTCATTTAAAACTTAAATCCTGTGAGAACCCCATTTTATTTCAATGCAGTGTTGCATCGCTGTGGGTTTTTAATTTGTGTCTGCAGTTCAGAGATAAAAAAAAGGCAAGTGGGAGATTCAAGAGTTCCAGCATATCCTTGGGAGACAGCATCACTTAATATTTGTCTTATGCCAATTATGTAAATGAATTTTGCATTTTGGATTGTGCAGAGTAATCTCTAGGTAAGAAAAGAGACTGCCAAGGACTGTTGAGCCCTGGTTGTTCCCAAACTTTATATTCATCTGAAATTGAAAATTGAACACCAATTATTCAGCATTCTGTCTCATCTGAATACGAGATGACGTTTAAGATAACAGGGTCACTTTTCTTTGGTTAACTGACTCAGGCAAACATTCTTAAAGTATTTGTACTGAAACAAGGTCTGTACTGATCTTGCCTGTGTGGCAAGATTTTTGCAACATCCCTGGGTATAAACAGTGCGTGTGATTTTACCTGATGATGTTCCTACAGTAGATGTTCCTGGATCAACAATCCAATCAACCAATCAGATTTAAGGGATAAATTGTCTTTAAATATCTGTTTTAGGCTTATGATCAGGTTTAGGTGCTTCTAAACCCTTGTTAATCAGCTATCATTTCCCACTGATTTTAGGAACAACTTTTGGGTAGGGATTGGGATAAGTCTATATTTTTAGACAGTAATGTTGATCCAGGATCATTAGTTGGCGAAATCAAGGCAACCGGGTATATGCTGTGCTAACAGCATGGTAACATCTGGTAACATACACTCTTCAATTCGAGAACCGACTTCTAAAACTCAAAACGTGCCACAGGATGTTATTTTTCAACTCGTGCATTAGGTTTCCTTACAGGGAGGCATATTGCAAGCTGTTGGGAGGCTGTGCATTTTGTGATGAGACTGATCTTGAAGGTCTTCATGTATGATCAGCTTTTAGTGGAGATTCTGATTGCTTCCTGGCCTTGGAAAGACACCTTAAGGATCTTGAGGGGATGAAGTTGGATTCATGTCATTGAACAGATTGCTGATGAACAGATGTATCAAGATTGGAAAAAAAGAAGAAAATGGAAAAGGTTTATTGAATATTTAGTAGTAGATGAAGCTGTTATGTGCAAGGAACTGTAATAGAATACGATGGCATTTATCACCAATTCATCATGTCGGTATCATTCTGAAGGTTGTATGATGTCCTTGTCACTCAAAGAAAACATTTTTTTTCAAAAAATGTTTATTGGAAATTGGGAAAATATTTGTATTATGTTTTACAGCATCAAATCAAATACCTCATTTTCTAAATTGTGTAACAAGAAATGTGGCTTTTGCCAAATTTTGTGTGTATTTCATTGGTTTAACATGTTACCATACACAAGCAACCATCTCATATACAGTATGGGCAGATTAGGACTTATTCAAACGATATTTTAGCCTGTAATTGTAAATGGTATTGTAGCCTTGCATAAGCAAGTTAAGGTGAATAATGGATTATTATATTGCCATACTGTATAACAATCATCTGAATGTCATCGAGAATGAAAAACAGCATTGATTTCTACTGAAGACAGCAGAAATTACATCTTATTTAATTACATATTAAGCAGTTATGCATATGACTAATCCAAATTTGTCAAAATTTTGCAGACAAGACATTTTTAATGGTTACTCTTGGTTTCTTATCCTTTCAAGCTGTACCCTATGTCTCTATCAACCACTTTTTTGAAAGTGCCAGATGTATGTAAGCATTTCAGTGACAGTGAGGGTAATTCAACCGATATATGCGAGGCCGGTAGATTATTCCATTTACTGAAATTGCTTTTAGTGTTCTGTAATAGAGCAGAATAATTTATCTTAATGGAAGGTTTTATGAAAACACCCAGATATCTAAAACCGTTAGGGCTGCATTTCATGTCGTCAACGAGACTCTTGATCATTTGAGCTCAGGAAAAGAAATTGTTTGCTAAATTCAAACACACAATAGGACCGAATATGTATTATAAGACATGCTGAAATGACAGATTGATTAACTGTGAAGCACTTGATAGAGCGCTATAGTTTTCCACTCCCCCGAGCTGTGAAATCCATAATACCTAACCCACTTTTTAGAATATACAGTATGTTTACTTCTTTTCTTTTTAAATGTTATTGCACATATTGACTTGTACTCGCGTGCGCAAAAACAATTTGGATTGTCATGCAATGGTGCATTGCCAGTTACATTCCCTTCAGTCTTATACACATGTATGAGATGAATTTAAATGAATGTGCATCACTATGAAGCAAGAAGCAATTTCAATCATGAATCTTCTTTCACTGCGGCTGCACATTTTTATAATACCTGGTAGTGGTGCAGATAACTGCCACTGATTATTGTAACCCAGAGGAATCTATAGCCATCTACTTCAAATAGGTGGAGGAAAATTGGTGATCAGTGCTGGTTCCAACTTATCATCAGCTGTGACCCATGATTATTTTTGGGAACATTAGTCTACAATACAGAACATGCAATCACCGCAGACAAGGATGGTGCGCAAAACCAATGAAGAAGCAGAAGTAGCTGATTTGATGAGGTCTGTTAAGGATAAATCTTGACCATCTTAAAGTATTGCGGGAGTAGAATAGAAGTGGTGTAACAAAGCATGAAGATGTTGCATCATGAAAGTGTCACTTAATGTAGCATACAGCATGTACTGTAATAAGGGGTTAAGTAATTTAATGGTTAAAAAACTATTGTTTGGCACATAAACCGTAATTAAAACACCAACAACCCCTAATTGCATTTAATAAGGACTGGGATTTTAAGCTCTGGGAGTACAAAAGGTCTTTTTTGTAGTTCATACAACTTTTGCATTATATTTTGCAGACAAAAAAAGTATATAATAATAATTACACCAGAATCAGTAAAAGCAGGAGTTCATTTCAGAATGGCCAACAGAACTATGAGAAGGAAACAAGGAAACTAATTAACCAAGTAGAAATGGAAGCAGGCATTGTCAGTGAGGTGAAAACACTTAATGAGCAGTGCAGAGAGAGAGACCTCTGTTGGTGAATTACTGTATGGAAATTTTTGCATGTTTTAATGAATACTGCCTGACACAAACTGAAAAAAAAGTGTTCTTGATTTTAGTGGGGTATATAAATGTAGAAATGCAGCCCAACACCAGAACCATCATCTTTTTTCCCTTTCCACTCTTTAAGAAATATTGGCTTCTATTCCTAGTATTTATGATAAATTAAAAGGATGTAGTTAATATGTGTGGAACAGTGTCAGCATATAATGAAGAACAAAAATGTAAGTGTCAAGGGAAAATGATAATGTATTAAAACTCACTTTCTTCATGTTCCGTAAATAATATATATTATATATACATAATTGCACTAATATATATATATATATATATATATACAAACACACAGTATATACAAATTGTATGTAGGTGTTGATTTGCATCCCTTTCCCTGTTCATCATTCTGTTGTATTTTAGTAATACAACAACTTATGTAACATTTTAGAATCTTCTGAAAATGCATTTATTCAAATCAGGGATTAACGTGAAGGACCAGCTGTTGTAGAACCGCTTACATTCACTCCAATTCATTATAAAAGCTTTAACGACGAGTTGTTGTCATAATAAGTATATTGCTAAACAATTTGATTCAAGAAAATAGCGTGTCTCTATGGCGTATCTGACTCTTTACTTCTCGCTTCAGTGAGACTTGGATGTGTAAGGAATTGTAAATACACATTTTCTCACTTGGTTAACCCTGAACTACATGAGCACATCTCAACATTTGTAAAACAATGGCTTGGTTTAAGCACGTACATTTATTTCCTTGCCACATACACTTTTTCAATAAAACAAATGGTTTTGCAAGGATAAGGATAATTGAGAAATAAGCTGAAGTACCCTATGTGCTGACATACACTTTTTCATACTTTAATTCACATAACTGACTCCAGACATAACCGTTTCTATTAAAATACACCTCAGAAATGAACAATCACACACTGTAACACCCCACCCACCCCCACCCCCACTTCCAAAAAGTAATATTAGATAGAAAACCATATAGCGTACTCATTTGTACACTCATTTCATTTCCATGGGCTTCAGTTACATTTGACTTTTCTGCTTCACCTCATTTAAAGCATATGTGGCATCGTGCCACAGTGACATTTAGACACTATGTTTGTGCAGTAATTGAGATGTTGAATTGAATTAGAAACTCAATCTCTGATGACTTGTTATGTAGCCGAACTTCGCAATCTAATAAATTCCTAGATGAATGATAGATACTGTCACTATAGGTATCTCACTTTGCTCAACCCTAAATAAATACAATTACCTTGCTCTTAGGAGTCCACTCTCTGTCCTTATGTATTACCTCATAGGTTTGAATTTTGGCATGAAGACGGGCCAGTGTTATGGGAAGCTCTGTGTAGATACTTCCTATCACACAGGACAAGGAGTCTGCTGGAGACATTGCTCACCTGGCTGGGCTGCTCTTTTTGTTTTCCTTCCTGTCAAAGGCTCAATAGCGGCAGGTGTTGTTGGTGATTATTCCACCCTGCATGTTCAGTCCGTTTTGTGTGCATCGTTGCCCTGGGCGATGCTGACAGGTGTGCAAAGGGTTTGACCTCGCAGACCATCCGCATTTCTCATTAAAGAATCAGCTGTTGCGCAGTAATTCCCTTCATGACGCATACTTTTACGTTTTCCCCATCTTTTCAGAATAACATTATAATTCTGGCCAATTTATATATCAATTTCAATAGATTTTTAGTAACTAATCTTTACATTTCAATGAATCCATTGGGATAGAACACTGTTGGAATCTGAACTGTGTGGTATGTATTCAGTAGCTTCAAAACAAAGCGATGTGTGAGGAATTATTAATACCATAAAAAACATTCTGAAGCTTATCCCTGCTGTTAAACACCACCCATTTGCCTCCATGTAGTTTATTAAACCAAAACATCTTTGTTTTGTGTGTTTTTCCAACTGCTGAAGTGCTCTTTCTGCTCACTGGGCATAAAATATGTCACCAAATCCCCCCCATATGCATTTGTTTTGTAATGTTTGTGCAATTTCATATTACAGACTGTCCATTGCAAGATTTGAATGATAATAAAAGAACTATGTGTAATAAATACAAGCTGATTTTGGATTGAGAGGTGCCTCTTATGTTAATGTCTTAAGGCCATTTCTCTGGTATATTACATCCATGTCGCCAATGTCATTTATTTCATTTGTAAAAAGAAAAAAAAAATTGAACAACTGAGCTATAATTTCTGGACTCCAAATGGAAGGTTTTAAGAGAAGTGTGTACTGACAAAAATGTTATTAGTGTGTTAGCAGTAATACTGCCCTCCAGCCCTCAGTGCTGCTAATTGAGCCTTGTGAAAGCTTGAATGGTCAAAGTTATTTAAACTGAGTGGTGCATGTTGTTATTAAAAAAAAAAAAATGGAAGAAACAGCAATGGTAAATAGCTTTTACCATTGCATTGTTGCATTGATTCAAAATTGGTTTTGACAAGGCAAATTTTCATGGATGTCATATTTGAGATTGACAGTGTTTGAACTCTAGCGTTATTTTGTCAGGTTTCTTTCTTTCTCTTCTTTTATTTTGGTAAGCCTCTGAGTGAATTGCATAGCGGGCGTCAGGAGGAGATAAGGTTACATGTGAAAACCGTCTTTGAGCAACGCCGGCTTGTCAATCAGAGCAAACATGCATTATCATGACATCGTGAGTTATGGTAACCCTCCTGACCTCATCTCTGTGCTTCTCTTCTGTTGCTTTATAGGAGTGCTGCGTTTGAGGTCAAGGCCATCATGTCTCTGGACTTAATGGAGGTTTGACGAGGTATAGTATGTATGAATGTGGCTATACACTAATATTTCTGTCATACTTTATGTATCTCCAGAGAGACCTTACATGAAAAGGTTAATTCTCTCGGCAAGACTGGATATAGCTTTCAAAAGCACATCGTTATATACAGTTGGAAGCCACTTATAAATCTAACATAGCAAATTACATATTGGAAGTGCACTACAAAGTATAGTTCTCTCTTTATACACAAACTGGTGGAAGCACTTAATGTAAAAGACATCTAACTTTGAAGTGATCACAGTTATAATTGTTGATGAGTCACAGTTTGAGAACTGCTAGTTATCAGCACTTTTATATATGCTTAAAAGCATGTATTGGTTATTATTTTCCTCTCATTTTAAAGCTGTAACAGTTTCATTATAATCTAAGAACACTTAGATTAGAAAAATACAGACTGAATCAGAACATCTGCAACAGAACAGATTTTTGACAAC
Source organism: Enteromius fasciolatus (assembly GCA_032361145.1). Taxonomy (NCBI): domain Eukaryota; kingdom Metazoa; phylum Chordata; class Actinopteri; order Cypriniformes; family Cyprinidae; genus Enteromius; species Enteromius fasciolatus. The sequence goes on from JAUMHR010000079.1 coordinate 14,274,557, forward strand.
ACTTATATCCAAGAGTAAACCACCATAATACACAAACGTGCACATGGATTTCTAGTAAAAGTGTAGCAACCCTGTTTTTTTTTAATTGATTATCATTTGTACAACCGCAATTTTACTACAAATACTTAGTCTGGGCCCGCCCATACTTCCTGTAATGCTTCATTCTATTTCGCGAGCAAAGTTAGTCGGGCAAAGCTGCCGTTTTAGAGCATTTCCATTACCAAAAAAGTGGGGACCAATGAGAAACAAGTTACTGATTACCTGAGTTATTTACTCAAGTGATTCATTCAAAATGACTGAATTGTTTATTGAAGTGAATCCTTCAAACACGCTGATTCATTTAGGAACTCACTGTGGTACAGTTTTAAGTATAAAAACAGATCCTTGTTTGTTAAACTTGTAATTGCAATTGTGATGTTGGTCTAATTATGAAAATAGCTCCTAAACAGATATTAACTTATCTACTGTATCAAGCTGTAATTTGTGTACACGTCTTTTTTTTGCACATTTTGCTATCAATCAATGCTCAATGAATGGCACATCTAGCAAACATATACAAAATAAAAGCACTAGAAGCAAGTCTTGTAAAGTGAATTCTTATCCTTATTTTTTTTTCTTTAAGAAGCTTTGAAACTAGACTTTGAAAGTGCTGCTGGCAAGTACCCACCTTCACTCAAAAGGTCAGATATTTCACAATTGTGTATCCAAACAGTCATCTCTCATCTTGTTTTGTGCCTTTACTTGAGTTTGCTCTTTCAGCACGTGTCTGGAGGTAGAGGTTTCAGTCTGATTATACAATTATCAGAGGTGAATACTAGTGGAAAAGTAGCGTCAAATATATTTTTTTAAATATTTAAAACACTAAATTTAATTCAGTGTAGCTGGAGTACATAGGAAGACTTTCTAGAGAACCCCAGGTGTAAACAAAGACTGAAATGCTTTTCACTCGGGTTAACAACTTACACCAAGCAGTTCTTGGCAGAACATAGTGTCAGGAAAATACACATATTGTGTACAAGTAATTACCAGTGCAGTTGGCTAAGAATGCAAGCCAAGTACTAAGTTTATTCCTCAGAAGCCAAAACATCTCCACATTGTGCATGCAGACCACGTACCGGCACAAGACGAAATGAACATAGTGTTAGAATTAAAACAACATGTTGAAAATAATAATATGCAGTGAAATTACAGTGCTGGATGGGGAAAGTGGAGTGTTTCTTGCATGAATAATTAGGAAAGGTCATATATTTGTCAGACTAAAAGAAAGAAAAAAAGTTTTTAAACAGTATCTTATCTTGTTTTCCATTAAGAAATAATCATCCTTAAAAATTGTTAAAGGTAAGAAAAATCAAAAATACAAGCTTTTGTTTAATATTTTGGTATAACCATATTTTCATAAATTTTGCTAATTCAAATGCTAATTCAAAACATTCTCTGAAAGCAGTTCCCATATGGGATGTAACTTCTCCGTTCCCTCCTTCAGGGAACAAGGGTTACCTATATACATTCTTAATGTGTTACACAATTAATATGTTATTAACATTAAAAAAAAAGAAAATAAATATAATATAAATTATATAATTTTCAAATTATAAAGAATATTTCAGGGAGGCTTATTGAGACTCTATTGCAACACTTATGCACAAGACAAAATAGTGATCAATAATATATACAGAATAATAATGATAATAATTATTATTTGTGTTTTAGGGCTTTTCTGTGAGATAAATGTTATTTAGCTTAGAGTTTGAAAAAAATTGGGGCTTGAAGCAAATACAAAATAAATAATTTTGCAAGCCACTAATAAAAATAAATCAAACAATAAATCAAAGTAAAATTGTGAATGCTTTATATCAGTACATTTAATTATCTGTCTGAATGACAAAGGGCTCAATTTCGATTAAAACTAGAAAGTGTTTTTTGTATTGTCGTGGAATGGTCTTTGCAAAGCATCTCATGAAAATGCAGGCCCCATCGGCAACCTTCAGACTAACAAGATTGGTCATGTGTTTTGACACTAACTGCGTAAGATGGATGTTAAAAATCCCCCCAACTTCAGCAAACAAGCGAGCAGCTAAGTAGGATTTAATAAGGATTATAATGTAATGCCTCATCTAGCAAATATTAAAATAACCTTTTCAAATTTGAGCCTATGCACAGTAAATACGATTTTTCATGTTCATCTCAAGCAATTTGCTCTCGTGGGTAGACTATATTGTGACACTTGAAGTTGGAGATGGAAAAGGAAACACTCAAATATCGAGTTCTTTTTTTTGCAGCAAATTGAATTAGATGTAATATAATGTGTGTATATTCCAAACTGTATGAGGGGGTAGGAATTGAGATTGTGGCAATGTTTTGTTTCTCTGTGTTAAATGCAGTATGAGAATCTGAGAGAATCCCGCATAGCAGTTATTTTCACAGGTGTGCTCAGTTCTTTGTGAAAGACCAGACCACTGAACCAATCAGTGCTCTTTTTTTCTCTGAGCTCTTTGACAGTTTTTGAGATTAGCTTGTCAAAGTTAGTCTTGATCTGGCCTGGTGCCATCTGTCATGATGGTTAATGAAGTCTGATAAAGCATCATGGGATATTTGGCATACATTATTTTCTTTGAAGGCTTGAAACAATCCCAATATTCATGCCCACCAGCAGTGAATAGCAGAACCACTTTTACAAATATTACTGTAGGGGAAAGCTGTGGAGAAGAGAAAATTGATTTTGCCTTATGTCCTTTACACTGTTTGGGCTCGGAAAGAGAGCATTACTTGTTTTTGTGTGCAATCAGCAGAAAGGCTATTGATATGTTCATTTTTTTTTAGATCACTAGCTAAACTACAACAGATTAATATCTATAGAATGATCCACCTTAGTTTTAACATAAAAGCAGATGCATTAGTTCGTCATTTAACAGTTATGCCAACACAATCTCACGAGCAATTCGTACATATTCGTACAAGGTGCCAAATTTGTGCCAATTCGTACTAATTCGTACG
>JAUMHR010000079.1:14294693-14318300 GCA_032361145.1 Enteromius fasciolatus
AAGGAACTCTTTTCACAATAAAGAACAGGAAAAGCATCTGGGATAGTAAAAAACACACAACATGCTATCTTATTTCCGAGGATGAACCTTGTGTTTTAAACTGTGTACATATAGAACGAAGCATTTCATACACTTCATTACTATTTCATAAAGGACAGCCTCTATTATATATGAGCAGGACCTAAAATATTAGTCCAGTCAGGCGGTGCTGTGTTGGGTTGACAAATATGTAAGAAAAAACCATCAGTATACTCAGGATAATCTGATTTATTAGTGTTATTAATAATAATTTCTTCTAAAATGTAGCATAGGTATGCTTTGATGAATAATGCACACTATTATATGGAAAAAATTCCACTGCTTTCAGCTGAATGTCTTATCAGAGTCCAGAGCATACAGCATAATGCTCCCTTTTATGTATGTTTACACGGATTTATATTTGACATACAATTATTGACACAAATATTTTCTTTTTTTTTTGTCCTGTGACAAATAAAAAGAAAATGCAATTCCAATCTGGGAGACAGCGATAAAACTTCTTTACATCTGACTTTCAAATGTTTTGCGCCATGACTCATTCAGCAGCTATGAATATTAAAGTTTACTTTATCTGTCAATGGACAGATTATGGTCTTTAAAAATGGACCAAATTTGCATTGCTGTTGCTTAGGGAAGTTAATATAGCCTATAAATAAAGATGTTTTTGCATCTTTCAAGTCGGGTTTCAGGGTTCATAAAACATTTGTAGATTTGTAGTCCAAAAATCTGTTTATTTGTTACTTAGCATTTAAAATACATCTTGCTTGATGCTATTGAACAAGTTATGAATCACAAATAATACAATAAAAAAAAAACTCACAAATGATCTCAAGAAAGTTAAAATACATTTGCAATAAACACATACAATTTACTTAAACCCAGCTAGTAATATTTCAATACGTAGAACCATTACATGGTGCATTCATTCATATTTATCCATTCAAGTATGGTCCCATATGAACACGTTTGTGAAATGTTCTGGAATATTTTTTATTCTTTATTCAGTTATGAAAAAGAAATGGATAGGAAACTTGCACATTATAAGCAGAACTGACATTTTATCATATTGTATGCAAGAGGTGGACATTCCTGATTAAAATATAAACTCTTGTATCAAAACAGAACTATTTCTTCAAATGAATCATTTTAAAGTTCTGAAGTAAATAGTGTAATAAGTTATACCCAAGCTTGATTGAATTAAAAGATCTTGATTAATATCCCATGATCTTTTTATGGTCAACATGCATGACTGAATTGTCAATACTGCATTACACACAGATGTCTAAATCAGTTATACTTGTAGTAGACCTCATTGTTCTATACCCATATGAAACACTTGACTAATGTTTCAATTTAAGAGCAAAGGCTCCATGTTGGCTCATAGCCATACGGTAATTGTTAACAGCAGACATTGTTTTGCTGTTATGAGTTAATGATACATACAATTTACGTCCAACTGACTGCAAATGCAGCTTAAATTTCTTACCGATTGTGTTATTTTAATATTTGAATGATAATGATCACTGTAAGCAGATTAATGAATATAAATGAATAAATATAGCAAGCTACTGTCAGTACAGTAGTGCAGAAATACTTGTTTTATGGTTTAGAATCATCCTTTTTTTGCATGTGTTCTTAAAGATATAATTAAGCAGTTTGGTTGAACTTCTCTTGATTCAATGTAAGAAGCTAATCCATACGTTTAATTTACCCCCAGAGTGAAATCCCAATAAAGTAGATGCAAAATGGGTAGTGTGCCTGTTGAATCAATCATTCCACATTACATTTAGTTCCTGCTTCTGTGGAACAGTTGCAATCAATTCTTGAGGAGGTACTGTACGTTTGATGTGGTTTTCACCTCACTCCATAATACTTAAGCATGCTAGTTATGATGTTCTGTGCTGTTATATTATTATATCATTCATAATTTACATATGCAGAGTGTAAGAAATAGAAAATGTTGGGTATACTGTTGAAATATTACTTTAAAATCAAAATATCCAATTTGTACCTGGGTTTGTAATGGGTTTTTTTTCTTGACTTTTGAAACCCAAACTGAAATGTATTACTTGAAATTGTTGATAAATGCATTTTGACAAAAATCGAGTGTCAATTAAGTCATTTTAATTTTCAATGTAATTAAAACACATTGCTTTAGGCCAGAGGTTCTGTGTTGTGGGAACTGAGATGTGTCTTAACAAGGACAAATTATTGTAATTAGTTATTGCTAATTAAATTTTCCATTAAAATGGATTTCATTGTTTTGAAGAAAAAGCCAATTAAAATTCATTAAAATGTGACTTGACATGTTCAGTAAAAGAGACCAATATGTATCATCATGAATCATCATGACCAATAAAATGTCTTTTGAATGACTAAATGAAAATTTGTGTGTGTTGAGTATTTAGTTTTAAAACATAATTTTTTTTAAATAATACCTCAAGGACCACAAGATTTCTCTTTCAAATGGTTTCGTCACTAAATCATTCATCATTTGATTTTTTTGTTTTTTTGTTTTAATAGGTTCAGAAACCTGAAGAAAAGCTCAAAATGTGGCTCAAAGGTGCACTGCCTATTTCAGTCGCTGCATTTATAGATAATATTTTCCCCTCACGACCGAATGGTCATTCCACACCATTAAACATAGACACCAGGCACTCCAAACAGAATCTGATTTCAAAGACTTAAAGATGAGGTACTGCAATGCAGTGATTAATATGATAATATTTGCTGGTGAATCTAAGAATGATACACAGCATGTGTCTGCCACGATGTTCTTGGCGTTCCTATGACTCATATTTCGGAAGGTAAGGGTCTGAAACGTGTCTGAAAAAAATTTATATTCATGTTGAATCCTAATCTGTTTATGCATATATTAATCTAATCACCACAGTTTACCCTTGAGTGTGCGACCTGTCTGATCTATCATCACAGACATTAACATTCACCGGGAAGAGCCGTGTCTCCCGTTGCTCCTAAATTGAATATATTGTCATTCTCTGAAAAATAGAAAGCAATGTAAAATGATTTCAGTGGCATCTCTATAATACGCTTGTCATCCTGGTAAAATCAAAACTGCTTTCTCAAACATTCATTTACTGTATTAAGTGCACTTTCTGTCGATTAAAGTTGAATTTTGATCAATTGATTGGATGATAAATTAAATAAGATTAAGCTGTAAAGCAGACCTGCCATTATACAATAATGGAAATCTTTTGTACATATCTGACGTTTCATACAGGCAGAAATTGTGATTTGGTTGAGGAGAAATAGAATTAAACTTTATCAGCAAGATATCATTCTTGTTTGTAATAAGAATAACGTTTCAAAAATAAAGCAAATTTCATTCTTAGGCTCAAGCGACGCTGCAACAACCTGCATGCACTATTTACAACAGTAACTCCTCAGCTTCAGTAATCACCCGTTTACCCAGCTGGGTCACCAAACGCTACATGTGAGTCACCGGCAACCCTTATGCTCAAGTTTTGTTCGAACAGATGCTAAATGCAGACTCCTGTTTTTTGGCCATGTCCGTTGGCGACAGCAGGTGTACTCTTCCTGATGGAGGTCATGCGGATAGCAGAGGTGCTCTGGAGGTAGCTGGTGTTGCGCTCTTGGTATTTGCGCTGTCTGCACAGCAGCTGGTTGTTGAAGTGCCTTCGGAAGCTCTCGCTCAGCAGGTACAGGGCAAACGGGTTCACGCAGGAGCTGGAGAAACTCAACACGCGCGCCACAAGCGTGATGATGAGGTGTGACAGCGAAGAGTCGATCTGCCGATAGTTGAATGAGCGGTACATGTAGAGAACGTGGTTGGGGAACCAGCACAGCGCGAAGAGGCCCACGAACACCAGAACGATCTTGGCTAGGCGCTTCCTCGTTTCCGTCTCAAAGGAGAGAAGGAGAAAAGTTGACAGATGAGAACACGCTCGATAAAGCACGAGGTGCATTTTAGATGAGGACATGGTCAATAAAATACATGCAAGTTCAGTAAGTGTATTCTCTAGCCTGATTCTGAACCCGGTAATTGATTGTCATTTGCTGGAATCAAGTTTAGTTGGAATAGGTGGTTAGCAATTTAGGTTTCAGCATTATGTTATATTAAGGATATTTCTTTTTCAAGCTTAACAAGGCTGCATTTATTTGATCAAAAATACATTAAAACAGTAATATATTAAAAATGGTAAAGCTGCCATTTTGCACCCATTACTCCAGTTTTTAATGTCACATGCTCTTCAGAAATCATTCAAAAATTAATAAATCGGTGCCTAATAATAAACATTTATTAATAACAGTTTGTGCTGCTTAATGTTTTGTGGAATATTAAAATAAAAAAGTGATTATTTTAAATTGTTTACATTTTTAACCTTTTTTTTTTAAATCAATTTGATATCCTTGAATTGAACTTTAATATTAAAAATATGTATCTTTTTTTTCACAAAACAAAGAAACTTGTACAAGTTTGTAGTAAAATGGGTGTGAGTAAATAATGTCTGAATTTTTAGTTATGGGTATGCAGATATTTATTAGTTGGCTCCTGATATTCTGCAGTACAGATAATGCATTATTTTTTACTGTTCAATGAAGTACATACATTGCAATACAAAGGATATCCCAAAAAGCCATTCGTGCCATTCAGAGTAATGAATGATAGATGAATAAACAAGACTATGTTGCTTTGTCCTGTGAAATGCATAATTACTTATAACCTAAAGAGACAAGACAGCGATAAACTTTGACTAGGAAGATATAATGTATTATCAAGGGCAAGAGGGAGCAGAAAATTTTAGCTGCCTTGAAACAGCTGCTGAAAGAGAATATTAATGAGAATATCTGTCATCCTTAAGGACACTTGGCACAATGCTTAACTGATGATTCACAGCCCAGGAAAAGATAAAGTGCCCTGTCTCAAAAAACTGTCAAGGGAGCATTTTATAAAGGGTGTCCCTCAGTTCAACAGAGGATCATTTTATATGCTCTCTAAAAATGTTTATGGTTTGGATCTTTGGAAAGGTATCTGGTCTTAGATCATCATAAAAGGACCAACTCCATTAACAGCAGCTGTTACTGCAATTTGACATTTTTTTTATTAAATACATTTTTTCTCCTTGGTGCATTTCTCAGATGAGAAGTGAAATTTTCAAAACCTTTGAACCTCCACATCATCTAGTCACTTGTGCACAATTCTCATTCTTTTAAACAAATTGTGATTTCTTTGTTACATGCAACTGATTATGTACATTTGTCTGCGGTTTCCTACATTTTCAGTGGCTAATATCATGTTGCTCAAAATGTAGTTCCCTGTGCTGTCTTACCCCTCAAAACATCTAGTCATCAGTTCATCGTATATCAGTTACTGTCAAACATATTTTCTATACAGTTCTATTAGACTTTTTGTAAATTTGCAATGAATTGTGCAAGTAAATCTTGACTTTCACTAATGTATTAAGAAAGATTCGAGAAATGCACCAAAGCGACCGAGAAAAACTATAATGAGTAAGAGCATTATGTCATGAAATGCATTAAAGGTGCTCTATGAGATGTTGCAGGATTTTAGCTCGATTTCATTTTTATCTCAAACCGTATGCATCAACCCTTGATCGTCTTGCTGTCTGCCCTCTGAATACATTGGGATAAAACCCGGTCTCGAAAGACAACACAGAGGTTGCAGTACCGAAACAAACACTATGGGCACAGGATGTGCACCAAAGCAATAACAAATAGGGCCAACCAATCGGCAAGAAGAGGAGGGGGTTAATGCGCGTGCACATAATAGACAGAGTTGATTGTACAGCGTGAATCTGAGAGTGGGTTAGCTGAATACTGTCAATTATTTTCGGAAAATGGCTGAGGCACAACCGAAGAAAAGACGCCCTGAGGAATATAAGCATTCGCTTCTAGAATAGTTTTCAATATATCAGCTGTAACTAATAAAATAATATCGTAAAAATATTGTATAAAGACTTGTCATATAAATTTACTCACTGAACAGTTGGAGTTTCCTTAAACATGTTAGCTTGATGGGTCTGTCGCTGTCTTTCTTGGGTTAGAACCACCTTTTGTATTAATGTGCTTTGCGCGTTCACGGCAGTTACAGAAACACTGGGGGAGGGGGGAGCTTGCTGTTATTTAAATTTTTAAAGTTGTAAATTATATATATATACAGTATATATAGATTATGGATGGATGGAGGGATGGAGGGATTAAAAATTAGATAGATAGTAGATAGATAGATAGATAGATAGATAGATAGATAGATACAAAGAGATGATGATTGACAGAAGAAGATTGCACTCTTCCCCTGGAAGCTCTTACCTGTCTTTTGGAGTGCTCACTAATCTCACCTGGCATATCGTGAGCACTCTTGATAAGCGTCTTCGCGATGTGGTAGTAGTAAACAGAGATAATGCTTAGAGGGATGAGGAAGTAGACGAGGAATATCATAATGGAGTGAATCTTGGGATGCATCTCGTTGGAGAGTGGATAGGGCACACAAGCGGTGAACGTCATGTTCTTATCTGGCATATGAACCACCTGCGAGAAGACCGCCTCAGGGATAGCCAGCAGCATCGAGACAACCCATATAGTGATGGCCTTCAAGCAGGTCCAGAACACTGCGCTGGAGGTCTGGATGTCCATGGGATTCACAATAGCTTTGTGTCTAAGAGAAACATATGTGAAGAATTGTCAGCACACAGATTGCTGTGCCTTTCATCCAGTTTGAGAACAGATGAAAGAGAAAATTGCTTTGTTTATCAACAATTTATCATTGCTTGAGGAAAAACAACACTGTGGGTTCTTATCTGAAGTTGGATTTGATTCTCTGTGGCAGCTTATGGTTTGCCCACACTAGGATATGTGTCTGTTTATACTTTTATTAGTAAAACGTTTTGAGATTAGGCACTTTAACTGTTACTAATCTGTTTCTTAAATATCAATGTTAAAATGACGACTGTCATCATAAAAGGACACATTTCTCTTTTAGGATAAGCTTATGTGATGTAAAAACTTAGATTTAATATTCATTTTTATTAAAACATATTTTTCCTTAAGGGTTATGACAAAAATAATATTTTTTAAGCTTTAAGAATTAATATATATATATATATATGGAGATTTTTATATTTACATAATTTTAAGTACTTATATATTTACTGACTACAGATAATTTGATTGAATTTGTAATATTACAGTTTGATTTATGTTATATAAGTTATGTTATATGTAAACAAATAAATAAATATATTATAAATATTACATAAATATTTTTATATTTAATATAATATTATTATAATTATTTTTATTTAATTATTTAACATTTACTTCTTTATAATGGCACCTAAAAAACAGCAATAGTGGGCTAAAACTACATCATTAAAGTCATAAATAATTAATCTCTAGGTTAATGTTTTTTTTCCTAAAAGAAGAGCTGTCCTATAGGAAATCTGATATTTCCTGTGCACATCTTTCCGATATTCTGCTGGAGCTGCAAAGCCTACTGACAGAATACGCAAAAAGCAATAGAGGGAATTGTTGGTGGAAAATTGGTTGCTTTTGTTCCAAGGAAATTGTCTATTTTTTTCCTATTGACGAAGCGGCACAGTCTGATCTATTTGACAGTGTCCTTTAGACATTTTCTGCCATCATCTCTAAGGTAAATGGAAATCTCATATGACAGCATCCTCGTCCTGATTTCTCTCCTCCACCAGGTTTCAGTGCCCCGGGCTTGCTTTTCCCTCCCTCAATGAAAACGGACTGCCCTGCCTGAGGCGTGGGGAGCGTCACGATCACAGCTTGATTTCTCCCTGAGTAAACAAGTCCCGATTGAACATACAGTACAAACTGACTGACATGCAAATGAACTTGATAATGTGTTTCACGCATGACTGTGAATGCTGAGTAAGTTCTAATCAGATTACGTCTTCAAAACAAACGTCTGGCTGACAATACAAACGGTCTGTTTTGTCTTCCTCTATGCGCTTGTCGTTCTTACTCAGGCAGAAGCTCCTCGAATCTATCATTTTAGAATAATTCCTTGGGCCAGGAGATTTATTATCACAAGTAGCTGAACATTGACTACATTTTGCATCACGATTGTCGTTTTGGGGAAGGTAACTGTTAATGCAGCCTGCAAATCAATAGCAATAAATGAGAACTGCTTGGACCCCAGGGTGGTGGCATAATCACTGTGACCAAACAGACAGAGCAACAAATCAGACTAGGAAAGGTCATCACCTTTAGCTGGGGCCCCCAAGCACTGACACAACAATGAAGGATAAGACTGAGTATGTGAAACAGAGAGGAAATTTGTCCTCTTCACTAAAGATCCTCATCCCCATTTTTAATGCTCTTTCACAGACTTGCAGCCAGAAATTAGCTTGTCAATTAGGTTGTCACTCATCATTTAGGATTTAAGGCACTTTAATCTACTAATGAAAACTAGTTGCAATTTTTAGAAAGAAATATTAGGGAATTACAGTTTCAATGTATGATGATTTTCTTGAATAAACAATATTTTTAGTAAGCTTTGTCCCAAACCCTTCTCTCTTGGCTGTAATGATGCCTCTGTTATTTACAGCAGCCTCGGTCCAATTTGGTTATAAAAATGCTGCTTTTCTATAATAAAATTCACTGTGGTGTGAGTAAATCATAATAATAATAATGTCATGGATAAGCTGTATAGATGACTTGCAGCCTTCAAAACAATATTTACGTGTATAGAAAATATAAAAAACCAAACTACCCAATAAATCTTTCATGATCTGTCCAAATATGTCCTCTGTGCCCATCTAACCCCATCACTCTGTCTAATGCAGATATGAACTGCATTTTGTTGTTGAGAAATATATCTGTGGCATCAAATCAAATGTACTTCACAATCCCTTCTGCTTGCCAAATGTAGCATGATATCTTCATCATCACGATTAATTCCTATATAAATCAAAGTCATTTGCATGTGCTTTCAGCCACAGGTGCTTAATAAGGTGGCCTTTACAGCTTAATGACTTAAAACAGTAACTACAAACCTAATATGAATATTTTCTTGCGGTTTATAAAGCAATAAGCAACATTAGTGGTCACAACATATATATATATAGGCTACACAAACACAAAATGCTATATAAACAATATAGTAAAACGTATAAAGTTTGTATAGTAAAGTGCTTAGTTATACACATGCATGTATAATTACATTGTCTTGTATCTAACAGTAGTTAACATTATAGAGTTCTGTTCATTCAGCGGTGAACATGACAGTGTTTGCAGTTGTTCATTGATGATTTATTTTTTACTATTATTATTATAATTTTTTTTTTTTTTTGCCCTACCTGTCCGCGCTCAGTGCCGTGAGAGTAAACACGGAGACTCCGACCGAAGTGAGCTGGATCACCGGGATCATCTTACAAGCCACCGTTCCAAAAATCCACTCCTCATAGAAATACCTGAACGCGTCCACCGGTACACAAGTGACTAGAAGCAAAAGATCTCCCACGGCCAGGCTGGAGATGAAAATGTTTGGTACACTTCGCATCGCGCTGGTAGTGATGAATATTTTCACAAGAGTAATGTTGCCCAGTAAACCAACCGTTATGATAAGTATGTAGACTGACGGGATAACGCATCGAATAATGAAATGCACCGTTTCATCTCCATCTGATGTCCAGTCATCTGTGAAGTTCTCATAAACTGAGGTATCCTCAGAGAAAGTGTGATCCATATTTTGTTTTAGTGTTTAGAAAGCAGAGAAGCTGAAAGGAAGGGGTTTTAAAAGTTGTCCAATGCGGAGAGAGAAGAGAGAGGGAGAGGTGCTGTCCGCCAAACTTAGTGCTGAAATGAGCGATGTCTTCAGCCACGTCCCTAAAAGTTGACTGGCTTCTTTGACAGGCAGGAACAAGTAAAGGGGGAGCCTGTGGCAAACCAATTTAACATTTAACTCTTTAAATATACTATCATGTATTGATGTTATTAGTCTACTAGTTCTATCCAATCTCAATTCTCAAATTTCTCATTCACAAAAAACGCTGGACGGTGACGCTATTCTGTAGCCGCTTGGTAAATCTGCAACATCTACACTTTTACCCAACTTAACTGAATCAACACTGGACTGACTCAAGCTGAACAACGACAATGCTGACTTCTGTATAACTACTTATAGCTGAATTGATCTCATTTCAAAATAGGTGAACTTTTATTGAACTGAATCAACACTAAACAGACTTAAGCAAAATAATGGCACTGTTGTCTTAGAGCTGCTTTAAGAAAGCCGAATTGTCTTATAATTGAGGTTTTATAGTTGTTTATGCTATTATCCTCTTTATTATTTATATAATCCATTCATTTTATAGAAATAACGGTGATCAGTATTTCTTCATTCTTCACCACTTGTCTTGATTCACCCTTTTTTTCGGTTCTGGCAACTATTCCAGTTCAGTGTAAGTATAAAATTCAAAACGTAGCAGAAGAATAATATATTGTTAAGGAATCAATGTTAAATTGGCTTGCCATAGGAGCCACTACTTCAATGCGGACAGTGTTGCAGAGCACCAAACAGTTCTCTATCTATCTATCTATCTATCTATCTATCTATCTATCTATCTATCCTTCACGACCTGTTATAAAGTGAGATTATTTCATAAAATGCAGCCCCATCTCTGAATGATGTTGGTCCTATGGTGCGGTTGTGCAAATTGGGATTATGCTTTCTGGACTCGTCAGGTGCAGCTTTTGTCCGCGCGCTCCCTTATCGTGGTTCGGCTGGAGCTCTTTCATGCTCTTTCTATGACTAGCAGGGGGCATTTACTGAGGGAAGAATTGCAATAAATACGTAATCAGGAAACCAACTGGGTCTGGACAACTAGTGGAAAAACAGGTATTTGAAAAAAGAAAGATAGAAAAGGAGTCCCTTGCACAAATGCGGCACAAAGATAGTTTTTTATTCAAACCTCCGTTTGGATTTGGTTTCCCATCCTTATGCTAAAAATCGCTGAATACAAAGATTTTAAGCAAGGTAGCCTCATTTAGAAGGCTCAATTCAAACTTCCAGAAACTTATTCAGAAATGATGCGGTGTTTTGACAGCTTTTACAGGTTCTGCTCTGCTTAAAGATCGGCCAAGGTAACAACACGAACCTTGCATACGCGAATGAGTTTCAAACTACGAATGAAAAGCATCGCATGCTTCACTCTTTCTCTGTCTCTAGCAGTTCAACTGGTCTGGTTACTCACCTTGACTCACATCCTACGAACAAAGTCATTTCTATCTAATTGGGAATGTTTGCCACAACACAGATGTTGTCTGATGTAAATGTGGCCTTTGGTAATGGGCTAAATGGATATAATTCGCAACCGACATGGGTTGCATGCGGAAATGTCATCTGTTGATTTAGTGACATCTGCTGGTATTTATGGCGCTCTTGATGCAACATGTTAATGCTGGAGATGAAAAATCTAATTAGAGAAGAACGCAACTGAAATATTTAGCTGCTTTAAGGTGCATGCTGTTTATTAATTTCATACTCCATGATACAAAACCAGCACTGACCCACATAGCTGCCACATTTTAGAGAAAAAAATAAAAATAAATCAGCCCAAAGGATTCAGCCACCTAATTAGATTTTTTTTTCCTTTTTCACAATTACGTTCATTAGGCATATTCGAGTATTTTATTTATTTATAAAAAAATTGCATTTCAAATTAGTTTTGAATCAGACGTAGCCTATGGAAACGTAATTACAAATTTACTATGTTTTAAAGAAATTAGAACATTCATATTGCACACAAAATATCAATATACCAACAGTATTATAGTACGACAATGACATCGCGCTTATATATCACAGTCCTCTGTTATGCTATGATCTCTGTGAGCTAACAAAACAATCAATATAAATATAAAGCATCGCTCTGATTGACAGCTATGGTTGCGTGTGCACCACGTGCGCAATGACCGTATGACCGCCAGACCCCAGTACTCTTATGTCGGTAATTAGCATCTCTGTGGTCATAATGATCTATTCTTTGCTACGCTTCTTTGATGCCTTGCTTGTCTGTTTGCTCTTTGGTTTATGAGTCGAAAAAGCTTGGCGTCAGAAAGGCGCCCCCAACATGCTGCTTTTCCAGCAGGTCTGTCTTTCCCTCGGGACGCAGTGACATGAGAGCAGAACCTCGGTTCTGATTAAGAAGGGGGATGAACAGCTCTCCGCCTGGATTACGGTTGGTGTGTGGACTTTTAATAGACGATTTAACGTTTGTGAAACGTTTCTTACCATGTGAACGTTACTCGTGCTGGACTTTTAGAGTAGAAACACTGCAGGGAAGTCTAAAGAAACTTTTAAGCAGAAGTAGATGTGTAGCTGCAAAAATATTATATAGATATATTCATTTAAGAAAAATATCTATGTTTATAAAACTATATACATCATTACAATTAGCAAGTGTCTCAAAATCCCAATTGAAACTGTTTTACAAATGCACTTAAATGCCATTTATTGTTAGGCTACCTTGATTTGAATAGCCTGTTTAAGGTCTGCTCAGGAATTCGAGTAATTTATTAATGGTTGTTTTCCATTATGTGATGTGCCAAGTGATACAACTGCATTTTGTTGCAATTGTCACGTTTGCTCTATTCTATTGTGAGATACAAGAGTTGTTTTTTCGCTGACAGAGTTGAATAGGGATTAGCCTATGGGCTGACCACGTGTTCTGTGGCCTTTGTTATTTTCCTTTTTGTGTTTTGTTTGGGTTTTTTTGCACTGTGTGAGTAAATTGATGAAGGTACTGTGGATAAAAAGAGAATGCATTGACAAGGGGTTTCTAAAGCGAAAGGTCATTTTGAGGTTCGGAATTGCCATCTGCCTCTGCCCGAGGCTTAGAAGACTGGCAATGATGGTGACAAGCTACCATAGAATGATGCAGAGTTGTGAAGCCAAATCATGTCATTAAACTACATCAAAAATTTTTATGAAGGATGTGTAAGTATATGCAATGTATAGTTTTATCTTTCTATGCAAAATTCGAAAAATTCTATATAAACATGATTTTTGCGGTCTTGCGTTTGCATGTTATAATCTCTTCATTGCTTATTTCAGCTCAGGCCTCCGACAGTGATAGGCCAGTTCCACACGCTGTTTTTTGGCTCTGTGCGTACATTTTTCCTTGGAGTCCTTGGATTCGCCGTTTATGGCAATGAGGCCCTCCACTTTAGCTGTGATCCGGACAAAAGGGAAATAAACCTTTACTGTTACAACCAGTTCAGACCTATAACACCTCAGGTAAAAGTGGATTTTACTTGGATTTAATAATCTACTATTGCGGTATCAAATGAAAGGACAGGATGCAGGAAGAAGCAGAAAGTAGAAATAAATAAAACCAAAAACTTAACAGCTTTTTATTCATTCATTCATTCATTTCACTAATTTAAACTGTAAGATTTGTAGTTGAGGTATATACAGTCTATGGAACCCTAGAAACTATCCTAGTAGCTGTAAGACTTGACGCTTATCAGTCACTTCCACAGAGATAAATTAGAGATATAATTCATAATATTTTTGTTGGAGAAATTAAGCGTTTTGTCACTATGCTCACTGATGGATTGTCAGCAGTGAATGGGTGCCATCAGAATGGGTTCATACAGCTGATAAAAACATCACCATAATCCATAAGGAATCCACATGACTCTAGGCCATCAGTTAACGTATTAAAGTTACATTATTGGGAGCGAAGCACTGAATTAAAATATCTAGATGGATTTGTTTGTTACAAACACACCAACACAGTCTCACGAGCAATTCGTACATATTCGTACGAGGTGCCAAATTTGTGCCAATTTGTATGACCTCAGTCGTACGATTTGTCTAAAACCACGTGATGGGTAGGTTTAGGGGTGGGGTTATGTTTAGGTCATTTATACAAATTCATATGAATTGGCATCTCGGAAAGTACGTACGATTTAGAATAAATCGTATGTATTCGTACGAGTGAGGTCGTACAAATTTGTACGAATTAGCCACCTCGTAAAATATGTACGAATTGCTGTGAGATCAGGTTGAACACAGATTTTCAAGTCACGAGACTAAATTAAAGGACTGGAGTCTTGTGGATTACATGTGAATGTTTTTATCAGCTGTTTAAACTCTCATTCTGACGGTATAGAGAATCCATTGATGTGGAAGTGATGTAATACTACAATTCTCCAAACTCATGTGAACTGCAGGACAAAATGACAAAGTGAAAAAACAAACAAACCCAAAAACAGAAAAGTAAGAAAAAGTTATTGTTCTTTGTCTTTTTTGTAGGTATTCTGGGCATTGCAGCTAGTCACTGTCTTGGTACCTGGAGCTGTGTTTCATCTTTATGCTGCTTGTAAAAATATAGACCAGGAGGAGATCCTTCAGCGGCCAGTGTCCACAGTCTTCTACATCATCTCTGTCCTGTTGAGAATAATTCTGGAAGTCTTAGCATTTTGGCTTCAGAGCCACCTTTTTGGGTTCCTGGTTGATCCTATTTATATGTGCGATGCCAGTGCCCTTGCGAAGATCATCAACATCTCAAAGTGTATGGTTCCTGAACACTTTGAGAAGACAATCTTCCTCAGTGCGATGTACACCTTCACCATCATCACCATACTCCTCTGTATCGCTGAGATTTTTGAGATTCTGTTTCGAAGACTTGATTATTTAAACCAGCCGGTGACTTGAGACTTTAGCAAGTGTTTTGAGTGATGCTTCAGCACTGTTTGTTTTATGTCTTCTATGGATCTCTGAATGACAGACAGGACATAAATCCACATACCTCTGCATTTTCTGGTGGTAGACACAGAAATACATGTTTTATCAAAACAATCCAATTTATCATTCCTTTTCTGGAATAATCAAAACAAAACAAGTCTAATTCAAACCCACATAAATATTTTATAGGTAATTATTATCTTTACAATAATGTTTTCAGATGTAGATATTGAAGTATTACGCAAATTGCAAGTACTATTTTGACAATTATGATTTGATTTCAATTTCATTCTTCTGAAGGAAGAAAAGTATATGCAATAGTGCATCAGTTTCTAAAAACAGTATCTAGTTACAATCATGCACATAGATAGAATATTCATCATGCGGTTGATTTCCATATAGTTTTGTGTCCATTATTGTGTGTGTCTGTAGCATGTGTATTTGTTTTTATCAGGCATCCATCCAACTTTTGTTATTATTCTCAGCTAAGTGTTTCATCTCAGGTACAAAGTGGCATACTGTGATCTCTTATTTTGTGTCTGCGGGTAACTATTTATTATAAGAATACTATTTATGCATGAATGAAACATCTGAGGAGATCTGACAGCAGGTCTGGCCTGCAAATCTTCCCACAGTTGCCTTCCCACTGTTTAACACCACAGCTGTTTGAGTAATAGCTTTCGTACTACGTGAAGAAGGTTGATCATTTATATTGGTTTTAGATCAGTGTCTGTTGCATTTATGAAATGATTATGCATGAAAATCTTCATATATAATAATTGGCGCATATTTTATGAATGCCATAATGTATTATCAGTCTTGGTCAGAAAAAAAACAAAACAGATCTGCTTGTGAATCCTTGGCAATCTGTCAGATAAAATGCTTTCCTAATATTTGTGAAGTTTCAATCAATTAAAAATATTTAAAATAGTCATGCCATTGCTTTTTTATGCACCTTTTCATATTTGCGATATTTACACAAGGGGAATTTAAAATCTATATATATATATATTTTGAATAACAGAAATATGTGAGGCTCTTTTATAAAAGTAACAATAATGCTGTACAGTAAAGCTACAAGTTCACTTACTGAACTGAATTGTACAACATTTATAATAGAAAACCTGTTTATTGTCACTCTCAATACAAAAATCTACAGCAGGAAAGCAAATTTGAATTAATATATTACATATATTACAAATACATGATTGCATCATAAACAAAACGTTAAACAGAATTCTCTGTGTGTAATCCAATATGTCTTTGATGCGGAATAAAAGTAAGCGCTAATAATGTCGGTCGTTTTCTACTCCACGCCTATGGAGGTCAGTAAAGGCGTGGCCGCGCGTTCACGTGAAGATGCGGAAGTAACTCCTTCGCGAGCGCCTGTCATCTTTGTTATTAGCCGTTTTTTGGCCCTTGCTAATCCTAGAAGTTTGTAACAGCGTCTTTTCTTCGGGATGGCGCTCCCACCGCAGCTGAAAGCAATCCAGCACTATTTAAGAACAGCGCAGGAACATGAGAAAAGAGATCCGGTGGTCGCTTATTACTGTAAGTCTGTGAAAATTAGCGTTTTGTTTTGTTAGCTTGTCACATAGCAGCCCCTCCCCTCTCACTGCTCTTTTAAACTTGTCATTTGGTAGATCATACAATTATAATTTGACTTAAATGGGTTTAATTACAGTGTATTTTTTACATGAAGTGGATATAAATATTGTATTTTTAACCAATCTGTTGTGGAAGATGGATTCAGTTACTTTGCTAAGCTAACAGTTAGCTAACAACTGCTGTTATGATTATGTATTTGTTAGTTCAACGGTATAAGTTACAGAGTATTTATAAATACACGTGTACAGCTAGATGTCTAGTTTGATAGCTCTAACCGTTACACACATGCTGTTGTGGTACAATTTAGGAATATTGTATCAGGATTGGTAACGTTAAACGGACTGCTTTGTTTGGAGAGGTTTAAACTAACGTTAAACTTTACTAACGTTACATCAGGAGTACATCATGTGCTTAATTTGATTTACTTTAATGCTGTTCTGGGATCTGTAGTTGAGATAAAGTCGTTCAATAGAGATGAAATTCAGTTTGTTTCTTTATGGTAGGTGTAATGATAAGAGTTGTTGGATATATGCTGAATCATGTAGGGGATTGCTGTAACTTTTACCTCGCGAAGCTGAAAAACAAGTTCCCTGTCCGCCCTTTTTAAGGTGTGTGACCTGAAGTTTCCACAACTTTACTTGCAGTATATTTGAGAATGTATTTTATTTAGAATTTGAGTATTTTTACATAATTTTTTTGAGTCAGCATAGGGAGGGAATCAGTGTTATAAAGGGCTAGGGCTTTTGAAAGTCTTTGGTGCTTTGTATTATTGTATAGGTGTGTCAGACTTGCGTGTTGTATATCTATTTTTAGCACTACTGTAATGCTTCCGTACAGACTTTTGAAGTGTGACGTAAACTGATTAATTAAATAACTAATTAAACTAATCAATTGCGACCCTTTACGGAACAGAAAGGTGGTCAGCCTGATTAATCAGGGGCCCCCAGGGACCATCTGCAGGCCTTGAGCCTCTAGATGGCCCCCATCCCATTAGTAAGCTTGGTCTGTGCCCATGTCATGTGATGCAAATAACTACATAATATGCATGTGTCATGCATCTAGTGATGTCATAAAACTGCTCTCTTTCCCAAAACTATATTTATGGATGGATTTTTTTTTTTTGGCTGTAATTAAAGGGATATTTGACAACAAAATAAAAATTAAATCATTATCAAAATCAATCATTATTTAGTTATAATTTACCACAAGTTGTTTAAAACCTGTTTTTTTTTTCTTCTACTGAACACAAAAGAAGAGATTTTAAAGAATTGTAGCTAAACACTAGGGGTGTTCGGTTCCGTTTTTTTTGGAGTGGACTTCGACTCCCGACTCTTAATTTTGGAGTCGGTGGAATCGACTCCTCGACTCCATTTACTTTGACTTAAAATAGAAATACATTTGCGCCTAGAAAATCACATCAACCACCTGCTGTAAGTACAAACTTAATATTTACACGCAAAGTGTGTTCTGGGAACGAGTGTGTAGTGGCTGTAAATAGGCTGAGTCACTTAAAACGTGTTTTATGTGCTGATCCTGCGTCAGTGAAAACACATGTTCATATAGAGACATAACATCACGTTTATGTAAACATGCATCCTTTTAGGGGCGAACAACAGCAGTTACTCTATTAAGATTTTTTAACGTTTTAACACGGAAATTAAGTTTATATGGGATGAATTTAGCAAGGAATTTGAATATTAATATTAATATTAATTAGTGTAAATATACAAAGTGTTGAACTTGAAAAAAACACTCGACACTTGGAGTCGATTCTGACACTAGGGCTAGTGAAAGTCGAGGAATCGACTCTTTTGGAGTCGACTCCCCATCTCTACTAAACACTTGCTGGTCCCCAATGATTTCTGTAGTATAGGTGTTATTATTTCATACTGTGGTACTAGTCAATTTGGACCAGCAACTGTTTGATTACTAACATTACTCAAAATATCTTTAACTGGAGGTAAAGTAAATGTCAGAAGTTTCATTTGTGGGTGAATATTAATTGTCTGTTCACTGTCTGTTCTCTTTGCCAACGATACAATGTTTGTTGAGTCAGGATTTGATCAGGGCACGGCAAGAGTCCAATATCAGTGTATGTCGGCAAGCTGCCCGCAAAGCTGTCGGTGCTGACACCAGTTATATTTTTAACTCACAAAAGCAGCAAAAAGATAATGTTTAATTTTGTTGAAAAAAAGATAGAACATTTAATTTAACTCTCTTGTGATCTCAGGGATATTCTCATAAAAATAAATTATATTTATATATATATATATATATATATATATATATATAATCAATGAAGTACTTCAATCATTGGAAAAAGTAATTTTCCTATAATAATACCTTTGTTTTATTGTTTTAAAAGGTTAACTAAATATTTGGTTTTTGGAAACAGATGAAAAATTGATACATTTGTCCTGCGGTTCTATGGATGTTTTACACCTCAATATGTACCCATATTCGACAGATAAAGTGAAAAATATCACGTTAAGTGTTTTCTCTCCCATAGAAGTCCATTATAAGAAAACAGCTTAACGTGGTATAACATACCTTAACAACGACCAGGAGACACTAAACTTCTGTCTAATTTGACTTATTATAAAGATTTGCCACTGTCAAAAGAGCAAGCTCTTATTCAGTTTATAAAGTGAATAATATTATGAAATGTTTTCTTATAATGGCTATGGGGGTGAACACTTAACGTGATGATATTAACTTTATAAACTGAATAAGAGCTTGCTCTTTTTATAAGTCTTTACTATAAATAAAATTAGACAGAAGTTTGGTTTCTCCTGGTCGTTGTTAAAGGGGTCAACCGGTGCCACATGCACTTTTCAGATCAGATCTCTGTGTGGAGCGCTGGCTGTTGTCAGACAATTATTGTCAATAATTTCACTGCATTATTACAATTAATGACAAAAATAATGTTTGCAAATGTAAACCGATATTTCCAACTAACACGCTACTGCAATAATCCACTTAAAACCATTTTTTGTTGCTGAAAATACTAGTGGCCTAAGACTTTTGCACAGTACTGTGTATAATTTTTTTTTACGTTGCTTTCTTGTTGTCATAGTTACCGAAAGAGCACCTTTCCAGGTAGACTGCAGACAGTCAGTACCGAGAGTCCAAATTTATCAATAGGAGACCTCCCACTGCTCCTACAATTTTCCATTTCTGAGTAGTGAGGTATTATGTCCTTTCTTTGCTGAGTCTAAATGTCAAACTTGATATACGTGTTATGAACCCTGAGTTATCCATGAAGGCAGAGGGGCAGCTTTAAGAAAATGTTAGATGTAATCTCTCTTCTTTGTTGGGCTGTTTCTGAACTCTCAAGGAGAAAGGCAGTCCAATTACTCCGACAAAGGCCACGTTTAAGCTTCCAGGCTAATGCCATCCTGATGTTAGAGGGCAAGATATTATAGAGAAGATCAATATAAATCTGTTAAGGAACTACTTTGAGAAGATTAAGTTTTGGCTTCAATCTAGGGCAAAAATGTGCCATTGTCACAAATTTTGGATGCTTGAATGTATCACGATTTCCACAAATACATAAGCAACACAATTGTTTCAGCTGTTTTCAACTGATCACCAAATCAATGTGATTTTGAAGGATCATTTGACACTGAAGACTGTAGTACTGGGTTTTAAAGATCTCATAAGTAAGGACGATCCATGGGGATGATCCATGAATTTACAAAAATTCACTTGGTGAAGTTGAGGGGACTTGCAAATGTACCACAGCAATACCTGCTAAACATCAATCGACTATCTGCAGTTTATCAACAACCCCTAACACATCTTTGTGTTTATTCTGAACAGATTGGTTGCTTTGTGTGTAACTGTTCTTTACAGTTCACAATGTAAAACAGTCTCTGTGTAAATTTGAAACCCTTTTTTCATATTTTAGAACGTCTCCAATAGTATACAGTGCTTTGGGACATCAGTGACAGTTCTTTGTATAAAGCTCTGATTGTTTTGTACTCCTGCATAAAGACTTCTTATTAACACTAAAAGGTCTAAGCTGTTTCTTTTAATAGAGGGTGAACTCAGTGTGCCACTGGAGGTCAGCATTGACATTTAACTGAGGGATTCAGGCTTTGCTGGAATTGTTTCTGTTGTTAACTTCCCGGCCCCTTTTTATTTAGGACTTTATCTGTTGTTTGCTTACCCTCGCAATAGTTGATCATGGTAAGTTTGTTACATAACTAGATGATGATGTGTCTACACTCTCATTTATCATATTTTTTTTTCGTTATCCTAAAATTGTAATTATTCTTGGCTCAGGAGTTATGCTTGCTTTATGAATCATAATTAGTGATTTTGTTATACCATGTATTTCAGCTGAAAAGTATTTGATGCTTTACACTTTTAAAGTCGGGATGAACTACATTATGTGATATACCCAGAACAGATTGAGTCCTGCTTCAGAGCATTGGTAAATGCAAAACTGTTTTTCTGGATCATAAGAATTGATGTTTTCATTTTTTATAAAGACATCATAATATGCGACAGCCATGTGCGCTGTGCCAGATTAATGTGTCTTTAGTTGTGCTTGGTTTCTGAAGCAGAATGCTCTTCAGATGCAGTTCTACTCTGGCTTCTGTCTCTTTGACAGAACTCCAGTTCTCTGATTGGCACCATGCTGTAAACCTATGGAAAAGGCCCTCTTTGACATTGTTTTCCTTCCTTCTCGCTGGACCTTATCCAGTCTTCAGGCTGAGCAGCAGCTACATAATAACATCCTTGTAGTAGGGAAAGCAGAGTGCGCGGGCTGACATTCCTGAATATACAATTCAGTTCTTACTGCAGATGTCAGTGAAATACTCGGGCATGTCCTCATCTGAAGAGTCACGCTGTCTTTCGTCTGTCAAACGTCAAGCTTGCGTTGATGCTTGCTTGGCCATAATGAGCATCTGAGATATTGTAGTGGGCGTTGTTGTACAGTGGACACTGAATGGGTGCAGTCTGGTGTTGGCCGACACACGTAAATCATGTGACCAATAAGAGTCTTTCTAAATGAATTCACTTAATTATGGCAAAACAAGACCTATTTTAACTCGCTTTGATAAGGTCTGTGACAGCTTTCAAAGAAACGCATATTAATTCACACTCTTTATTTCACTTGCTTTCTTTTCTTTTTAAACAGAGAAAGAAATCAAATCACCCGTAGGCAAATAATAGATCATGGTTTTTATTTTCATGCTTTACAAGTCTGAATGGCCGCAGTGTTGCATTGTTTCAGATGAGGAAAATTGGATGTTGAGCAGTATGGGCGTAATACAGTTACAAAGGAGGACTTTGTGACTGTATGCTATGATCTATTCTGATAGACATCAGATCTCTGCAAATTGGGCCTCATGGAAGAGGAAATGGCATGTTCTTAAAGAAACAAGGACGTTAAGTACTTGACAAAAATATGTCAAACTGTATGAGCCTTTCCTTTTAGCTGCCATCTATTGAACCCTCAATTATTTTGTTCACACAAGGTTATCCGACCGATAACCTTTTGAATTGTGACCTCATTATAACCGGTCTTCTCCCAAAATGGAGAGGATTTTTTTTTGAAGACAAGTGGACTAAAGTGGCATTGCTAACATTATATTTATAATTTATCAACTATATTAATGTGATGATGTTTTGTTTTGTAGTGACTTTTAAAAGGTTTTGACTTTTTTTAGTTTAGATGTATTTTTTTTTCCTTAACAAAATTATTTTCTAAGCAATAGGCCTGTGTATTTATTTCTGCCTAATTAATGATCAGAGACCTGCCCAAGCTGAAGTGGCACTAATCATAAACATGTAGTATAACTAGTATGATATATTGCATATCCAGATTGATAGCTCATAAATCAGTGACCATCCCCATTCCCCTGTATTTATTTGTAGTTTGATTGTATTTGGATGTATGTGATGATACAGTATGACTGATAAATGTGCAATATTTTGAGTGCTAGGATATTTCATGGCCTTTCCTTTTTCACTCAGACTATTGTTTTTTTCTTGCATTTTGTCTTAAGCTGATCATGTTGCTTTCTCTTCCAATTTTTCTCTCTTAGTATTTTTGACTCATGACTAGTACACTTTTTTTGTTGTTGTTTTTTTATCTAAGGCACCTTACATGTCTGAATAGATTTAAAGTGACTTGTGGCCGTGGTGACCCACACCATATCCAAGTATCCAGAGGGTCTCACCTCAGTTGTGGTATTGAATGTGGCGAGAGCACTGGTTATTCACTTCCACCACCCACAATTCCCGCTGGACCTGGGACTCGAACCCACAAGCTTTCGGATTACAAGTCCAACTCCCTATCCATAAGGGCACGACTGAATAGGCCTATTGTTTAAAAATAAAACCTCAGCGTTTGATAGCAGTAAAATTTATTCAGTTTCAGGTGTGTATTCTATCTAGGATTTTTCTCTGTCAACAAAAACATTTGTAGTTCAATTTCAGAAATTTGAACTTTACCTCTTGGCAGAGAGCACGGATCTATCCAGCCACCTTTATGAGGATGTATTTGCCCTGGCCCAAGCTCTCACAGTTGGGTATATTTGCTTTTCCTTGTTTCCTTCAGGAAGTTGTAATTGCCAGGTCGCTGTGCTACCTGTGTGTACTGGCTAATGTGTTTAAAATCAGAATTAGATGAATGATTTCAAGGCCTGCTTCGCATACAAAGTGCCATTCAGAGTCTCAGCCTGACAAATGTCACTTTAGCAAAGCATGTGGAATTGGTTGTTTTGTTTTGGATATTTTTATATTGCTAAAAGCACTGTAATATCAATAAAATGTTTCCAGACTTTAACACATTGTGTTTACAGGAAAATCAGTGAGTCACAGTATGTATTTCTCTTAATGATTCACGTTATAGCTTTGAATACTAGTATGACTTTTAAAGTGCCCCTATTATGGACAACACATTATGTATTTCAACACAGCTCTAAGTGAATAAAGACATCCTGGAAAGTTTAAATCTAAAAGAGCACAGTGTATGAAGGTATTGTCACTCAAAGAAAGAGTCGACTCTGAATCATTGAAACGAGTCATTTTTAAAAGCCGTTTTTCATGTCGAAAACATGAAACATTAGCATATTGCTGCCCACTTGTTGGTCATGCTAATTCATTCTTTGCCACTAGGTGCCACTTTTGGAGTGGTAAAAATAGTGGTTTACCTGGTAATGCTGTACACAAAGCAGAACGCTCACAAACACTGCTTTATCAGGCATTACAGAAATGATGAC
>JAUMHR010000079.1:14334848-14350930 GCA_032361145.1 Enteromius fasciolatus
TATAAAATGATAGTGCATATTATAAAATCATAGCATGTTATAGTCACCTCAATATCACCCAGTACAAATGTGTGTAATTTTTTTTATATTTCTTATGTTTTATTCAGCTAAAAGACCCTGGGGTCAAATTGACCCCCAAGGAACACCGATGTCACAAAATGTGTTCAGGGCATTTAAAAAATAATATCATGTTAATTTTATGTTTACCAAGTTTTCCCCATTAATTTAGGAAAAGTCAATTATATTTTTACATACGTTAAACATTGAATGGATATCCAAGGATAAGAGGAGGGTTACATATATGCTCTGTGTGTGCATTTATATATAAATATAGAGAAACACAAATATTATGTGAACGAAAACATTTATTTTGGATTGCGATTTAATCACAATGATTTGTTTGACAACACTACTCAAAACATTTATAATTTTGCAAAAAAAGATGTTGTTCTTACAAACTTCATTTTCATTAGAGAATCTGCGTTATATCAGTGGTGAAAACGGTAAATCAGCAATAGAATGATTTCTGAAGAATTGTGTAGCATTAAAAACTGGAGTAATGACTGCTGAAAATTCAGCTTTGGAATCAAAATAAATATCAAAATGGGAAATAGTTATTTTTAAATTGTAATAATATTTTACATCAATAATGCTTTTACTATATTTTTAATCAAATAAATGCAGCCTTGGTGAACCCAAACTTTTAAGTGGTAGTGTATGTGTACTTGTTTTCTTTTATGTTTTAGGAACACTTTCTGGTTTATGGATAGCCATGCATTTAATAACGTTTTAAATCCTATTTGCTCGGTTTGTGTGGACAGAGATTGGTAAACACCGATTGTCATTCATAACACAAATCCCTTGACTCGAACGTACAGGTTAGTACCTCTTAGAGGACTGGGACAGAGCTGTTCACGTGTTTGCTTGCATATTTTCTGTTTAGGGTTCCTGTTTTTCTTTATAAAACTCAGAAAGACAGGGTCAGGGTCCCCACGAGGGGCATGTTTCCCCCGGTAACTGCTGTTCTCTGTGATTAGTGCTTCGGCTTCCAGACACGGAAGTGACTAATCTGCAACATGGCACCTCAGAAGTGCAAACACTTAATTTGATCATACATAGCATGCTCTCATTTCCTTGCTCTTATATTTGACTCCCCGACAGCTCTCAGACTCTTTAGATGAAACCAAAGGGAACTTTGCTTTAAATAAAATGTACCTTTTGTTCTTTTCTTTGGAAAGATCGTGCTCAGCCGTAGCTGGTAGCCGAGCGCATCTAAATCTAAATCAGTTACAGCGGTCTAAAATAAATGAACTAGTTAATTCATCCATTACGGTTTTTCAACATTTTATTAGCCATGATTGCAAATGCAAAAAATGCTTTCTTGTTTATGAGCTAATAGACTTTTTTCTCTCTTTTGGAGCAGCACAGCCTGTCAAACCAGTGCCTGTTCCACGAGCCATGCCAGTGGTCGATCCTTCACTTCTAAACATTACCCAGGAAGGTAAGCTTTTTGTTTGAGGATGACTCCTCTACACTGAAATCCAATTTCAACCGAAGTCAGCAAACAGTCGTGGCAGAAAGCATAGAACCTCATTTCACAGATATGATGGACCTCATTTTCTGCTCATGAAGCCAGAGGAAAAATCAGACATTGCAGTGGATTTTCTGAAATAAATTAAGGCTTTATGGGAAGCAGATTGACTCTTTTGGCTTTCCATAGTTGGTGGGAACGGCCACAGATGAAGCTCAAAATGACATTCCCCTACTACCAGCCATTGTGTCACTGGAACGTACTTTTAATAAGAATTATTGCAGATTGTGCCCAAAGCTGCTGTTGGCATTCAGCCTGCCAATTAAATAATTTGTCTAATGAGTGAGGTCATTTCATATACAATGACTGTCTATTATTGCTGCAAACACCAGAAATAGAGCAGACTGAGAATTTTGTAATGCAAGATGTAATTTATTCTGATACAAAATTCAGAGGACAAAAAGGTGC
Organism: Enteromius fasciolatus; assembly: GCA_032361145.1. Taxonomy (NCBI): domain Eukaryota; kingdom Metazoa; phylum Chordata; class Actinopteri; order Cypriniformes; family Cyprinidae; genus Enteromius; species Enteromius fasciolatus. The sequence goes on from JAUMHR010000079.1 coordinate 14,336,848, forward strand.
TTTTCTGGCTCAACCAGACATGTATACATTGAAAACAGAGTGTCATTTGATATCGTTTGGCTAATTGAAGTCTGTCTACTATCATAACTGGTACCCAGACGAGGACAAACAAGTAAGATGATGCATAAATATTATTATCATTATTATTGTGTAGACATTGCATTGTCATACTGCAAATAGCTTTTTTGAAACCAGCCTTTCTGAATCATTGAGGTCTTTCTGAGAACACATCGGCTATGACATTGTCTAATTGGTTTGTGCATAAGACACTAATTGGTGATGTGAAACAAAGCTCTGAAGGTGATTTTGGTAGGGGTCATCTTTCCAAGAGTACAATATCTACATGACCAAAGTAAAAAGAAAGCATTCATCCATAACAGACTTCCATAACAACTTTTGATTTAGTATTAATAGATAATAAATCATTTATATATTATTTCTTGTTGTTTGAATACTGCAGTAATAGTTATTTAATATTTTATTCATGCTTAATTAAATATTAATATTTTCTTTTTCATAAAAAAAAGTTTTAATTTTAAGTAATTTTGTTTGTTTTTTTCTCATATGAGCTTTAATTTATTTCTTTTGTCATTTATATTTTATTAGTTCCTATTAAGTATAGATTTATTTTAGTTAGTTGCCAAGCCAACATTTCCAATTATCATTACATTTTCAAAATATATATTTCTTTTTTATTTCAAATAATCAAAAGTTTTTTAGTTTAAATATTAGTTGAAAATAACACCAAATCTGTTTCAGCTTAAACTACATTTGAAATAAAATAAAAATTACTGAAATAAAATTACTTGCCTTATTTTTGTTGTTTTGAAGTCAAAAAGATGACTAACATAAGATGGTACTATATTAGATGTCAGCTCTTTTACCTTTATGAATTTTAATTTTGGGGTGAACTATTAGTATAATATTACATAATACTGAAGCTGTGTGGTTTACTTCTGTTCTAATAAATAGGTTATTAAATTAATTAAATCCTTTTTCAACTCATGCTGATCTAATTACAATTATAAGAGTAGTTAATGGTGATCAATACTTGCAGGACAATGATGAACAAGACCAGCAAACAAGCTGATATACCGACATGCCTCCGAGACAACCGCTCAGCCTGCACCAAATAACAACAAACCAATTACCAATTACGACAAGTCCCAGGGTGGATCATGTCACTACAGTGTAACTGGGCAATGTGTCTTGGTTAACAAACAAATCCTTACGTCACAGGTCCTGTACTTACCAGCAGTCACATGAAAAGTCCTAATCAGTCTAGTCTTCAATCCAGCTACCTCAACCAAACAGGTTGAACACATCTTCAACAGTTATTTCCTTTTCAGTTGATCTGCATATAAGTAGAATAATATTTGTGCATGACACAAGGAGGAAACCGTTTGGGTCCCATAAATGCACAAATAAGCCTTCTATTCCATATTTCTCGCCCTCTACGGCCAAAATAAATGATGACCAAGGTCACAACATTACCAGTGCAGTAACTTGTTGAAATGTTCTTGAAATCGAGCAGACGATTAGATAGTTCTGTGGTTATACTCTTCCCAGACTGTGTGTATATTGTAGTAATCGAGGTGCAAGCAGTGCTATAGAATGAGACAAAAATGTATTATGATTAAATATTAATACTGGAGAGGAGACAGGATCTAGACATCCTTTTTAGGTTCCCAGAAATTCTGTACCTAAAACTATTTTGAAAGCTCACAAGTGCTTTGGTGGTCGTCTCTGTCCAGTTCATTATTTGGTTCCCACATTATGGATTCAGCTCAAACTGTCACTCAGACTGTCACTGTGAGAGCCAGCATAGTTTACATTGTGGCGAAGGCATTCGTGCACCGTGACTATAATATTTCACATGCCCACTGGCAAATGCCTTAACTTAAGTATTCATAAACTAGCTCAACCTCAGCTCACCCTATAATTTCATGTGCTGGTTGGCACTGGAGAGACATGCATGTGTGAAATGGGTGCATGGCTTTCCCAGAATTTTCCCCTGGAAATCATTAAAATACTAGCAGAGAAGCTATTGTATCTGGCAATATTTGTCTCATTTTATATTTATTAATTTGTTATTAATAGCTTAATATACCCTATACGGTTTAAAAGTTGCATTTTATTTTTTAGAAAATAAAGTTGAAAACAGTTGTTGTGAATAATTTTTGTGGAAAAAGTGCTACTTTTTTTCCAGGATTTTTAATGGAAAAACAGTTGAAAAAAAAAAAGTTGGAAATGACTTGCTTATAAAAGTGTTATTTATTAAAAATAAAAAACCTGACCCAGTACTTTAAACAGTAATGTGTTTGTCTCAAGTTTAATTCATATAAATATTTATTTTTACAGGTGATGTGCGGCTCACACCAGAAGACTATACTCGGGCTCAGAAATACTGTAAATACGCAGGCAGTGCACTGCAATATGAGGATGTGGGCACTGCCATCCAGAATCTGCAGAAGGCCCTGAAGCTACTAACCACTGGCAAAGAATAAGACCATTGTGCTGTCCCCCTTAAACCACTTATCAGAGATCTGGCCCAGAGGAACTGAAAAAGGGCCTTTTCCTTAGCCTCATCTGTAACAAAAAGAGACACACCACATGACGCCCCCGTCACTCAATACAACATCTGTTTCTGCCATATTGGATGTCAATAGTTGCTCATTACTTGCCCGATGAGATACAGATACAACACTAAAAAATCAGGTGCATGTGAAAGACCTTTTCAGATTTTGAGAGGTTTAAACCACGTATTCATGGTTTGAGGTGTTTTAATGTATTTTTTTCACAACAGTTTGATTTGATATGCATGGACATGGAATCGTGTCTCAAGATATTTCTTAAGCAGGAATTCTCATCTTACCTCAAGCTCTCTGCAACGTGAGCTTTAAAGACACTTTGCCCTTAACTACTTTTACTACTTTCCGTTCACTTCTATGTGTATGCTTCAGGTGAAAGGATTCTGCAGTTAGTTATAGTAACTGGTTCTGACATTAGTTGTGCATTGCTATGATCAACAATAAATCTTTTTTTTGATCCAATCTTTTATTGGTCATTTGCAGTGCATGTTAACTTAATGAAAAATGAGCATCTCACAATTTGCTTTTTGGTGGATGATTATTAAATGTAGCCTTTATATGTTGCTTTCCAGGGTGCATGTGTTGCATTATGTGAATAAGCTTTGCACACATGCAGTTACATCTCACAATTGTTTTTTGTTTGTTTGTTTTTCTTCCTAGAATTCTTGAGTTTATCTCTCGCAATTCAGATTTTTATCTCATAATTTTTTTTTTTCTCCGTACATAATGTTGATTTTTTTTTTTTAATTCTTCCAGTAAAATGTGCTACAGTAAGTATTCCCGCTGATTAAAAGACGGGAGTGATATTGTATTTCAAAGGCACTGAAGGTGACACACTGAGTTATGTTATGATTGGTCATTTTACTTGTCACAGCCCATCCGGCCCTATGCATGACTGAACTTGGTCAGTTCGGTGTGCATATTCAGGAAACCTCTAAATATAATAGACAGTTCCTGTTGTTTTCTGTTCACCTTGTGACTGTTGCATTAGCGGTGTTACTGTTTTTCTCTTTCTACAGTTTAGCCTGGAGTGTAATAGAAAGGGCATTGCACTTATCTGAAAGTAGACTGAGCTATCACCGCATGCATCTGCATTTGCCTGAATCCTTTCCTGCCTCACTGTGGATGCAAATGAACATCACCTGGGATTTTCCGTCCCACCTGTCTTACTCCTTTGTACTCTTGTTTAATTGGCTTAAGTGAATTTACAAAGTAATGTATTGCTTCTGATAAAATCCATCTAGAACAGCATATACATTTACACTACAGCGGAGGATTGAACCATAGCGTTATGTCTTTCAACCTTTAAAAATTAACCATAACTTCTGAGTGACCACATTCATCAAATTCTGTGACTTAATAATCTCTTTTTAGTGTTTAAAGTGTGTTTAAGGGTATTGACATTGACGCACACAGATAAAGTTTACGACTTGATCGCTATCAGAGCTGTGGGAATAGAGAAAACTCTATCTTTTTTTACCACCATGAATGCTGCGTTATCATTCAAATTTACCATGTTTTGCAACGGCTTTTGAGCAGAACAAATGAGTCATTTGTTAACGGCAAAGAATCTGGAAGGATCATTCAAATCTTAATTTCTGGCTCTGTAGTTGTTTTACATTCACAATCTTTAGCCAAGTTCCTGTGTTATGGTGATAAAATGTCATCGTGGCCGTAAATCTCAATACTAAACAAAACATATAAATGTAGCTAGCCTATAATAAATGTCCATGTTATTGTGTATGGGTTCTCACACCCATAATAGATCAAAACCTAACAGTCCCCTACAGGGACTCTATCTGATTCAAAGAAAGAGGCAGGCTCTGCATCCAAATAAAGGATGACAAAATGTGTAGTAATATCGTTCATCAGCTTATAGGCTTGTTGTAAACAGGAATTGGTTATAAGCACATAACCTGAGATTTCTGTAAAACGTACACTATTTGACCTGAATGTTGAAATGTAAGTATCTGGGGGACATGCAAATACAGTTATCCGACTTGTAGGAACTATCTAACTGGAAGATCTTCTCTGACGTTGAAAACAAAGCAGCTAGCATGGGTGACTGAGGACAAGCTCATCTTTACAGTCCTGTAATAAGGTCTTTAACAAATGAGTAAGAAGTAATCGTTTGTTCATGAAAATAGAATTAGGAAAAGGACTGATTTCTCTATATTTTGTATAATTTTACTAGTTAGTTTAACAGATAAATTATTTTTTAAAAGAATGTGTGTGTATAAAAAAAAGTTTATATTTGGTGATAAAATGTAGTTACTATAGTGTATACTATAATATACTAGTTCTAGTTTTATTCTCACGTATGTTTACTGTATATATAAGTAATATAATGTAGTTAATTTAACTACACATTATAGTTGTGTAATTATAATATATATATATATAATTATAATTTAAAATGGCACGAATTATTAACATGTTTGTCCTATTTAAAAAAAAAAATCCTTTACACGTGTGTTTATATTAGCCTTTTAATTTTATTTAATTTTAATAAGACATTTTATATAAAGTAATCCTATGCTTAATCATACATTGTTTCTCATATTATCCTATTTAATCCTAGCAGCAGTGCGTACCAAGCACTAATGTACCTAGCCTATTTATTTCTTTTTGGGGTCTCCTCGGGATTTCTCTCACTGAAGGGTGGGGCTCTATTCAGAACTGCCTCCAGCGGTTGGACAAGCACAGTTTTGTCTAGTAAACTCTTGTTAATGCTTTACCCAGCATCTGTCTGCTCGTAGAACAAGTTCATCCATCAAAAATAGATGCAGTTCGTTTTAAAAATATCTCCCATGATGATACGCGTGTGTTAATCCCTGGCGCGGCGCGTGGAAGTGGATGCTGGGCTGCCTCGCAAAGTTCTCACAAGTTGTTCAAACAGGAGAGATATAATGCTTCTTCAACGAGACGAGCTTCAATGAAATAATGTAAGTGACTTTTTCAACTACTTATTAGTTCTTTTCAGTCCAGTTTCTTGGTGAAATTAACCTAACGTTACGCATAGCCTACATTTCGTGTAAATTAATCTTGTTTTCCCTATTTTGACAGTAAAACAATTCGCTGAAAAAGAATTCAACTAACTGAGGCGTTTTAATAAATGTTTAACATATCGTCTAAAATAAATCGTAATGATACTTCTATTAGAAACTGGGTGAGCTGCTTATATGTAGATCAATTTTCTCTTATTTTAAATAACGTTGATAGTTCGTAGGTTATTTACTTTTATAAACGCAAAGTGCATGTTTTTGTTTTATTTATAACTTGATATATTGTGCGCGTTTAGTTGTATTTTACTACTTTTTTTTATACAGAGTGAAACATCCACGGCCCAGAAGATTGGGTGTCGCGTTACAATGATGGTGGGCAGTTGAATTGCTTGTTGGACTTTTAGATGGACGCAAATAAAACTGTAAACAACTAAATAGTATTTAAAATGTCTACGTCTGTAAATTATAGCTTCCACTCATAGTCTGTCACTATAGTAAGCTGCCTGCCTACACAGCGTTATAGGCATCACAGACATCCAACTTGATTTTAAGGCACGACCATGAAGTAGGTTAATGTTCAGTTTCTTAGGTCTTTAGATAAGGTGAGCTCATGTCAGAGAATGATGAGTATTTCATTTTACCTGTAGTGTTGACAGCTGTGGTGCTTCTGAAGATAGTGAAGCAGCCTAATTAAAAAGTGTTGATTCACTTTTCAATTCAATTCATCTAAGGGTTAGGTTTTGTAACGAAGTAGCTCATATTATGGTTTTCTTAGCATTTTGAATACCAGAAGCTCCTGTTTCTGGTTTTCCAACTCATTTTTACCATGATGAATCAAGTTCTTTATGCTGCTCGCACGGTCCCTCGAGTTGCTGACCCCATTCATGTGTATTTACATATGCTTAGGGGAGCATTCTGAACAATGTCCCCTAATGTCGCGCATTACATGAATTTTATATAGTGGTCTAAATTGGCCTCATTCTGACCACTCATGCCAAATGCGCAGCACCCCTTACTGAGATGATATAAGGATGTTTATTTAAGGCTGAAAAAATATGTAGTAACATGATTTGTAACAATGATTTATGTCAGGGTGTTGACTTACATTCCACTTAGATAAGATCCCCTTCTCGTTTCATGCCATATTTAATGATTTTCTTCCACAGTTGTGGCTTGCCCTAATGAATGCTGCTGATGCCATGTTGTGGTTGTTTAATAAATTATGAATTCAGGGCTCTGTCTATTGTCCTGCTGGCTAATTGTGCCTTCGTTAAACTGCACTGTAGGCTGAAAATAAAGATCTCTATTATCTTTTGACAATGGTCGTTCAAATGAAACAAGATCTCGGGACCTCACACAGTATCTTGTAACTTCACACACTTCTAGTCTTGGCAACAAAAGCTTAAAGACTATGCGTTATTAACCATAGTATCAAATGAAGCATTGCGACAATCTCATTAAAACATACTCAGTTTCAGATGATGGAAATTTTCCCTCCATTAAGACGTTTATCACCATAATACTAATACAGATGAACAATGCCCAATTAAACAAATAATATTTTTGTCAGTATTACTTACGAGGTCTCTAGTGGTTGCCGTCTCCCACTGGAATCTTAATTTTCCATAGAACTCGGATAATGACTCACAAGAATTCGCCTTCTTGGAAGCAGATTTCAGTTCAGGGATTGTTTGTTGATTTCCAATTTCAGATTTTGCCTCTTAATGCGGTTTGCAGTGAAAAGTCACAGATATGTGCATTTATTGGTGCTGCGTGCTTTCTACAGTAACTACTTTTTTTTAGAAAACTAAAGATGTTTTAAAGAGCTTGGGACAGCAATACGCTGATCTGAATAACATTGATATTTACAGCTGTAACATTAGGACTTTTTTATATTTGGGGAACCAGAACCAACTCAAGAACTGAAAAAATATCCACGATAAAGAGGTTCTTTAGGTGCTACACAGAATTTTGAAGAACCTTTATTTTCATAATGCTTAAATTTCCTTTCCAGCAAAGACTTCAAAGTTCTGTTGGGGTTTTTGCAGCTAGTCAGCAATCTGTGATTAAAAAGCTCTCAGCAGGACCATTTTAAATTTGAAAACTGATGCTGAAAGTGTCAGTAGACTCTGCTAGAACAGCACAGTCTTTTTATGAAGGAATGGGAGCAGGCGCTCCTGGGCAATGCTCCATACAGTCCATTATTGTGGATGTCAAGAACCAAAATAGTGATCTGCTCTGATCTGGTTTTAGACTGCAATCATTGCTTTTAAAGAGATGTGGAGTAGGTTCTCAGTATCCTTACCTCCTTTTGAACATGGAAGGACATTGGATGGTTAGTGTATTGTAGTTAATAATATTTTAAAGAGATAATTATCCCAAAAGGGCTCATTTTGACTTATGTGTAACACGAAAGAAAACCTTTTCGAAACTGTCACTGATTTTTGTCTATTCTATGAGTCTTAATGTTCTATTAAGACTAAAGAGTCTTAAAGTCTTAATGAGTTTGATGTTGTTGAATTTCAAAATAATTTGTTGGGGTTCTATACAGTCATGAGATGTTTACAGAATTTGGATAAAGATCTCTAAGACCATGAAATGGCATTGCAGTTTAAGCATTATCATTTTCTTTTATTAGTTACTGGTTTTCTATATAGCTAAATTGCGTTATCAAGGTATCCATCCGTTTATTTTAGCAGCTATGCTATATTTTTTACGCTTTAATAGATAACACACTCTTACTTTTTTTATTTTAGCCTCTGATTTCCTGTCATTTCAAGTTTTTCTTTGTAAATAGTGGTGCACCCCTTTGTAAACCTCACCGTCCGTGATCTGTTTCAGCAAACATATTATGGCTGACGTGGGAGAGTGATTAGTCATTATGTAACGGGGCAGTTTTTGCACGGCTGTGGTCACTGTTCTGACAAGAAAAAAATGGTTTCCATGCCACAAATACATAATTTAAACCTTCAAAGTTCTCCTAAATTATAGACGCATGAATAAAGATATTGTGCTCTTGCGTGTGTGTGTGAGAGTGAGAAAAGCTAATGCATAAGTTTATGCCAGTTGCCGTGTATGAAGTGTGTTAAGTCAGTGACTAAGAAAACCAGAGACAACAATTCGTGAACCTATCTGCATTTTTTGCACAAATAAACTTGAATTTGTTTCCAAACATCCTTCAAATTTTGTTCCCGACTTTAACGGCAATCCATTTAATGAAACCTCTAATGCAGTTGTGGTTTTTGTGTATTTACACAAATTGAATTGTGGTTTGTTTTGAAATGTAATTTGCTAAATCTGATTGGCAGGATTTCGTTCATCAGTGGTAGGTGGTGGAGATGGAAGTTCCAGAATGCTCTCGCAGTTTTCCTGCTACTGCTCTGCATTTCGACCTCAGGTAAATGAGCTCTGTGGTTATAAATAAAAAATGTTATCATTTAAATAGTTTGTTATCAGAAAATGTAAACCATAATTTAGTTTATATGTATATTGATTGCGCACCATGATTATCTACATTGCTTCAATTTCATGAATTCATCTTTTCCCTGTTTTATGTCTTATTTCATATTTTCCATTCGCTCTGTTTCTCTGTTCAGTTTATACTGTATATATACATGTCTTTCTCTCAGCTTCCTTTCATTTCTTTAAATGACTTTCTTGCTCTATATCATGCTTTTTTATACACCCTTAACATGCTTTTGTTGTTCTTGTCCCGGTCGATGCCAGTTATGCATAAAGTCATAAACATACATAGGAAAGATCCTACATATACTCCACCATATATAAATAAAACAAGCTCTGTTAGTGGTCTCACAGCATGCATTGGTGGGCTTAACTGTTTATCGTGACTGCTCCTGTTTGTAGGCCGGTCATTACACACAACATTGGTAAGGTTTTTTTTTTGTGCAGCTGACATAATTTTTGTTACGACAGTTTCTCCTGAGGCCGAGTTATTATGCAGAGGAGTTATTAATGATTTCAGAAGGAAAAAAACATGGCCTTAACTGGCAGCTTGAATCCTTAATCTGCCTGTTGTTGCTGAATTTAAGTTCCCTGTGCGCTGCATATGAAAAGCATGTGTCTTTTTAATATTAGTCGCATACCATGGCTCGCCTGATTTGTTCGTACTGTTATATTGGTCCAAGAAGGAACGTTTACGGTCTTTGGATGCCTGTCAGAAATGGTTTAAAGCAAAGATCAGATTTAATGCTGGGAATCAGCATCAGGGAAATTTCTAAAGCGCTTTAAACAACGAGCAAGTGACTGCTAAAGCTCTTTCAAAACAATGAAATTCAATTAATGTAAGCCACAGCAAAAACAAATAATGGAATAATGTTGTGCGGAGAAGGCCAAGAGCAGTTTGGAACGTCATTTTAGGACGTCCGCCTCTCGTAGGCATTCCAGACCTCACTTAAATCACGCCTAAATCTTATGTAGTTCAAACTTGGAAAATTCTTGATGAAAACACTTGTTGATTAGATGTGATTTGTCACGTTCAGTGAACGGCGCACACAGATTCTCCGTTCCAGACATGGAATCTTTACTGTCCTCATGCGAAAGGTTTTCATTAAAACCAGATGTGATTATGGCCCATAGAGAGACCAAACCCTTTGTGCATAAGTTCACAATATGCTTTTGTTGCTTGTTTTCATACCGAAACCGCAAACGTACACACAACTTGTCCCATGTTTATTCTTGGATGCCCTTGTTTTTCTACCATGCTTCCTAAGCCAAGAAGCCATGGGTGTGTTTATAGAGTTAAATCTCGCTGAATCCTTATAACAGCTGCTCTATGTTGATCAAGAGGATAGCAAAAGAAGTGCACAAGTGATGGACTCAATTAAGGAACAGTTCCCCCAAAAATGAAAATAATATAATTCACTCACCCTTATGCCATTCCCATCTTATTAGTTTTTTTTTGGATTCCATTAAACACTAGATGAAATGCTGGGCAGCTGTTTTTCCCATACAATGAAAGAAAGTTTATTATTCTATGATTCACAATTACAAAACGCCTCATAAAACTGTTATAAATGTAGTCACATATTTTATTATCATGAATAAGAATACAACTGATACTGATACATCCAAGAGGATGAATTTTATGGTACTTTACAATCATAAATTACAATTGTTTAAACAATAACTGTTTTGATATCACAAAGAACAGCTTGGATGTTCTGCTTTGCGTCTCCTTTTCTTTTCATGAAAGAAAAAAAATAAATAACAGGCATCCGTAATGAAAGAAGGGTGACTAAATGATGACAGCATTCACATTTTTGGGTGAGCTGTTAATTGACCTTTGGCAGATAAATGCAGCACACCTGAGGTACAAAGACAGAAGCTAAACTTCCAGGAGAGCGAGAGAAAAGAGATACTTCAGGATTAAAGCTTTCACAAAATGTGACGCTGCTGAAAGGGCTATTTTCAATCTCCCAGGCCTTTTTAGACAAAGATCCATGTATCTGGCATTCCATCTTTTGGCATCTTCCCTAAGCGGCCTTTTTCTAAAAGGACATTTGGAGATCAAAGCTCACCTTTTCTCCTGTAAAATCATGCAGGCATTCTTTCATTGACCTTCACTTCATCAGCAGTCACTTCACAACAATGCACAAATCCCATCTTACCACGACTATTATTTTATTTTATTATTTTTTATTTCAGTTTTATTTCTTTTTAGTACAGTACAGCTATAGTGCAAAAATTAGTCAGTGTCTTTTCCAGTTAAATACGCACTTAAAGGGTTAGTTCACCCAAATATTACAATTCTGTCATTAATTGCTCACCCTCAAGTCATTTCAAACCCATAGGACCTTCGTTCATCTTAGGAACACAAATTAAGATATTTTTGATTACATCAGAGAGCTGTCAGACCCTCCATAGACAGCAACACAGCTAAAATGATCCCGAGTCCAGAAACATAGTAAAGCTTGTGTATGCGTTGCATAGAGATAAAATGACGTAAGTCATGGGAGAAGAATGTTAGAGTAAATTATGGCATTTTTGCTTTCTTTGCACAAAAGAAAGAATGGACCTGGGATCATTTCAGTTGTGTTGCTGTCTATGGAGCGTCTGAAACCTCTCTGATGTCATTAAAAAATGTCTTTGTGTTCCGAAGATAAACGGTCTTATGGGTAAGCAATCAATGACAGAATTTTTATTTTGAGGTCAACTAACCCTTTAAACGTGTTATAAACGTGTAATAAATAACATTGTTCCATCTCAAGCAAAATGAATATATTTTATTACGATATAATCCCACCTTCAGAAAGACAACAGGCTTGACATTACAAATTACATGTATGTTTCGTTTTCAACACGTTCAACACAGTTACACTTTGATGTTTCTACACATATGTATATAAACGAGACAAATTGTACTTATTTTGAATGATCTCACTATTGAGTAATTAACCTTTGAGTGGAGCGATCTTGTTTTGTACAGTTTGTGCAAATTAATATCATTAAAAAAGCCAGGTGACGTATTCAGTCCCCCTGACGCACTACTGAGATGAACCCATCCTGGGTGGGAACCAGGATCTGAGCAGCACACAATATATTGTGCCAGTTAGAGCTGTGGCTTCTGTAGCACAGTTAGTAGTGCCGCTTTTTACTGTGGCCCACTCCAACAGCTTTGCACACAACTATAAAACAGCAGGATATTCCAGTAGCGTGATTCCATCCAATAGTGATTTCAGCTTCTTTCTGCAAAACACTCACAGGCCACTTGTCAAAAGCTGATCCCATTCCTTGCTTGTTTAAACCCCAGACATGATGGCGGAAATAATGATCTTTTTCCCCCTCACCTCTTTACTTGTTTTTGCTGGACAAATGTTCTGAATTTTCCACCGTTTTCGGTCTCAGGTGTGTCGATGGGGTCTTGTTTGTGGTGGGTTTTGTAGTGACCCAGTTGAAACTAGTCTGACATGCTGATTTGTGTGGTGTATTTGATCCTCCAGAAGGGACCGGGAGAATGCAAATGTGTCGAAATTTTAGCTTATGCCCCAATAAAAGGGGTCTGCTTTACATTTATGAAGTGTTGTTTGCATGTAGAGCCTTTTGGCTTTTTAACATGAAATAAAATAAAAAATGAGGTAGTTACATTTATAAAATCTATTTAGTCAAATTGTTTTACAGTTTACAACTTGCAGCGATACAGCCAACGAGGGTTTGCCTTGGAGCCATAACACATAATGCGCTATACTTCATTAAATTCTGAGTCACTCCCCGAAAAGTCATTTTAATCACATATTTTGCCCTTTCTTGACTTATTTAGTTTATATTAAATTGAGCTTGAATGCTGGCACAGGGCTGTGGGAAACAAGCACTAGCAAAAAATCCTTATACTGTAGTATTATTCCATTATGAAATGATCCATTAATTTTGTTAATTATGTATGTTAGTTATTTGTACCCTTGATGGCTTTTATTAAAATTGATTTATGTTTACCTTATAGTATATTTGGTTTGGACCTGACTCAAAGTCATAAAAATAATAAAGATGGCTTAAAATTATTTCAATTAAGACAAAACCTGCTTTAAGCTAAAACAACAAAATTAAGATAATAAAAATTGAGATATGAGTAATAACATTTTTTCATTTGAAGAACCTAATTTGTATAGTTGCCACTATATAAATATGTGTGCTAAGTTCTGAAATATTTTATCATGTAGAAATATTACAATTGTAGATTTTTATAACATAACTTTCTATGCAACAGTAGTGATAATGTGAGTTCATAAAAGACAGCTTTTGTTTCTTTGAATGCTTTTAGATTTCTGACCACTTTTAAACAGAACCAGAAAGGGGGAAAAGTGTGTGGTTTTGGCTTCTTGACAGCTTGGATTGAAATGTAAGTGGTCTGAAATTCAGCCTTTATATCAACTGTCCACTCTGGTGAACACAAGGCATGTAATGACTCGGGTCTCTGAAGAGAGTAAACTCTGTGGTTTAGTTAGTGTCCCCTTAAACGGAGGATCATTTTCCCTTTCTAGGGGGAATGCCCTTTATTCTTCTATTCTATTAGAGAGCATTTCTCGTGCTTCAGCTTTCTTGTTCTCCACCTGGAATCTGTGTAAAGCCATCAAATCCCATATTTCCTGTTTCTTTTGAGGTCCAATAACTATACCTGCAAATTTCAAGCCAACTACTATGAATACCTTTTTTATAGCCACTAGTGGACATTTAATTTTTGGATGTTTCATGAAAAGTGTTTTAAATTTCATGCATGAAAATACAATGTGTTGTTCTCAACAGTATTGTTACTGTAGCAGAAAAAAAATGTTTCTGCAGAAAGAAAAAAACTCATGGAATATTATTTACTTGGAGAACATATAATACATCATTGAAATTAGTTTGTCCTTTGACTGCTGGAATGGGTTATGAAATGTAACCCTCAGTGGGGGTTATATGATGTTTGTTTACTTACATCAAACTTGTCCTGAGGAAGCCACTGCATCTTGAGAAAGTTTAATTGCTCAGCGCTGC